>WEKY01024178.1:5072-29999 GCA_013390045.1 Picathartes gymnocephalus
TTTCCCAGAGGAAAGGGCAGGCTTGCCTGTGTTGTTATTTAACAAACAGTGGCTTTCTCTGATTTGTTCAAATATCACTTATCATTTAAAATGCTTGTATGTATTTAATAGAATTTACATTTTGTATATGGTCAACCAAATCCAGCTTTGAGTTTACTGGCATTCTGATACTAAACCCTACCAAGAAAGACATGCAGTGCACCAGCACCAAATTCTGACTGGCACAGTGTGGGAAGAGTCAGAGTCTATCAACAGCCTGTTCTCCAAGACAAACACATGGGAACACCTGCATACACAGTGTGCAGCATACTTGCTCTAGGGCATGGAATACTAGTGGTTTACACCAACACCAAAAATTGTGCAGAAGGGTAAGTGTCTTTAAATACCAAATGAAAGTGTCCTTGCTTTGGATGAAGTTCAGCCTAAAAGTCGAGCAACAACATTATTACATTTGGCAAGAACAAGTGATCCATACTGAATGATTTTTGGTCCGATTTCTTCCATTTAGCTGTGTCACTTCTACTTTCTATATTTTATTTTTATGTATTCATTTTAATTAAGTCAATTATTTCCTGCATGTTTTAGAAAATCTGACCAAGGGACCACAACTGAAGGAACTATGACATTGGCAAAAAGAGTGTTTATTATTTGTTTTAAATTTTTTTTAGTACTCAATATATTTGGGGCAATAATGATCACAGTAGCTGCCATCCTTAAGGGACACTCCATAATTTAAATGAAAAGAACACAGGGTCTCCTGCCCACTTTGAAACATGGACTGGGTAAGAATGTGATTTCCACTTACAGGAAATGCTGCTAATACTTTACTTGAAAGTAGTAATGACTTCTGATGATGAATAAGGTGGAATTTATCCCTGCTGGCAATCTGTGGTGGAGATAAGTACATTTTCCACTTCACAGAGGCACCAGGGATTGAACAAATGTATTAAAATTTTATAAGCATTAACTGAGTAATACGTCATGACACAGCTGAAACGTTTAGTCAGTGTCTTCCAAGACTGAATTACGCTGAATACTACTAAAATTCACAATTTGCTCCTTTCATATTATGCAATATACAGTCAGGTAGTAAAGTCAGTAGAAAACATCATCTCTTAGTAAGAATAAAGATTTTAAAAAAGCAAGGTTTTACAAAGAAATAATTAGTTTGGACCACCTTGATTTGGGAAAGAAATCCCTACACTTCTTCAGTAATTGTGTCCTTCTCAGATCCTCTCCCTCTTCCCAGTTCTTGTTACAAACTAAAGAAACAAAATTTCAAATTAGCAAGAAGAGTAGAAAGCAGAAATACGACAGAAGAAAAGATGCTCAACAGCAATGCTTTCCATTTGTATTTCACTGATTATTATCAAGATAACCTATCTATGCACAGGAACTCATGATTTTCGCCTTTAAAATCTCAATACCACTTAACTATAGGTAATATTACATTGAAAGTTGTACCATACAGAGTCAAGGCACATGAAGTTTTTGAACATAAAACACATTTTACAATAATTTGGTGAATTCCTGAACTTGTTTGGCCAGGAGAGAATGAGTAGAAGTCTCAAAAATTTTGCATGAAGCTTAGACAGCATCTTCATTAATCACACTATGGAAAAAAAGGGAGAAGATGCTTGTGACAAAAAGAACCATTTATAGAAATATCAGTTTGAAGTTTTACAGGGATTTCTGTAATAGAAATTTCCCCAATAAACCGAACTGTAAAACAGTCACATAAACAAAACTTAACAGGTCATCAATAACTCTACACAAAATGCACAGTATATCGTTATTATACAAGCACAGCTGCATGCAGAGATCAGACACCATGTACTAGTAAAGAAGAAGAGTTGGTGTGTCAAAAATCATCCTTTGTGGATGGACAGTAGATGCTGTCTGTTAAAACATTTGATGAGATAGCTTGGGAATTTTGTTTTTAAGCATTCTGTCTGTTCAAAAATTATTAAACTAGCAAAGAAATTTACACTGTCTAGTTTTATATTTAAGAATTTATAAAGGTATGTAAATTCGTTCATTGTGCACAGTTTGCTGAATAGCCACATGTTCTGCACATAATGGAAGGTCTCCTACAGAAATAAAGGACATCCTGTAATCTGCAAAAGAGCTCTGACTGAGAAATATATCAGGAAAAGATGTTAGTCCTGCAGCATGTGTTAAACTTAGCTTTGGTCTTCAGATCAATTTCTATTCCTCCAGCCCCCTAAGCTAATATCAGATCTCATTATTTTATACATATAAACATCAGCAAATGCAAGAAATTTACTGATCATAACTTGCATTTTTTTAAACATACACTTCAAATTCATAGCTAGAAAGAATATTTAATAACCTCCTTAGGAAAGGAGGTGTCAACAAAACCGAAAACTAACTCACCAGCAAAAGTTTCACTTTCTCCACACTTTGATTCATCATTTGCATTAAGTTTTATCACTAGTAATACCAACTTCAGTTAAGCTTCAAAAGGAGAAGCAGCTTAAAACACACTCAGGGCAACAGTACCCACTGATAAATGCTCAAGTAAATACAGCTGTATCACTACAGACTGGAAATACTTGGGCTAACGATCACATCAGGCAATAGCATGTTCCACATAGTCAAGAAGAACAAAAGGAACAAATGGCATATTTAAGTGGGGCAGAGCTCCCAAATGTATTTGTTAGACAAGTCACATATCCCAACAGAGTAGTATACTGAAAGGATTCTGAAGCACGTTTGCATGATTTCCACTTCATAATGTTGTTGTCATATAATTGGTGAGTTGAAATAGTATTACTGTACATTTTTTTCTTTGTTTTCTTTGAAAAAAAAAAAAAAAAAGCTCATTTTCATTTTGACAACCAGAGCAAAAAACCACGTGGGTGCTGAACCGACATTGATTTCGAAGTCTACGAAAAAGTGTGAGACAACAAGATGCTTCTTCAAGTAGTTATCCTGAAGGCATCAATTTAATTTATTCTACATAAAATAAGCCAATACGGAAGTTTGAGTAACGTAGGCAAATATCACCCCAATATTTACCTTCAGGGAGCAATGCCTAAGCCAAGCAACCAAAGGACAATTCAAGTCTTTTACCCTGTTACTGCACTCCCTGCCCAAGGTGGCTGGCAGCTTTCCTACTTTAGGAAACTGAACAACCAACCAACATAGCAACAAAAGAATTACACATATCTTCAGGAGAACATACTAGACACATCTGGTAAGAACCACCAGGAAGTGGAGGAGGAATCTATGCTCTGATTTAGGCTTCACTGCAAAGAAAGGGCAATTGTATGTTGTCAGATGCCTCTACAGAGAAAACTGGCACAATCCAAAGCTCTGTACGTTTATTTTCCAGTATGCCTAGCTGAGATAAATCCCTTGACTGGAATTTAAAGACTGACCTCAATTATTGGCACAGAAGTTGAATATTGCTTGTGTCTTACTCAGCTAGGACTAGTAAGCAATCTCTGTAATAAGAAGCTAAATCAGCACTACTACCTCTTTCCCCAGAAAAAGAAAAAAACAAACAAACAAAACAAAAAAAATCCCCAGAACTTTCTGCAGTGAAGGGAAAAGAGAAAAATCAATTAAAATCTACTTATTAAATAGAATTCTGTAGCCCAAACTATGACCCAAACCATCAGAATCAATGTTTTCTGTTAAATTACCTTTCTTCCCTCCCAGGGACTAAACTAAGATTCTTCATTTTACTCTCTATACAGAATTACTTACTTCACAAATTATATATTAGAACCGTTCTTTAATTGTTGTAATACTTGTAAAAATCATACTGAAAAGTGGTAAGACACCCCACATAAAGGAAAAAACCTAGAATTTATTATAAATGCCTTTAATTTGAACATAACAGCCAAATTTAATTACTAAGTATTTCAAGAACTTTGCATGAGAAAGCTGAACTAGATAGCAAAGTTCTAAGCCACAAACTCTATCAGTAATAACCACATTACTACAAACATAGCCCACATATCTATTAGCAAACATCAAGATCCACTTACAGAGTAGGAAAAATTAGCAGAGCAGCAATTATTTAACTCATTAGTTTTATGTACAAGTGAAGGTGTAGGAACAATTCTACTTAGAAAATGCAAAAGTACAGCTTAACTCCTACAAGCCTTGAGCAACAAATGAAATCATAAATTAACATAGCCAAGTAAAAGCACAGGAAGTAAGAACTTTTCAAACAAAGAACTGGTATTTGTAGTAAAGCATGCTACATGTTAGTAAAATTAGAGAAGTAACTTGCTATCCACAGAGAAACAAAGAATCTGCATTCCTTCCATGGATGCTTTAATATTTAACAAACTACATCTAATGACAGTTGCATAACCTTTCCAAATGATCTTGCATGCTTAGAATGATTAGCACTAAACTGTGGGGTATATAAATGAGAAAGAAATCAAAGGTTAGAAGTGTTAATTTATATTAATCTCCAAGTATAAATATTTCTAAAGCTATTACCAGCCAATACAAAAACAAGGCTCTGTATCAGAAAGGTAAAAAGAAAGTATGTTTTAAAACAACAAAACTTGCTTCAAAATAACTACACTGTCATGGGTAATGCAAATGTAATTCTGACTGGCAGTTATGAATCACAGAATAGTTGGAAGGGATCGCTGGAGATCATCCAGTCCAATTCTCTGCTAAAGCATGTTCACCTGGACCAGCTTGCACAGGATCATGTCCAGGCAAGTTCTGAGTATTTCCACAGAAGGAGACTCCACAGGCTCTCTGGGCAGCCTGTTCCAGTGCTCTCATCCTCAAAGGAAAGTTTTTCCTCATATTCAGATGGAACTTCCTACGTTTTTGTTTGTGCTCATCGCCCGTTATCCTGCCACTGGGCACCACTGAAGAGTCTGGCCCCAGTCTCTGAACACCTGCCCTTAAAGCATTTGTATGCCTTATTAAACCCTTTCTTCTTCACTCATCTCGTCTCAAGGCTGAACAGGCCCAGCTCTCTCAGCTTTCCTCAAAAAAGATGTGCTCCAGTTTCTTCATTTTCTTTGTAGCCTTCCACTGGACTCATTCCAGAAGTTCCACAGCTTTCTTGTACTGAAGAGCCCAGAACAGGACACAGCACTCCAGATGTGCCTCACCAGGGCTGAGAGAGGGGCCGGATCACCTCTCTTGCCCTGCTGACAATGCTCTTTCTAATGCTCTCTGGGACACCACAGGCCTTCCTGGCCACAAGACACTGCTTCCTCATGGACCCCAGGTCCTTCTCTGCAGAGCTGCTTTCCAGCAGGTTGGCCCCCAGCCTGCACTGGTGCCTGGGGTTATTCTTCCCCAGGTCCAGGACCTGCATTTGCTTTTGTTGAACTTTGTTAGATTCTTCTCCACACAACTCTCCAGCCTGTCCAGGTCCTTCTGAATGGCAGCACAGCCTGCTGGTGTATCAGCCAAACCTCCTAGTTTTGTACCATCAGCAAACTTGCTGAGGGTGCACTCCCTCCCTTCTTCCAGGTCACTAATAAATAAGTTGAACAAGACTAAATAAATACAAGGACCATTTAATGTTTATCCTACATCACTTACTTAACTCATTGCAATTTAGTGCTGTAGTTCAGAATAACCAAGGGAGGAAAAAATTTGTGAGTTCCTAAGCTTTTAAAGAGAGTGATGTGAAAGAATTTTCAATTAAAAAGGAGAACAATAGGAAGAAGTATGAGAAAAAAAAACTGTCAATACTTTTTTGTTGCTTTTTTTCAACAATCAGAGCAATTTTTATGTGTAACCTTTCTGACATCACTTTAGGCAAGTTATTACTTACTTTAAAACCCTTTAAAGCATTAACTGAAAGGCATGAAGAATCTACATACTTTGCATGTGATCCTGGCAAAAAAAAAAGAGGTAAAAAAATAATCTCTTTGTAGTATGAAGCTTTCCCTCTTTCTCCTGTGTACTCAGAGCAGGGAACTATACATTGCATTCTCATCACACAAACTATCTGAAAATAAGTTTAATATTTGTTCTTTTTAAAGAAACACGCCTACATCATTTTCTAGATTGAAAACACATTTCTTGAACAAAGAAGAAATACTGAGTCCTTCTGTTCCAGTTACATTTATTCCCTACACTTAAAAAACATGCTTCAGGCTTTTAGCTGCAGGAGCAAAGAAAACTTTTGCAAAGGAACACTGCACAAGTCTGCATAGGGCTGCAGCAAAGCAATAGCAGCCCCCTCTGCTGCTCAGAGAAGGAGAAAAATTATTAACATGCACTTACAAACCACTCTCCACCTACACACACCGCAACTTTTGCCTAATTCCATGTACTGCCTGTACACAAAAAAAAGGTCCGCTCCCAAGGATGAGCATTTCTGTAATCATATTTGACTCTCCCTTATTCCCCTATCCTGCTTTTAGTCTAACAATAATTCTGACAATAACTACAGATTTTTACACAGGAGTCCTTTTCATTTCACATATGCACAAAGTGTCCAGTGCAATCTCAGGTTTCTTCAGTTTAAAAAATTAATGTTATCTTTCCATACAAAGCCAAAACCCCCTGAAAAAATAAATCCTTCTTATCTCTGTGGCTCTACATACAAGCTTACACCAGGCACCTTGCAGCAAAAAACTCTGTCGCAGCCTGCACTACTTAAGAGCTGAAAGCTGTGCATGTGAGCACGGCTTTAGATTTGTTTCAGAACTGAAGAGATGGGTATTTAAGCTCCAAGGGACAGGTTTTCCCGTGGTACACCCTCTTCCAGTTCCACTCAAGTCAATCCAGTGTATCTTCTGTATCTTCCCTCCCTCCACTCTCCCATGTCAATAAACAATCAAGAAGAGGCACTCCTGAACAGCACCATTACTTACACACACTCTTGTGACTTACAGCCAAATGGATAGTATGGTATGTAGTATGGTAGAGGATGCTGCAATCAAAGTATACTGGTTTTACATGAAAATTAAACTGCTTCTCAGCCTTTGCCATTGTTGTTTGTAATATATATTATGTATTAAATGTATCCATTCAAAAAACATCTTATTACCTTTAGTAATGATGCAAATGCTAAAATGTGACAACTTCTGAAAGGGTATCAAAGTGTTTTTTGTGGTTGTAGAGGCAATTATACAATAATTTTTCATCTTCATTTTAGCTAATCTGTTTTCTGTTTCCTTGGAAGCTCTGCTAACCAACAAAACAATCACAACCCACAATTCTGCAACAAGCAAACCCGTATCTGAAGAGGAGACTAATTAGTGAAGTTATTGGAGGGTTCTGCACACACGAATGCCTGACCCCTTACGAGAAGTCACCATCACAATCCAAAGAGTTAACACAGAAGTAACACTTCACAGTCATATAACTTAATGTGCTAAGTTTTATGACGGCCTCAATAGAAGAAAAAGAAATAAATGTTTAAGTAAGTGGGGGTTGTTGCAAAATTCTTTTTGAACAGTTCCTGTTGTCCAGAAGGATAAAGCATTTCACATAAATGGGCTCACACACTCCTTCAGAAATTCCTCCAGACAAGCAGAGAAGACAAAAGTGTTTTCTGAAACCTCAAGCAAGAAAAACGGCTATGCACCAGCTAACAATCTTCCTGCTCCACCTGCTCACTTAGATTTTAAAATTCAGGTCCTTACATAATACATTTCACTCCTGTGAGTCTGATATCAAATAGCTATTTTGCCTACATCATATAAATCTGTGACAATATTTGCTGGAAATAATGCAGCTAATGCTTTTCATGAATTCATGTGTTTAATTTTTTTTTTTTTAAGTGCTTATTCCCTGAGGTGGCTTCAACATTACATACTAGTTTTAATATTAAATGTCTCTAATGTTGAATTTTAGATAAAGAAAAACTAATTGAACAAAGTTAAATTCGTAGGAGCTTGCATAGAAGTGATCATAACTTTTTTCCCCACAAAATCAACTCCCCATCAAACCCAAACCAGAGATGAATAAACCTGTAAATTACTGTAACTGTTGAGAAACAATTTCTGAGATAATCAAGAAGCCAATGCTCCTCTAAATATGAAAAGTTTGCAGCAATTCAAGAAAAACAACTCATCTTAATGGGAACCAAAAACGTCAATTAAAAACAAAATATTTAAGTATATTGAAGTCATTAATATTTAAAAACTATGAGACTGGGAGTTGCAGGAACAGTTATGCAAACAAAGATAAAACTGGAACAAGTTAAAGATTGTATGTATTATGATCAAAAATATTTTTAAGGATTAGAACAATCAAAATATTTCAGAAATACCAAATAAACCTAATGATTTACAGGAAAAAAACTTGGAAAAGTAAACAGAGAACAACCTATGGTGAAACCCAGGTGTCAGTACAAGAGAAAATAATGCACTGGTTGACATAAATTATGATTATCAGCTTCAATGATATTTTCTTCCACAAAATCATGTTGATATCACCTCTAAACACCAATTTTGATAAACATAAAATATTGCTAGCATGATATATCTGCTAGTACTACAATTTCAGGTGTATGAGCTCAGGTAGACAAACAATTTAAACCTCAAGTAAGCAAGAATGATAATTTACATGAGCTATTTCACAGTGAAGGCAACTGCCAGTAATACATTCCTGTTTTTGCATTTCAACAGAATCCCACAGAGGGATAAAAGCATTTAAGTGCAGTTGCTATGAAATACAGGATGTAAGAGTATTTGTTTGCTTATGTCGTGATTAATTGTTACCAAGAGAACTCAATTAATACAAAGTCATCACAGAGCACTGGAAATGGATGCCACAAATACAATGCAATCAGTGAAGAATCAGCATCAAGAACATGTTTCTGTCAGACTGCTACACATATTTACTTAGCCCTCTTGTGCCATTTAGTCTTTTTAAAACAGATATGACAATATTTGATAAGACACAGACCAACTGGAGTAAAAACACATAGTAAGGGATCTGACATGTGAAAAAACTCTGGTCTCTTTAATACGATTGAGCATCAGTTTTGTAGGTACAGTGGACACAGGCCAACCTTATAGAACAGGAAGCTCCCTGAAAAAGCCTTGCATCATATTAGACAAATCAATCAAACATGAAGTCTCAATGCATGAAATTATTTGATACATAAATAGGTAAATACATTGCATAAACAAATTTTAACTGTCCTTGGCACAATTGCTACTGAGTTTTACTCACAGTTCTGATATCATAGAATCACTTAAGTTGGAAAAGATTCCTTAAGATCATCAAGTCCAACCATTAATCTAACACTACTACAAGTCAAACACTAAACCATGTCCCTAAGTGCTACACCTATATGTCTTCTAAATACCACCAAGGATGGTAACTCAACCACATCCCTGAGGAGTCTGTTCCAGCATTTGACAACCCTTTCCAAGAAGGAATGTATCCTAATATCCACTCTAGATTTCCAATGGTGCAACTTCAGGCCAATTCCTCTTGTCCTATCTCTTGTTACCTGGGAGAAGAGGCCGACCCTCACCTAACTACACCCTCCATTCAGGTATTTGTAGAAAGTGGTAAGGTCACTCCCTGAGCTTCCTTTTCTCCAGACTAAACAACCCCAGCTCCCTCAGCTCCTCCTCAAAGGACTCGTGCTCCACACCCGTCACCAACCTCATTGCCCTTCTCTGGACACACCCCAGCACCTCAACATCCTTTTTACAGTGAAGGGCCCAGAACTGAACACAGGATTTGAGGTGTGACCTCACCAGTGCCGAGTACAGGGGGACAATCCCTGCCCTGGCCCTGCTGGCCACACCATTGCTGATCCAGGCCAGGATGCCACTGGCCTTCTTGGCCACCTGGGCACACCCTGGCTCATGTTCAGCTGCTGTCAATCAGCACTCCCAGCCCCTTTTCTGCTGGGCAGCTTTCCAGCCACTCTGCCCAAACCTGCAGCACAGTATGCAGCTGATGTGAGCCAAGATCAGGATCCGGCACTTAGCCTTGTTAAACCGCACACAACTGGCCTGGGCCCATCAATCCAGCCTGTTCAGATCCCTCTGTGGAGCTTTCCTACCCTCCCACCAACACTCCCAACCAACTTGACGTCACTGCAAACTGACTGAGGGTACACTCAATCCCCTCATCTAGATTGTTGATCAAGATATAAAGATATCTGCGACTCAAGACGAATGTTCCACACCAGAGAAGTATCCTAACAAGAACAAAAAAACAGAAAAATATGCCAAATGGACACATTGTCCTTCTTATTTACATTTAAGAGATCTTTCAGAGAAGAACTTGATTGCTTAAATATGGGGAGAAAAAACCACATTTGTTAAACGGTTCTTTAATACAACATGAAAATAAAACAAAACTGTAATAGTCAGAAAAAAATCAGACAACAGAAAGAAGACAGAGCACAGTAAAAGTGCAGAAGTTTAAACACTGATGATAGCTAACAAACTATTAAACTAGACTTGAGAGAGATTTGCCTTGTTGCACAGTTTCCTGTTTTCAAATAGTGACATTTTTCTAAAAATAAGCTTTAGCTTGCACAGAAGTCAGTACAGAGCAGCCTAATGTTTTATGCAGGAAATCATGAAAGGTAACCAAAGGATCCTTCTGGATTCCTCTGTGGTGTTGGTGAATGCAACGAAGTCTCTCCTGAACCAATGGCCTTCTCATTTCAAGTGCCCATGCCCTTTAGTCATAACATTTTCATGTTATGGCAGCAATTACATCACTTATTTGCACAGAGTAGTAGTATGAGGCAAATATTTTATATATTTTTTAATATATATAAGTATATAAACATTATGTAAAGCGTAAGTATCTATAAAAATTATTTTTATATAAATATAATGGGGTTTATGCCTTTGATGAAGTTTATCAGGTAGAACACAGCAAGCTTGCTGCTAACTAAGGTGAAAGGAAGCAAACTCAAGTAGGGTACACTGTAGTGTTTGTGGGAAATATGACGTTTCCTTCCTTAACCACACAGGATTTTGCAGGTCAACAAGCAAAAAAAAAAAAAAGTAGATTAGAGAGAGATGTTATTCAGTAGTTTATAAGGAAAGGAAGAAAACTTAGAAGGACAAAGAACAGAGATATTAAAAAGCTAAGATGACGTGCACAACACCACCTACAGTAAGAGCAATTGCTATTTTGTTCAATCTCACTACTATCTCTTGGTATTTGGTAGTGGGGAAAGTGTGCTGCCCACATGTACAAGCAAACTGTGTTGCATCAGGAATGCTTCTGAGGAGCCAGGTTTACATCTGACACACAAACATGAAGCAGGACATTCAGCCTGCCTGTAATGGTGCCACAAAGCAAGGCTCACAGAGTACAGCACACAGCAAGGTAATTCTGCCAGAGTTATGAGAACTGTAATTGACTACAAATGCTGAGAAACATGTCTGAAAAGCTAAAAATATGCCCACCAGGCTCAAGTCTCCTAGGATGATTCTATCCTCAACAGGCAGAAGCAGAAATCCCTAGTAAATACAGCTGATGAGTCTGCTAACACTCCCTTTCCTTCTCAAAAGCAGCATATTAATTAGTCATGCTTACTTTTACTCTGGTAATTCATTCATACTCGCACAGATGTATTTCCACAACCCTTTGTAACACAGATTGTGTTCCTCTGGTTAAATGTTGGTTTATTAATGAGTTGGTAACATTAATGTTGCATGTTGTCAGTTCTAAGGTGTGCTGAGCTGTGCCAGCTCAAGCAGCTTTCTAACCTGGGGTGATACTTCAGGTACACAGTTGAAACTTCCCAAAAGAGAGTGGCACAATGAAAAAATTCCCAAATATGGTTTGCTACCTGGCTCCCCAACAATTCTTGCAGAAGCACAGCCTGGGGACAGAGCATAGACGAAAATGGCCAGCCCTGCATCAAATAGTAGAGCAACTATCAGACCACACAAAAATTTTGCATCTGTACAAAGGTCTTTCTGACAGCTTCCCTCAGGCTAAACCAGCTTGTTTCAGTTCATGTCAAATACACCCTAAAAAAAGAAAGAAAAAGCTACATTCATTATTGAAGTCAATAAAAAAAGCTTCAGAACTGGCCACCACTGAAAATTATACTCTGCTCTGTCTGTACATAATTTGAGTATAGTTACTTATAAAGCACTTTAAGACGTTTCCAATCCAGAGACTTAAAAACATATTTGAGTATAAGAATTTCCTACATTAAATATTGGCCATACTGGATGTAAGTTGTTACATGATACTCAGTAAGTCACACTAAATCCAGGAAAACCAATGCATTGAAATAAAACCAAGAATTTCAGTTATAAAATCCAATTCAATTATATGACAGTATTTCTCTCCAGATTAGAAAGCATATACTTCAGTACCCTGAAGAGTAGAATTATAAGTAAAAAATTATATTAAAAACTCATGTGAAAACATTACAACTTTTTAAAAAATCAAAGATGTTAGCTGAGATACTTTAAACATGGAAGTGAATTGCATAGTATAGGTATTAACAAAAACATTACTGCAGATTCCAGAAGCAAATGTTCACCCTATTTACCTGCTCAGGTGCATCTTCAAGACTGATTATCCATCTCTATACATTTATGCTCATACTCCACCTGTTAACTTATGTTAAATGCCTTTTTTTTTTTTTGTGGTTTTGTTTTGTTTTCCATCAGGTTATATTTTTTAACTAAAATTTAAAAGTTTGAGGAGGTTTTGTTTTTTGAAAGGTGAGAGGCTAGGTGTTCTATTAACAACTAATAAGTGAGAAAAAGAAATTAGTACATAGGCTTAGGAACAACATTCTTTCAGAAGAACACTGGCATGCTCCTCCTTCTTACTAGTCAGTATCCCTGCTTTCATTATTCTGCTGCTCCTAAGAGTTAACAGAATTCCTCCTTCCCAAAGAACTTGGAAAATAAAGTGAACTATGAGTGTACACTGCTGCCAATAACCCAATAACTTCTTTTTAATCTAAAACGTTAGGTGATAAAAGTAGAAATAAAAGTATGAAGATTAATTTTCAGATGCTTATTGCAAATCTGAAGTTTCCAACAACCATCACACAGGTTCAAGGTCCTCACAAGCAGGATATCATAAGACATTATGTAATGACATTCTAACTGAATGACTAGCAATCCACTTTTTTTTAACCTGTATTTTGTCAAGAACTCAGCAGGCCAGCAGGAAGAACTTCATGTTTCTATAATATTCCACCCTACATTTTCATTACAATGTTTTAGCCTAAATGAACCAGATCTTGTCTGAGAACACAACACATGTACAATGGCTTACCTTCCCTTCTTGCCCACTTGGAGAAAAAAAACATCATAAATAATGCCAGGAGGGTCTTATCAAAAAATATTTATAAAGAAACATCTTGGTATTTTGACCATAGTCGTCAGAATATTGTTCCTTAAAATATATAGGGGTATTTTCTCATGTCAAATGCATGCAAATATTTTGATTATTAACAGCTAAAACAGCATAGTTTTTGTGGAACACATAAATTCTTCACTGTAAGCTCTTCCGGAAATAAAATATTTGCTTCATTGTAAAACTTTAGTTTATGCTAAACATGCCTTTTTTTTTTTTCAAAATCAGAAGTTAATGAGGATTAAGAGCACAAAAAATGTAGCTTCTCACCTTTGTCTTCATGTAGAATGGCGATGACTGGTGAATGGGCAAGTCCATGAGGCTACTGGAATTTGTGACGCTATTACTGTTAGCATGTTCATCTTCTCTACTGCTGTCATCAGACTGATCAAAGTCATCACTGTCCTGGTCCATTTCCTCCTCCTCTTCCACCTCCTCCTCTTGATCACCAGCATGTTCATCGTCGTCTTCCTCTTGGTTACAAGTGGAATCTTCATCCACTGTAATAAGTCTATTATTATTTTCTTCTAACTGTTCCTGCTGAGACTCATGCCTGTCATCAAACCCAGGTTCTTCTCCTCCTATCTCCCCATTCCTCTCAATGTGCTGCTCCTCTTGTTGACGTCTTTGCTGCTGTTCCTCCTCTTCTACGACTCGATTCATCTGCTCCTCATCTACTTGGCTTGAGGAAGCATTACCTCGAAGGGATCCACCAGTTCGTCGCCTCTTGCTGCCCACAGAGAGCAGTTCCTGATTCATTTCCAAAAGCCAGCTTGCTACTTCTTGGACCTTGGCTAGGCTATCTGAAGATGCAAATGCTTTCACATTCTAAGGAGATAAAGAAAGAGTGGAAAATTACAAAAGTTACTTTTTTTATTAGATAAAGCAGTAAAAACCTATTTCATTGTATTATTCCTGGCAACTAAAAAATTCCAGGAAACAAAGAATAATTTCTACTTGACACACAATTAGAAAAACCCAAATAAATTGCAGGCAACTTTCTAGCAAGAGAATGACTTGTTCTGTCAAACAGTCTGATCATAATCTCTTTAAGCACCAGGTTCTGCAAAATTCAGAACTAGTTGCCCTCCTAGAGAATCCACTAGAACCATTAACATTTATGTTAACAGAGGATATAAGTATGTGATATTATTGCAAAAAACTGGACACAGATCATTTCAAATGGCATTTATTTTTCCTCTCATTTGATGACAGACTTTGTAAATTATTCACAAAAAAAACTGCTTTTGGTCTTATGCATTAAGAGCAGCATATTTTCAGATATAACTGAAAGCTTCATTTCCCGTTATCCTAATTTCCTTTTAGATTAATAAAGAAGAGAATACCCATTAAAGAATACAGCCTTATTACTGCCAAGTCTTAAGTTGGACAGAGAGATGCCCAGTGGTCAAAAGGAGACATCGCTAGGCAGCCCATGCTGCCCAGAAATGGCACATACCTCACGTGGAAAAAAAATCACTTTTAGCAGTAAAGTTCTCCAAAGTCTAAGAAGCTACAATAATTGCTAAATGAGTCTCTGCATTGCTAAAGAAAGGCCAAAATTAGGTGCATATTAACAGAAACTGAAAAATACTAATGCAATTTCCAAATTATTCAACTACCCATGTGCATCCAAGCAATATATAAAGAACAGGGGGCTATAACACAGACTAATTCATTATTAAATATCAGATTTCCAGCTATACAGCCTTTGAGGCTGGCACATCCAGACTCTGATTTCCCTAGACTCAAGCAATGTGTAGACGAGGTGAAATTAGACACAAACTCAACAAGTAGTCAGATTCACAGGCTATGAAAGCAGTACATGAAAATGCATGCAGAGAGAAATTAACTTGATCATTGTGTATAGAGCCACTGTCCTCGGGGGCCCACAGCCCACCCCACACACTCAGCAGGCCACACTGTGAGAGAAAGATTCAGAAAGCACAACACCACAAATACTGGAAGGGAGCACAACTTCTGAGTCTCCTTGGAGCAGGAGCAGTGAAAGATGTTTCCATGAGTACTTCAGCACAGGGTGATCATCTCTGAACCCACCCCACCACCAACACCACCCCCTCCTTTTTCTTAAGTAATCTATTTCCTACAGTTTTTGTGGGGTTTTTTTTTAAACAAAAAACCTAGCGTCTTGGATGATGGACACGTGGAATAGATAACCCCCAACTTTGCACCATTGACATTTGTAAGACATTTGTAAAAAACCTTCACCTTATTGTTTAGTAGGGAACAAAGTACCAGAAATCACAGCTCTACTGTAATTTTCACTGTGTTGCACCATAAAGGGCACAGAAACACATTTACAGATGTTTTTCAACATTTTCTCTGAGGAAGATTCATAGCTGGGATTCTGCACTTCTCTGCCCTCTTCTTCCTCGGGGAAACACTACTTACATCCCAAAGACAGGGTTCTCAAGTTTCCACCCAGGTGACAATCCCCCAAATAAAACCTTGTAAGATCAATCACTGAAGTATGTGTTCAAAGACAGTATTCATTAAGTTCCAATCAGTGAATGAGAAGGTAACACTAAAAGACAATTAAGAGCCACAAATTCAATGGAAGGAAACAGACACCCTGCTGACTCTTGACTTTTCCATGGAAAAAAGAAGTTTTAGGACACTTGGGTGCACACTACCCAAACCAGAAGCTAATGTCTCTGTTTTTATATTCAAGGGGTATCAAAAGCAAATGTGTTATTTTTTCTGTGTACAGTAAGGAGCACTTACGAAAGATGCCATAAAGAACGTGCTCTAAGAGAAATGTTTTCACTTAACATCTTTCCCCAAAGCTCAGAAACCTTAGCATGCTGGAGTGATGTTTAATAACAACATTTCATCAAAAGTCAAACTTGGTTGCATATATCATCTGGTGTTAATACAACTTATGTATCAGGCTTGCTACATAGTTTGGGCATTATGAATGAAACAATATTACACCTTATCTTTTCAACTTGGAAATTTGAAACACTAAATAATGTAAAAATTAGTAGTTAAAAAAAAAAAAAAGCTGAACAAGAGGTTCATGTTTTCTCAATCTAGAAATTCCAGTTTCCACCACAAACGTTTCTCTAAGTGGCCACGAGTGTAGCTTAAAAGTTTAATTGCATTTTTTTCAGTATCAGCAGCACTATATATGCAATTATTGGTTTACTATGTACTTGATAGAACTGCAAATGCTGCATTTGTTTCAATAATTTAATACATACTTCCATTTTGCATCTGTAAGCAACCAACATAAAAGGTCAGCTTTGAAACATTAAAGTAATCAAATGTAAAAATACACAAAATGTTTGAGTGAGAAAAATATCACTGCTGTTACTGTTATTAGAACCAAATTAAATTCCAGCCAATTAAAAATCTACCCTAGTACTGTTATATATTTTAACTATTCCCACATTTTTGAGTGACCATCAGTTAATGAAATTAGGTTTAGTCATTAGCAGTTTCCATTTTACTCTGCATTTGCATGAATAAACTTGTTTTTTCAAGAAGCCTGTAAAATACATTATCAAAACTTAATTACAAGCAGTGCTACATCAGAAATGATCAGTATGCAGAGAGGTGGTGCATTTGCTAAAGAACAGATGGATGTACATTATCTGAGAGATTTGAAACGTTAAAGCTGCCTTCTGTCATGTAAGTGCTTTCAGAATTAACTACTGTCAGCTAATACACAAGATACAATAATTTCCATATATAAGGTAGATAAAGAATAAGAAAGGATTATTATTTTGCAGGAAGAAGTGTATTTACAAATCAACTTCCAGAGAACTGAAATTATGTGTTTTCATCTAGTGCAGTGTCTCTTTCACTTACACAGTCAGAGACCAAAATTACTCAAATCAACTAAAAACCAGAAGAACCATTAAGGAAAGCTGTTGTTTTTCCTACCTGCCTCAGAACAAAGATTTTTTTTCACACAGACACCAAAACATAGCAATGCAGTGGCAAGACTTTGCATAAACATGCAAAACTCATTAAACTTGATCAATGAATCTAACTTGGCATTTTCTAGGTAAGTTTCTTAACAACTGCATTGTATGGGAAAACAAAATGCAAGAAACCCCTAAGGAAAATGGAAGTATCCAGACTGATCCAACAGTAAACTCAGATTTTCTGAAGGCATCCCACACCTCTATTGAAGACTGAATGCAGCCCTCACCTCTACTGAATATTAAATCCTGTTTAAGCATAATTCCTCAGCTTTATCCATTACATTTTCACAGAAGATAGATTATAAAAATAAAGATGAACAAGAGTTGCTCAAAACAAGAAATGCCAAGCAATACTAGAAGATTACAGGGAAAATTGCTCAAGGTTATCTGCCATAACAGGCTGCGTTCTGTACTGAGAGGATGACCACTTCACTTCCTGCTTTACTGGTGAAATATCTCTATCCTGCTAATACAGATACAAAAATCGTTGAATATTTTTAACCTATAAACCCACATAACTATGGGAAAATAAGAAAATTTCTATCAGTACTACCTGTTTTTGTTACTCCTTTTTTATCACTTCAAACTCTAAAGAAAAAAAGAAATGAGGTGGATGTAGAAAGGTAGAGACTGGGGAGCAGTGGAGCTTGGTTTTTAACAAAATATAACAGATTGTGAAAAGGTTTTAAAGAATTAACTTGGAAATTAATGTACCAGACTGACTTGAATACTAACCTAAGTATCATGACAGCATTTAGTGAAAAGACAGTATAGCTACAGACACAACATGGTTTATGGCCAGTGGATGCTCCTAGAACAAATCTTTTGAGATTACAGATTTAGTGAACAAAGGCAATTGGACTAACACAAAAACTTCTGTAGATATTTGACTAAATTTTAACACAGTAATATATCTGAGCTTTTTATGGGGTTATTTTAACTGTGCAATACTGAATTGAGGCAAACAGGAAGCAAAAAAGGAATATCCCACTCAAGCTAAGGATCTCCTAAAATTTCGTTTCAACATCCAAATCCACCTGCTGAAAAAAAAGTGTAAGACCCTCATAAGCACACTGTGCCCAAGACTGACACTGGTGCATTGGGCCTCACAAGCAAGCAGTGCAGCACTGCAGGGGCAGCTGTGCAAAGCTGAGACACAGCACCCACAGCTCTGCAGAGGAGAAATGATTTATTCCCAGACCTGTGCGCTCTCCCCCAAAGCCTAAAACAACCCTCACAGTTGGAACACACCTTCTGCTTTACCTTCACCTAGAAGGTGCTCTGGGAAAAGCTGTGCTTCAACTCATTCTATTGGGGGGCAGGTGTGGACAATTAGGAACTAGACTTTAAAAGGTGCACTTGATTTAAACCCCAACTACCACACAAAGTGCAAATACACCTAACAAGCCAGGCCATCTAAGGCCTGCTAAGCCTGTCTGAAAAAACATCCATGCAAAGAGGATTTACATGCAGCATCAAGCAGACATAAATAAATAACAGAGTTAACACTGAGACAGTTAACCATGTTTTACCAAAGGAAAATATATATTTGAGTTATGGCCATGATAGCTAATGTTGCAAAACACTATGAGCAAGACACATACACAATGTATTAAAGAAAAGAGTTAATGTATTGGTCTGATTACTGGCTACACAGTTTGTATAGGGGAAAGACTTTGAACAATAGCTAAGTAACAAACCAAAGCAGCCAACATGCAATAACGAGAAACTGAAACTATAAAAAGTCAGATGAAGAATCCACCACCTTTTCTCACAGATTATGGTAGTGGACAATTATTCTCATGCAAGGACTTAATGAAGTTAAGATACTTCAGATAAAGCCAGAAATTTAACTAAAGTTATGAGCTTTAAGTGAAAGTTACAGAATAATTTTGCTGTGCTATAAAGGACAGCAAATATGATCACAGTAATAGAGTCACAAACTATGTTGAATACATCGCTCAGATGAAGAGTATTTCATCAGCACATATGTTGATTAGAGCAAGACTGAAATAGAGCTTTAAAAACTTTCAGTAGCTTTTCTTCAAAATAAAATACATCATGAACAATGTATCTCATTCTAGAAGCACACATGCTTTTTCTAAGAATGATAAACTACTTCTTTGAAACACACACCTCAAATCTCTCGGTCCATTATTCACAGCTCCAAGCTCCAGAACAAAACAGGAGCTAAAAAGATTCTCTACTCCTGCTTTACTATTAACCTCCCAGCAAAGCTCTGACAACCCTTAATAGAGCAGCACATGCAATGTTTCAGCTGTATTAGAAATTATCCTGCTCCTTTTTCACTATCTCATGATATCTTACAAATCAATTAATGTAGTTTTTTCAGTGCAAAGTGGCCAAAGCAACTAACATTAAATGAAAGTGCTCCTCTAATTACTTACTTATGACAAACATAAATCTGATACACAAAAAAATAGATTTAGTATTCATTAAATTTAAAAAATACAACAATTAAAGTTTCCTGTTTAAGTTTAATTACATCCAGCTGTATTTTATCTTCTTTTCCAGCCAGGTTTAATTACCTCCCTCTCTACTGAAATTCAGGCCCAACTTTCCATCTACCTGCTGAAGCTTTTCATCAAGTCCTGGTGTTTGACCTCTCCTCCTGAATGTTTCTGAACAAAGACACTTCCAGGTTTCCCTCCACACATGGTCTACTGTAAGGTGTCTCTGCCTCCTGTTCACCTGCTTCTATTTAACCCCACAATCCTGTGTCAACAGACTTTACCCCTTCTCTCCCTTTTTCACCATCCAACTTACTTTTTTCTCCCAGGACTGCCTCTGAACACAGCTCCCTCTCTAATTCCAGGCCTCAATTTCCCAGCCTCCTTTAGCCTCCAGTGCTACTTTACAGTCTCAGACACTTTGCTTCATTCCGATCCATTCCCCACAGAAAAGAAAGGGGTTTATTTAAAAGAGAGACAATAGCTGATAATACATGGCTAGTGAGAGCATGACAGAGCCATGTCCTTTGCTATTAGTTATGGGGACAAACACACAGAAACCATTAAAAAGAAAACTTTGCTTTAACTCTGGAAATGAAAGACTATCACATAATCCTACCCTCTTCTGGCACAAATACGTGAAGTATTTAACATGGGGTAATATATCAAATAGCACACAAAACCCACTAGAGAATGAGAATACAAACAGCAGTTTAGAAAATTAGTAAATGCTACAAGAATTTATGTATATTTAGCAGTATTTAGGCTAAGTGGCTTGATAAGGAAATATCAGAGGTAGAAGAGAGATGAATAGACGTTTCATGAGCAAGAGTTTAGAAGAAACAGTCTGAGCTACAAGCAGCCACATTCTTTAGATTATGATTAAGTATGTATGATCATACAACCACCTACAAGGTTCAGGCACACACAAACACAGAACATGGATGTGTTATAGATCATATGGATTCCACAGATTCTCTTTGCAACAGCAAGAGGAGCATCAAATCTTAATGCTTTAAACCAAAGGCCTTTTCTTCCCTCTGTGCATTCTCAAAACAAGAGCTGCTCTGGCTAAAAGAGAGGATAATCTGGGTTGAAGTTGTAGCAGTTTTTAATGTTCCAGCACAAAGAATTATGCTATAAAATGTATTAATAGTGACCTGATGTCCAAATTAAAGCAATCAACATATAACAGGAAGAGAGAAGCTAGGGGATTTTTTTCTCTGCAAACACTTGTTCATAAGTAATTCATGACCTTAATTCTTGTATTTGAAGTGTTTCAAAACATGCCTGCATTTTCCTTGTTTCAAAAAGAAGAATATCATAGCAAATAATCAGTGAATAATGTCTTACAGAAGTTATGCTCTTACCTTAAAATTTAACACGAGAAAATGAGAATTACTGAGTAATGCTGTGGCAAGGATAGGGTGGAGATAAGAGGGAAATGTGAAAGTGACCCATGAGGAAATTGCTGAAAGCCTCCATCACACAGTAATAAGAAAACTGCATTTAAAAAAACCCTACAAAATGATTCTAAGTCCTTTTCCTCAAAGCCATATCCCAACTGTCAAGTTATTAACACACCAGTACGGTGTTATTGTACAAGTGGGGAGCTCAGGCTGCTTTATCAGGAACACTGTTTATAGTTCTTAGCTCCCTGAAAGGGAAGAATAACAGCAAAAGTACAAAAGTTACTCCTTAATTTTAATTCTGCATTGTTATGATTTCATCAAGAACAGTGAATAGATAAAATGTAGAATAAACTCACTTGCATTCCTTGAAAGATATCATGGGAGGCAACAATCCACAGTAGGGGGAGATCTGTATTATCATTAATCTTACTGTGTTCATATAAATAATTATGTTATTTTTAGTATTTATATTAGTAATGACTTTATGCAGAAGATGGCTGGTTTGTCTTTTCACTAACAACTCTTTAAAGAAGAGGAATTAAGCTGTAAAATGTGACACGTTAACTATCAAGTGGAACTAATGAAAGGCTTCTCTCCCCTCCTCCTCAGAAAATGAAAAGCAGAAAAAAAGCCTTGCGTTATCTAAAGGGTGCCAAGTTTTCCAGCAACTATTAAAAACAAAACAGGCAAGTCCTCCATATAATCCTGCATGCTGCCACTCAATATCAAGCAGTGACTATTTTTCCACTGAAAGAACCTCTGAGGTATAAAAGCTAAGCAAACAATTTTCAATTGCATTGTCTTAACCTTTCCACTTTGATAACTGTATCATTACTTGGGTTCCTATATTAAAATTTCTACCTCTCCAAGTGAAAAATTCTTACCTTGAATAACTAATGAATACCTGCTTATTGTTTTCCCTATGAATTAGATTACTACAAAAAGCCTACATTACTACTACTAGAGATATAGCAGAAGCACCCTTGTTTGCTCAAATTAGAACAGCAAGTTAATATTTCAGCCTCACGTAAACTATGCTTTCTGTGCATACTAACAAGGAAGAGTTTCTTGCCAAAAGCAAACATTAGATCATACTTATAACAACATAAACAGAGTATCTTTAGCTACATTACTTGACATGTATGTGGGCTGAAGAATTCTCAGTTTAGAAAACTAGGCAGGCAGTTTCTTATACACCTTTCAAATTTAAAGATGCTGTTGTACATCTACTTAGCAAAGGCTAGAAATGTAGCAACAGAATCATCCCAGCTCTTCATGATAGATACACATGTAATAAAAAATTTCTCTACAAAAAAAGGATCATGAATCCTCTTACTGTGCAAAAGGAGACTAAGCACTCCTTAAAACTTAGCAGGTTTGGATAATTTTGGGTTTGAATTCAACCTTCTTTTCAAAAAGTAAGTAAACAAAGTTTGTGGGTCTGTGGTAGTTGTGAGGGCTTTCCAAGCTGGTCTGACATCTCCACTATCCATTCTGTTCTACTTTCACGTGCCTTTCTCTCCCCAGACCAGACCATCTATATTCCCTTGGGGTCAGTTTTACAGTGTCATCAACACCACTGCATACAGGGACCTCCTCCCCAGCTGCCCAGGCCAACAACTGCTTAGGACAGTTTTATACTGCTCAAGGCCTTTCATTCACAGGAAAGGAGTCTGAGGAGCAATGAGGATGACCCTCTGGCTTTCTAGTGGAGAACTTCAGTTAAGCTGTGCTGGAGCATTACCATGGAAAAACTCTTGTGCGTTAACAAACATTAAGCCATAGGTACCAACACATGGAACCAGAAATCTCAACTGTGAAGTCTAGGACTACCATTCAGTAACATTTCTTTCATGTAAACAAGCAATATGATTACCATGCAGAAACAAATCCATTCTTCCCAGCTGCCTAGGTGAACAAGGATTTTATCTAATAGGCAAGAAGCAAGATCCAATCACTAAATGCTGAAATGAGAAAAATAAAAACGGAATTAACTGTGAGGATAATTACTCACTGTAATAGCTCTCTAGGAAGATAGTAAATTCATCACCACTTTAAGTCTTAAAATAGAAATATACTCCATCTTAGTTTAACACATACATTCAACAACTGCAGAACATGCAGCCTAAGTGCAGCTACCAGGGCATGGTGAGCTGCCTGCCTCTCCCTGAGAATATACACAAATGAAGGCTGTTGTCACCTCCTCTCTGCTCCCACAGTGACACAGAGGCAAAACGTATGATCAAACTGCTGATTAAACCCTGCCTACTTTCAGGGCAGACTTATTTCACAACTACTGGGCTTAACACGAAGGCGAGTGTTGCGTGGCCAAACCAGCCTTATCATAAATTTTTCTTCAGCATCCATAACATTGCTGAATGTGGCCCTGGGGCTGTGATGCATTTCCAGTGGGAAAACCTTAGCAGTACAGTATGCTGAACCACTTTACATATCCATTCACACAGACTGTTATCTCGGCTGGTGCTGCTGCGAGAAGCTTCATCGTAAGAGCAATACATGAAAAACTTCCAAGCAGAGCTGCTCGTTATTAATGCAAACTATTCTAAAGGCAAAAGCGAAACAGCATTTGGCAGCAAGACCACTGCTATTAAGACGTTTGCCTGCAAACCTCAAAATGATTTCTGAAGTACCCAACTGACTTCTCTGTCTTGGTTTCTTTCCTGTCCACTAATCATAAAAGTAATTTTGGGTACATTTCCTGAAATTATAGGTTTTGCTAATAGTGAGTTGCAATTTTAGCAGATGGCTGGCGTCAGTTCCTGGCAAAATGGTAACATGATTTCTTGAACTAAAACTACAACACAAATGTTACTGAAACGCAGCACAAACAAGCAGACACATAGAAGAGCAGAGACATCAGAAAACAAAACAAAAGTGATTTAGAACATAGGGCAGCAAAGATGGCCCAAAAAAAGGTCATCTTTAACTGAAGTGGGATAACAGACCTTGAGAACAAATAGCAGCTAAATTTACTTGCATTTAAAATTAATCTAGTTACATGGAAACAGGAGGAAGGGCAGGAAATTAACACCAATTACCAAATTGTCCCTTACCTCAGTTCTGTTTGAGAAAGGAGTCCTCTAATATGGAACAACACACAGATGGGAACATATATACCTTTTACACTGAAAAGCATTCTAGTGGTTAGAAAGAAGATGACAGCAGGATTAAAGCTGAGAAAAGTGAGAATCAAGAGCTGTGACTACTATTAAAGAACATTTTTCTCTGAGTTATTAAAAACAGTTGAAGTAAATATCCCTTTTTCAAGCAGCTCTTATACCACTTCTAATATGCAAGAATAATCAACTCCCCTTACTCCCAAAAAGCTTCAATGTACAGAGCAGTATTTTCAAGGTTCTTAGTAATGACTAATGAAGTAAAGGAGAAGCAATGCAGGTTATGCCATGAGAAGTCCATTCTCACTATTCTGTCCAGTTGCAGGCTTCTGCATCAGACTAACTTCCTAGAAATTACTATAAGGATAGGGTAAAAGTTAAGAATATTCCACCAATATACATAGCCTTCCCTTCTTCTGAATTTTACACTTTTTCAAATTATTCTAAGCATACGAGATGATGAGAGACAAGAGAAGAAGAATTAAACCTCCAACTCTTTCCAAGCTATCAACAAGAAATTTTACCTCAAGATCCACAACGGACAATGCTTATTCCAGGCTATTGCCCAAAATTTATATTTTAATTTCCTGTTTCAGTTGCCTATTCTTTAAAAATAAAGTCTGAAGGACAAGGCTAACAGTATCCTGGGTGCATTAGGAAAAGC
>WEKY01024179.1:3644-21143 GCA_013390045.1 Picathartes gymnocephalus
ACCATTGGTCTGTCTAATTATATGAGCAAGGAGAGTAAAGAAGCAATTAGAATGTACAACAGTAATCACACGTGTTTCCACAAATTGGCATAGGAACTGTATGACCATCAGCAGCAATCTGACTTTTGTCACAGCTAGAAATAGAGCTATATGAATTTTTAATAGACTTTCAGGTGACTGAACTTTTAAGAATGATATTTAAAAAAATGCTACAGATTTTGATTTCTAAGAACCTTAAAGTATACCCTTCATGATGGTAGCTGAAACTCACTGTTTCTGTAAACCCATGGTCATTTTAATATCTTCGGGTATTGTGTGCTTTGAAGCTGAAATATACAGAAGTAAAATGGGAAACATTGAAATGGGTTTAAACTGTAAAATGCAGGGCTACATCATCTATCTCTGAGTAGGCTGAAATGGGAGATAGGCTTAAATCTCAAAATAGTTATTAAGCCTTGTGTTCAGATCCAGGAGCCAATGCTCTGACTTGTTCAAATGTTTTTCATCACTTTCTAAAAAATCCCCCAAAGCAGAACAAAACCATAATGGTGAATCATGGCAAAGTAGCACAAGGGTGATTTTTTTTTTTTTGGTCAAGGTCCAGTGGTAGCAAATGCATGAGAATAAAGCATGCAAATGAGACATTAGGCAGGAAAGACTTTGTGATGTCCCAGTGTACCATGTTATAGCACTGAGAACATATCCATCAAATCAAACAATATGAAGCCTTTCAACACTATTTGGCTGTGAATGGAGACAGAACATACCTTCTTCCTGTGTTCATTTACTAGACATTATCTCCTCATTCCTCCTCCAGCCTTATCTAGACCAGACATATGCTAGGGTGCTGGTAGGCCCTTATTTGCCAGAACAATTTTACACCCTGTTCCATTGTCTGTATGGAACAGAAGGCTCAAACACAGAATAAACATCAACAACTTCTCTTGGAGAGGTCAGAGTTAAAAGTACCATGAAGAAATGCAAGCTATTTATTTAGACATTGTAGTTGGGATAAAGCAATCTCTAAAGTCTGGAGAACAGAGAGAAAGGAAACATGACAAAGCAAACAAAACCAAGTTAACTCCGGAACTCAAAAACAGCAGGAAAAATAATGTGTATAATAGAATCCAGCCTAAATTTTTATTTCCATTATTATTCTTATGCAATTCTCTGGAATACATAACATGATGATCCATATCAGATGTTGGTTGTCTATACAGGTACAACATTTTCAAGAGTGTCCTCAAGAGAATTGTTTTGGTGCTTCTAAAAAATTAATTTAAATGAAGTTGTTTCCTAGAAATATGATTATATCTACTCAGCTGTTGCATTTCTTAGCCATTGGCAACTAAGGCATAAAATACACATGAAGTCAAATCATGAGCTGATGAAATTCAGGTAGGTTGCTGTTGTTTTAATAGCACAGCATTGATTTATATGAGCTGCAAATCTGTTTCACAATGATTTGCACACTGGTTATCATCCTGAAGGATCATAAAGTGTTTTATGAATTAGCATCTTGAAGCATTTATCACATCTACTTGAAAACAAGACAAAGATCTCTTCTTTTTGAATGATCTGTCACATGTGACTCTATGGTGTCATCTATGGTAGACTGTATCTTTAAATCTATAAAATCCCTTGTAGCCGCTGAGTTTCATCTGTGTTTACTGATAAACACCAATGGCTTAATAGATGCCACTGCCTGACAGCTGAACCTCCATGGAAATCTGTGGGCTTGACTGAACTCTAACATTCAGTGTTGCAGTGATCTGTGTCTGCAGCCTTTTCTGCATGACAGCTATGAAAGCAAATTGAACCTTTATAGCCAGCAGACACATTGCCCTCTCAATTACCTCCACTCAACATCTTCAACAAATGTTCATATTCTGAAAAACGCATAAACAACTGAGCTGCCAAGAAGATTTCATGGAAAGTACTTTCAATACACACACTACTGCTTTCCAAATTAAAATAATCTGGAGAAAAGAAACATAAATATGGACTACATGGTCTGTATCTCTACAAAGCATTTCTAACGCACAGAAGAATTTGTTTGTTTGTTTTTATTTAGAGAAGTTTAACGTTACTGTATTCTTCCTAAAATTGATATTAATGAAAAACCAGACATCTCTCTTTCCTTTTATTTCCAGACTTGTCCTCATTTATGACCACATGACTTCCCAGGAAAATCTCTGATGTAGACTGACTGTAACAACTCATTCCCTTTCTTTTTATGGGTTTTACCTTCTGTGCCATGTCTCTGATAAGGAGTGATTGTTTGAGGGAATGATGGCCATTAATTAGGGATTAAGTCCTTCCCCAGTGACAAGGGAATGTTAGAGGAAGGTATTTCTTTTTTGTGCAAAGTATTATCTCAGTTCTTCACAACATGAAATGAAATAAGTAGGATAAGTAATCCTTTAAGAGTATGACAACAGGACGTGGGTTGCAGCTCTTGCTCTGACTTCTCACATTGAACACAGACAGGGACCATATTTAACATGTTTTAATTGATTAGTAATCACACGTTCATTGCACTTTAGTATTTTGCTGTAGGAACTAATTTTGCTGAACTTGCAGGCGAAAAAGTCCTCAATAAATAGGGTTGTTTATTTAGAAAGTGACTATAGCAGTGAGGTCTTGATATAGGAAAACTCTTTGAACACCCTTCCTTTCTATCCAGATGAGCAGTGCATGAGCCAGCACACTGCAGAAGTGTAGTGTTATTTGCAGGAATCGGCAATCCTTATCGAGAGTGTGAGGCATATCTGATGTGTGTACAGCATTACAGCTCCACTGTAATTTTCCTTGCAATATCACTGACATCACTGTTGAGGTGGAGATGAGGGATGCAGTCTTCTGCCAACCACCTAATTCACTTCTTTATTCCACTACAAAGTTTGCAGATTTTTATGAATCATTTCTCTGCCTGTTTTTTTTTTTTCTTTAACCAGAATTGAAGAGGATGTTCTCCACCATGGGCAGTCTGGCTGCTCAAAGGTACTTTTTTTCCTGGAAACACAGAACATCCCTCCTTTCAAAAAGGAAGAATTAGTTCTGAGTCATTCTGACTCAGTCTTTGTGAGGTAAAGGCGTAAAAATTACTTTTGACTGAGTGCACTCATGTACCTATAGACTTACTGAGATGTGTCTGCCTTGTTGGATTTTCCTTCTGAGTGCACATAAACAGCTTCCCAATCAGGAATAACACAATGTAAGTTATCCTTGCAACATTTCCAAAGGTATTGCCAGTGCCTTAATTACCTTCAGGAGCCATATCCTTAATTCACTTTTTCAAATACAGTGATGGCATGATAAAAAACAGAAGAGAAAATTCTGGCAGCATAAAACAAGCGCTTATGCTGCTCTGCTAAAGGATCCAAAAGGAACTATCAGCGAAAACAAACAGTGACTTTCTGGAGCATTAAACACTGCTATATTATCATTCACTGATCATTGCTTTGGCACCTCAGCATAACCATGATGCCAATTCTTTATTGTTTTTTTTTAATTGAAAATTATTAATCAGTCTTTGCAGAGTAAATTTTTTCACACCTCTCAGCATTGTCTGAGGAGAGGACACTGAATATCTTGAAAAACAGATCTTTATGCTCTAGATTATGGCATATATTAAAGAAATAAGAACCTTCAAGAGAGAGGCCAGTGAGAAGTATACATTTAGTTTTCATTCAGCACTACTATTTTCTTGCCATCACAATTTTGGCTCAGTTCCTCAATCCTCAAACACCTCATTCACATGCCAAAATTCACATTATATACTTCTGTATGCAAAATTATGCCAGGTTATGTAAGGGGCATCAAAGGCATCTGTACCTCAGAGTCAGTTTTCATTAATCAAGAAAGCAAGTAAACTAAATATATGTGCACATAATATGTAGCGAAAAAGCCTGAATTTTAAAATATTCGGGACTGGTCTTGTTATTGATATTCAGAATGTGACAATTTTTTGGATTCATAATCAGGCAGTAACTTCTACTGTGGTAAGATTATGATGAGACCTGTGGAATTCGACTTATAATGGTGATATTAGGATGAAATCTTGTCCCACACTTACAGCTGCTGTGGTAGAGCTGGTTTTCTGGGGTGACCCAGGACACGGAATCATTAATGCCCAGGTTGGCCCAAGAACTCCATTGAGATGAGATAACGGGCTGCAGCACTGGCCAGTTTCCCAGCAAAACAGCCGGTCAAGAGTTACAGGAATTCTCCAAGTGGGAATTGCATATAGTTTGGGACATTTCCCTATGTAACTCCTGCTGTGCACACTCCAGTTAAGATACACTAATTGTATACTGAAGATGTGTTCATGAGTCCCCTGAGGAGAATCTGTCAGTCTCAGGCATCTCCCCAGGCAGCTCCTGCATCAGAACTGATCAAACCGCAGATAGATCGTTTAAAACATCAGTAGAAACTACTCTTGCATGTGCAGAAATGATCACATAGGAGAGAGGCTTTTGTGCATAGCCAAGGCAGAGGATGTTTTGAACATACTGTGAGGAAATCTGAGACAGTGGATGCTGCACATGCTGTTGTGGTCACCCAGGACCATGGGCCAGCTGGCTTGTAAGAACTGAGCAATACAAAAGTTCAGCTGGAGATGCTACTGAAAGGGTGGTTTCAACAGTGACTGTTCTCTTGCAAAGATTTTACTCCTCACGTGAGCTTTACTGAGGATTGTGGTTTTTAACATACACACTTCCTGTGTTTATACAACAAGTATAAATGCAGACAAAATGAGTCAATACCTCATTTTGGTACTTTTGACAACAGAGAAGGGCAGGGAGAAAGGAAGAGCAAAAAGAGACAAAGGGAAGAAATAACAAAAACAAACAAAGAGAAAGGAACCAGCCAGGGAAGCAATGAAACATGGAATCTAGATGAATATCCAAAACTCTTGTAGTGAGATAGCTGCAAAGGTATAAAAGTATGTATTTTTTAAATTTACCAATATTTTAAGTAACTTTTGCTGCATAACACACTTTTATGTCTTCCTCTGGTTAATAAACACAGATGCTCACTATTAGTTTGCAGATAATGTTTAAGAAAATTTAATTATTTTTAAAACCATGTACCTATCTCTGGTAGAGGTCATTGGGAAGCAGAAGGTTAAGCATAATGCACTGAACATTTTAAGAGAGTTTTCATGTGCTTTAATCATTCAGACACTTGAGAGAAAGGAAGGAAGGGAAGTACATAGTCAAGGAGTTATGGTACTTCAAAGATCTATAAGGAGTGAAAACTATAACTAAATCTTCTGTTTCAGGGCCACCCTATTCTACCTTTGCTTCTTTTCTGAACAATTTGCATTTAGGCCTTTAAATATCTAGGGAAATCTATGTATACGTCATACAGAAATATATCTGTGCAGGTCTCCAGGTATGTATCTGGACTAAAACACAAAAGTCTGACTGCAGCTTGTAGCCAGAGCCAAGCATGCTTTCTCCAAGTAGAATTTAAGCACAATATTACATTGCTATAGCAGCGAGCAAACCCAGTGTGGGCTATACAACCTTAGTAGGACCCTGAGTAAATTTTTGATCCTGTGACCTCATATGTGCAGGGCGTTAGTAAATGAGATGTCAATATCTACACCTTGGTTTTGCCCATCACTGCTCACAAATAATTTTCCCTGATGCACAGTGTGTTGCTGTGATTGCCAGCACGAAGGTTAATTAAGAATTTGGAATAGGCATTTTTCACTGCATAAGGGTAAGTAATTTTACGTAGCAGAGCAGGCTTCAGCAATACTAAAGCATGAGCTTTACTGTTGTGTGGTTGTAATTCCACCTTTTTTTGAGTAAGAGAGCAGCTTGGATCACAGCATTACTCATCAGCCCGCAGGGCAACGATCTCTACAAGGATGCCAAGGAGTTCCTGTGGACTGGGAGGGCCTGGAGCAGCACGGGATGACACACGGCAGAGCTGGCAGCTCCTTTCAGACTCTGCTGTGTGGGTGGAGGGGTCTTTCTGCAGCCTGAAATCGTCGGTGGGTGTTACGCTGACTAACAAGAAAATACCTCATAATGCATACAGAACATTCATTTAACACCCTAAATATGAGGTAGGTACTGAGGATGAAAATTATCAAGGCTTTACTGCCAGAAACCCTGTGAAAACAACAGTTAGCAATTCAAGTAAGTTCATGCCACTTTCCACTTAATGCTCAAGGAAACACCAGGGCTGGCAGTCGGTAATTACTTCTGTGCAGAAACAGAGTTTGACACACATTATTAGAATTTTTTAGGCAGGTTAAAAGAAAGTCTGATGGTTTCACGACAAAACTGCTTAAAGCATCTACCTCTGAAAGAACAAAAACAGTTATTGAAATAACTTTGAGTTCCATATCAGTATTAGATGTGAGAAAGAGTGCAATTCCAGCAGCTCAGACAGACAGCTGTGCCAGGTCCTATAACTGGCAGCTTTTTACAGTTTGATACATGAAAATACCACACTGCATTCCAGCTCTCAGCCTGGAGGTGAATGAGTATCACCTCTGCCACTTTCAGCTCCTCGGCAAACAGACTCTCACTTACACAAACATTTGTGTCAGTGTTAGGGAAAAAGAGAATAAATCTGAAGTCCTGTGATAAATGTCTCCATGGGAAGATACCACAGAAAAGTGGGATCTGATTGTTCTGCTAACCCCCTCTGTGGGGGGGCATGGGGACAGACGGGTAGGGATCCACAACAGAAAGAATAAAATTCTCCGTTCTGTACATGTTGAACACCTACACAAGCTTATTTTGTAAGAACTTGTGCAGAGAATATAGAGTTACAAAAGCAAGTTATAAAAAGCAACAGCAAAACTGACTGTTCATATGGATAACACAAGAGATTTTCCTCTGTTTTTAATGTCTTTTTAGCTTATACATCTTGAACAGATGTTGTGACCCTTTTTATGCACTGCTGCTTTCCGTTATAGCCAATGAGCAAGATTTAAAATGACCACTGAATTTCCTGCTGCATAGACACAGGAAATATTTTTAATACTGGAAATCTTTTGCATAATTCATACTAATGTAATTAACTGTCATATCTGGTAGAGTGTTTTTTACCTGAAACTGTGTGATCCTTTGGGTCTCTCAGTAGTTTGAGCCTTGTATGAGGGAAAATGTACTGCAGGGGCTTCCCATTTATCTGAGGAACACAAATATGCATGTCATAAAAAGATAAACCAACAACAATTGCATCATTCATTTCAGACAGTTGAAACAGAAACAAGCAAACAAACATTTCATCCAGCGAAATATCACAACTTCATAATTCAAAAATTCAGGACAAGTTTGAAAACATTTATCAGACTGCAAATTCCTTCTGTGGGGTAATGAATATTTGCTTCCATAGCTACTGATTAATTTCAAATATTCTGAAAGTTTCAAAAGTTCTGATTTTTCTGAGTGACTAGGTGGTCACTCTCTTCTGTAGCTTCTTTTAATCTTAGTCCTTTATTCAAGCAATGTTTAACACAAGAAAGAAATGAAACATAATTTCTGTGGTTTTTACAAAATTCTTTTCTTAGACACATAAACAAAATGTTAGTTTCCTGTGTTACCATCCATGAGTTACTGCTTTAATTTCAGCAAAACCACATGGTCCAATGTACCTCTTGTCTTCAAATTCCAAAAGCCATTGGAAAGACCCAAACTAAAACTTTAGGACTATGTTCTCTATGAAAATTCGCAATATTTACCTGGGCTGATCCTAGACCACATCAAAGCTGAAAACAATGCACCCCACAACAGACTCTAAAGAGCCAGTTTTCCTGTTGAAATGATCCCACTTTCCCCATGGTTTGGGCATAGGAGGGGCCAAGCTGCAGGGACTGACTCACCTGCCAGGGATGATCACCCCGAGCCCACACCAAAATGCCTCTGCAGAGGCTTGGTTGCAACACTCCCCTCACAGCCATCACAGCCCCCCTTTGCCTGCAGTTTTGGTCTTTTGGTAGCAAAGCTGAACCCATCCCTTCTCTGCCTCGGCATGTTGGTTCCAAGCCTGGATGTTGCTGTGTGCCTGCTCCAGGATGGGACCTCAGGGAGCAGCCTTACGGAGCCAAGGGGACAGGATTATCCAGCATGGCAATGCAGCAGCTTGAGTGTATCAGCAGCCTGCTGCCAAGAGTTTATTACTATTTATATTTAAGTAGCATTTAAAGGGATAAAGCTCCTCCTGAGCCAAGCACTTCAAACCTAGTTTCTGCCCTGGAGAATTTATGAAGTTGATGGATAGCACACGTAAATTATAGGAAGGGAAACAGAGAAGTCAAGGGACTTGCTTAGCTGTACCCCACAGTAAGCAGAAGAGTTTATGTATCTGTTGTCATAATTCAGTTACTTATCCAGTGAATGATGTTGTATCTAGAAGACTCAAATCCTCCCATAACACAGTGAGAGTAATATTGACTGTAATTAATGTCAGACACAAAGGAGGTCATGGATTTGGTAGTGGACAAGTACTCTAGAATAAATCAGAACATGAGATCAGGCAGACATTTGGATTTATAATGGGATTTTGTCAAAATATAGAGTCTAATACTACCAGGAGTGTATAAAGTACCATGAGGCTTCCACACTTATTAATGGATAGGGAGAGTGTCATGTTTTTAATGACACTATCAGAAATCCAGCAAGTTTTATATAACAATAAAAGTGATGCATTTGTCACATTTACCTTACATAAAATTGTAAAAGATCTGAAAGAATGCATCTAATTTTATTTTGAATTGAATAAAAAAATATGAAATATTGTCATTTACAAGAAGTGTATGAACACATTTGAATAGACCCTTAGCTGGGATCCATTTTGGTTTCAATTTAACTGAGGAACACTGTAGCTCTTAAACTTCAATTCATATTATTTTACTTGCTCTATCTCCTTTCATTTTTTAATAAATAACAATCCAAGAATATTCAATGCCATATTGTATATGACTGCTAACAAATACATCAGAAAATACAAACTGTCTCCTTCTTTAGCCTATAACTTCCTCATTACTTCCAGAATTTTATGAGAAGAATAAATCTTTGTGATTCATAGAGGTCTGAATAAAGCATTGAATTTTATTAGCATCCAGGGTAGTATATTATTCCTTTATTGTTGGTGGGAATCAGTACTTAAATGAAACATGTTGTTAGGCTTTTACTTTCATACCAGTATGTTTCTGAAAGTGGCAGAATAAATAGGAAAAAACAGTGGTTGCTGTAAATAGATAATACAGAGAACAGTTACACTCTCCTTGATGTTTTGTTTTAACCAGTAGTGAACATATTTGTCTGAAATTTACTAGAATATTTGAAAATCTGTAATACAACATTATTCTGAAAATTATCTGAAAATTTACTGGAATATTTGAAAACCTGTAGAACACAAATTATTTTGTGTTTCCAATTGTTCACATCTTCTAACTTCCACTAAAGCTGGTTTCCCTTCACCTGAATACATGCCAGGAGTCTCTTCTAGCTGACTCTTCCCCCACTTTCCCCAGTGAGGACAGAGAGGGACCCCAGTGAAGCCACACAACCGTGACAGTGGAAATACAAACTGCTGCAGAGGGACCATCCTTCCACTGCACAGATGCAGGAGTGGAGAACATGAAAGCCCACAAGCACAGATTTAGGTCACAGGGCAAAAGTTACTTGATCCCACTTATTTGTTACAAACCCCAGATTTCTGCCATCTGTCCCTCCCATGAAGATCCTTCCTCACATCTTTGGGATCATTCAGTACACTTGACTTGTAGTTCAGCACTGATACATCATCCTCTTCCTCAGGAAATGTAAGCTCTGGTCATGTGTTTCATGTTATCAGTCAGCTCAAAGGCCCTCCACAAATTGAATGAATGGCAAATAATTGTGCTGAGGTTTTCTAAGACTGCTACAGAACATCAGTTTAAAAATGTACTTCATTTTCTGTTGTCTTTAAACAGAATGTTTAATGTTAACATTTTGTCTAGTAAAGAAACTCTATGGAAGCCTCATAAGAGGGAATATTGCAAATTAAAGAGGATAAGCAAGAAGAAAAAATTTCCCCAGTGCTGTATTTAAATTTAAGAAATAAAATTCATGAAGAGTATTTTAATATTCCAGGACATAGGCACACCTATAACGTATCAACTGATCATTGGATGGGATCACCAAAGTCACAGTTGTTCCTGGTTTTAAATGTTGCTGCATCTCCCCTTCCATGAGTGTAAGACAGGGCCTGATAAGGTGACTCTCAGCAGCTACAGTTGGTTGTTGTCCTCTGGGAAACACCATTTTCAAGGGAACCTTTACCTGAAGCAGGTATCCAGGAACAAGATGGTGGATCCTTGAAGTGATGGGTTGGGCAGTATCCATCCTAATTTCTGAATACCACAGGTACTTGCATGAGCACACAAGGCCTCTGCAAGCTGGTACCAAGAATTTCTCCACCTGAGGTAATTCTGCCCCTTTGAACCTCTCTGCAGGGCACAAATATCAAGTTCTCAAGAAATCCTCAAGGTGGAAAGTTCTTTCTGCTGATACATCCCCCGTGAAGGAGATAATTTGCAAAAGATGCACTGAGTAAAAACTTAACAAATACAGCGTTCCTACTCATTAATAAAATGCAAAGTGAGTTGCATTTTCTTCTGCAATTAGGTAAGTTCAACACTGACCTTTGCTCTAGAAGTAATTCTGGCATGCACAGAGAAAAACATTTCTGAATGACTAAGAAATGAGGCACTGCCAGATAAATTCCTTCATGAATTACAGTGAGGGGGTGGCTAACAATCTACTCTTTAGATTATATATTTTAACAATTACACTAAGGTAGAAATGTCCCATTTCTCATCATATTTCCAGAGAAACTCAATCACAAAATGTGTTCCCCCCTGCCCCAACCAAGTCTCTAATAGAAATTAGTTTATTACAGTTTAAAATAAATTCTCCTTGCTAGTTGGAAAACGATCAAAACTAAGTAGATTGACTTCAAAAATGTGGAACAAAAGTTTGCAGGTAGCCTTCTGTACCTCTGTCTCAAAAGGTATCTTCTCATTTTAGCCACAATGCTCACCTTATGACCCATTTTTTCATAATTTCAAAATATCCAAGTGTCCCTAAAAAGGCTTGACTTAAATTTCAACAGAATGGTAGTGACCCATTCATGAAGGGAAAAGCATACAATTTTTTAGAGTGTTTAGAAATAGGGGATTGTATTCAAAAGGTTTCCTGTCCTGGACCCTTGCCTTCTATTTGTGATTAGAAAACTGTTGCCTAAATGAACTGATGGCAATATACTGATATTATGACCAGTTTAGGATTTTATTATTCATTAAGACCCACCTATGATGACTGGAAGTATTTAAAACTCCTCACTGAAAAACTACTTATTGCCTCTTAATATACTCTCATTTTCCATGTCCTTGTCATGAAGTTTTACTACCCTGGCACCTCCTCCTACTGTTCTTTCCCAAACTGTTTGTAACAGCCAGTTCAGTTCAGGATATGCAAATAATTTTCAAAGAAAATAATAAGAAAAAAGCCCTTGGTGTCTGGAGGTTTAAAGAAGTTGCTGGTGAACTGGCAGCGACTAAGCAAACTGTTGGGGTCAACAGGGATCAGTGGGAATTCTACAATAGATTATGTATTGATTACGTTTTACCCTCCTCAGGGAAGCAGTCCAGAATCAATACATTGGGAAATGGCTATTAAGATATTCAACTGAGGTGCAATTTAATGTGATTTCAGAATACTATAGAGCACCACAGAAGTTGCTATAGAAACAAATGTATTTTAATATTTATAATGCAGTATGTGAGCTTAATCTGCTAGGTTATAAAAAATCCATGGAAACCTGGAGGTTCAGGGTTGTCACTCCACTGCATTCTTGCTTCAAAAGCTCAGGGTTGTGCTTTATTTATTACCTTCAGTTGTACAGGCTCTGTGGGATGTAATCAGGGAGATCTGATTTCATCTAGTAAGGAAATTGATATTTCACACATGTGAATCAAAATCTTCTGGAATACACATATTGTAGTAGTCATATAAATATTTTAATTTTTTAACACTGAAGATCATAAAAATAGCAAATTTAGAGCCATTAAGTGTTATTTGGAAACACTAACTGATACATTGCAAGCCAATTAGAGCTATTGGTGCAAATTTGGTGGTTGGTTTGAGCTCAGTAAGGGATGTTACGGGAGTTGTAATCACTTACTTCCTGTGCTAACCAGTAAACTTCCCTTCTAACTGATTTCAGGAAATCATCTCCAGCAAAGGAAGCTCTGGGTGAAGGTGGATATGTTCAGATGGTTCAGGATGGAGAATGACTTGCCATTTTTGTCACTAGAGTACATTATACTTGGACACTACAGGTCCCTGTGCAGGACTGAATTGTGGATTCAGGAGACAGACAGCATGGCACAATGAATTCAGTGACCCTTTTGTTACAAACAGGGCTGAAAAGGCCCTTAGGGAGTGGTTACTTTGCCTCACCACTCTCATTGGCCTGATATGCTTTATCTGCCTTCATCACTTTAAAATATAATAGTAATGCAAAAAAATAGAGATGTTAATACTGATTTACTTTCTTCTACTGCTAAGTACTTCACAATTCAGCGTGGAGCTAATGAAACTTTTTAAAAGAATTTCTGGCCCTTTTTATCTTGTAACAAAGAAATTTAATTTCTGTATGTGTCTGAAAATATATTTGTTTTTAAGTTATTTCAAACAAACATTCACAAAAGACAATGTACACAAGCCCTGAGTAACATTTTGATTAAGTAGGTGATGTGGCGTTGGTGAGAACTGGCATTTCTCCCTTCTGCAGAGTTATTGATCTTTAGCACTGGTGTGTGACTGACAGTAGCTAACCTGGATGGAAACAGAAGGACCTGTTCTAAAGCTTCTCCTCACATATCACTTCTTCTCTCCTACAGAGGCTTGACATGGCATCAGACAGAATTATTTAGAATGTGTTCACTCTCCAATTTACACCCCATATTTCAGGAAAACTTAAAAAATGCCTTTGGCAAGATTTTAATGCAGTATCTCTATTTCCATATAAGCATGGAGATACTGTTTGAGGGAGAGAAAAAATACATATTTTCTTCCTGGAAATATCCAGGAAAAGAAGAACTCTTAGGCCCATTAACCTTTCTGCTGAAAAATTTAGAAAATTTTTCAACCACTCCTAGTGTAGTGCTATTTATATGAGAGAAAAAAGCAAAGATCAGATTTCTTTGACTAAGACTTTGCCTTGGAACTGTTTCCCAGGACAATAGCTCTGAAGCTCTAGAAGTTAAGGGTACCTTACTAACCACCTACTTATCACAGAGCTCAGAGTTAGCAGTAATCTTTGCAGACAAACCTGATTTTCAAGAAAAATTCTCAATTTTACCTCAGAAAGCTGTAGTGGTAAAACACAATTATGTATTCTTAGAATAATAAATGTTTCTCATGATGATTAAAGTGCTCAGAGAGACAGTTTTTTTAACTATTTCCAGCGATATTAAGAGCTGTGAAGACTCAAAAACGTTCTTTATATTGCAATTAAGTTGAGTCATAGAATCACAGATCTATTTGAATATATTCCTGTAAGACTGATATCTTGTAAAGCCGTTTTTCTCAACAAGAAATGGATAGGCCCAGTACAATCTAGGGTGTGTAAATCTCAATATATGCTAGGGACAGGAAAGCAGGGAAAAAATAAATGACAGGTTGTATTGTAAAACATTTTAACACTTTGTAAAATTTACACTGTTGCTTCATAAAACCTACATTTGATTGTCAAATATCAGTGAAAATGCACACCAGCATAAAAGTTTTGAAGGCTGCGTGACAGTGGGATATTCCTGTTTTGTTTGTTATCTGAGGAATTAACGTGAGCAGTATAAGCTATTAAGTATCACAAAGGGGCCATGCGATACCTTCTCTCAGAATCACAGGATTGTTAAGGTTGGAAAAGACCGCTAAGATGACCAAGTCTAACTCTCAACCCAGCATCACCACCATGTTCACCACAAACCATGTCCTCAAAGTGCCATATCCACATGTTTCTTTAACACTTCCAGAGATGATGACTCCACCATTACCCTGGGCAACCTGTTCAATGCTTGACCACCCTTTCCATGAAGACGTTTTTCCTGATATCTAATCTAAACCTCCCCAGCGCAATTGGAGGTAATTTCCTCTAGTCTTGAGGAAATGCACTCATTGCATTCACAGGATCTCATGTGAAAATGTAAGCTAAGTTAATACATAAGAATATATCAGGATATGACCTAAATCAATCGGTAAAAATGACAACTGAAAGAAGCAACTAAAGACCTTAGACATTTGAAATACATAAACTTTGTTAATAAAAAGTGGAAATGGGATGGTACACTAAGGTAAACTAGATTTCAAAGTTGGCAAGCTTGAAAAGCCGATTATGGTGTTTCTCTTTTCCTTTTAAATAAAAGAAATATTCTAAGTATTAGATTGATAAAAGTCTTGCTGATTTATTCAATAATTAATCACAAACTGTTGGGATTATACTTACCAACTGAAAGTGGAAAAAATGTCAACAGGATAAAGTCATTCTTTTCCTTCAACTACTAAAAGAAGGGACTTGAATTTGGATGGGATAAAGCTGTTAAGGGAAAATTAGACCAACTGTTTTCTTTTTTTCTTTTTTTTTTTCACCAATAGGAATACTTAAGGTATAGATATTTTCAGTTATTTTTCAAAAGTCAAAAGACAACCTGCAAAATTAATACTGAATTGTACAGGAAAGTTAATCTAAATTCATCACAGATGTTGATGATGAATACAGGTTCAACAGCACTTCAGCTGAATGTAGCTGGATTTTGAGTAATCCTATAGTTCCTATTGGAACTGTTGGGCAGTATGATTAAATTATCAGTCATTTATAAAACTAAAGGCACATCTTATTTGACAGCTTACTTGATCTTGGTGTTGACTTAGTGGTCGGGAGTGTGACAACTTCTCTGGCAGCCTTCTGTCAAGGATGTGTCCATTCTCCAAACGAGGCTCTCTGGGCTTGTCAAACCAATCTGTTTCTTCCCGACGGAGATGATAGGCTTTGAAAACCAAGGACAGGTCAAATGCTCTGGTCCAGTGCTGGGCAAAGGGCAAGAATGTGCATTGTGCATAGCAAACATGCAGAGTGGTTACTAATTGGCCATGCAGCTAAAGCAAAGTTAGAAGTGAGACTTGAGACATTGAACTTGAGCATCATTTAGCTGTGAGACAGCAAAGGGAGAAGATTCCGTTTCTGTCAGAACCATGGATATTAAATACAGAAGAAAACTACCAAGTGCTATAGCCACTTCTTCCTTCTGGCAGCTAAGAAATGTGCTGCAGATTTCAAATATCTCTAACATGTTTGTTGAAAAAAAATTAGTCATATTAGTTACTTTGCAGTAGACTAAGAAAAAAACCCCAAACAAAGAAAATCCAAATCAAAACGCAAAATAACCAAAATGCAAACTCCACTAATTCCCAAATTTGTGAACTGAATATTGTTCAAAATATTTTGGAAATAATCTAGAACTACATATAAGAAAATTATGACCTCTTTATGAAATCGATATCAAACCAAATCAACAAAAATAGGAAACTAATCTATGTAACTGAAATTCTAAGCAGAAATATTGCAGGTGTTCTCATTTTTAATTCCATCCCCCGATTTTGCAGTATGAACCTTTGTGTATGGACTGTTAATGTTCTACCTGCAAAAATTCTACAAGACTAATATTCTGTTTGCAACAGTTTTAAACCTCTAAAAAAACTGTTGTATTAGGCATCTTTTGGGGATCAAATAATGTCATTTCACTGAAATCAGTTTTTCAAATGCATACATTTATGCTTACTGACTATTTGGTCAACTGACATAGGTGTCACTCCATTAGGATCAGAATCATGTCCTGTTTTCTTCTATGTTGCCAATCAGTGTAAACCAATGCACGGTTCAGGTAACGCAATGTAGAATGTAAGGCAAGTTTCAACTTTATGCTTTGTTAAGCAAGACAAATTTGGAAATCAAAGGAAGACAATATTTGTTTCAGCAAAACCACAAGAAATGGCAAACCTCAAATAAGATCAGTTTTTGCTATTGTAACAAGACTGAATGCATGTGACACAGAAAAGAAGTTGCAAGGAAAAATGATAGTGTTCATAATCTTTCCTATTTAGTTGTGAAAGTAAACAGTATCTATTTGGTTTAAGAAATAATTTTCAAAAAAATGTTAATCAGAAAAAAGGAAGTTGTGTTTTTCCATTACTATTTTATTAAAATTTTCCAAAAATATAAATAATATATATGCATGATTTTTTGAAAATAGTAGTTTGTATGTGGTAAAACCAACATTCTATATTATATTAAGCCTACAGAAAATTCTTAATCTTGATTCAGATATTATGCAGTCTCTTCCTCCATGACTGTGTACATACTTAATCTAACATGAAATGGTTTATTTAATATTATTTAGATAAGTATATATGAATTACCAGAAACATTTTTAGAGATTGATGCTTATGTGGCTACTGATTCGTTATTGATTAACTGCTATCAATAAACCATTATGATCTAGCATGCAAATCCTGCATGCTTTACACATCTATGCCAGTTGACCAGTACCTGCACAAAGCAGGCCCATTCATAACTCATCCTGACAGAATTTCTTTCTGAAGCTTGCATGAAGAACCTAATGCATATTCCTGACCCCAAATGTTAATGCTGGCTATCACAATCTATGTCATCAGCTGAGCAGATGAAAGAATGATTTTTTTTCCTCCTGCCTCAGTTGAAATAACTTTTCCTGGATTGCTTCTCTTGAAAACGTAGAATTCCATACTGCAGCTCAGACCAGCCTACCTTTTTTTTTTTTTTTCAATCAAACTGCTATGAATGAGTGTATTTTATTGAAATTTAACAAGTTATAAATATATGTGTATATAGGCACACACACAGCACACTCACATGTACATACACACATCATTGGTTTTGGCTTGCACAGCTGGGATTTGTCACAGCTGGAAACCTGACAACAGCCAAGATGAACCACTGACAGTTTTAGGGAAGTCATCCTTTTATTCTAAGACTAACAGAATGCAGTTAGATGGTTCCACCCAAACAGATTAACCACCTGAGATTGAACTCCAGGCCGTGGGATCCAAGAAACTCAATCAGGGAAATAACAGTGATCACTCTAAATCCCACAGATGAAAAATTACAAGGAATCAGCTGTGTTGATATCTCAATTTTAAACTTCTAAACTCTGTTGAAGAATTGCCAAATTAGCATATAAAAGAAAGAAAAAATACTTGAGGTGAGAAAAGGTACATTTTATATCTTCTGAAAAGCAAGGACTATTAATATTCATGAAATTGAGTACTAGCTGCAACATTCTTGAAAATTAGTATTTTCAGCATACTCAACAGTGCGTGGAAAGTGGCAGCTGTGGGGTTGAGAGAGACCTATTTGCTGGATCAGAGTTTTCACCGTTCTGGG
>WEKY01024179.1:21184-47278 GCA_013390045.1 Picathartes gymnocephalus
GGGAACTCTGAGAAAATTCCAGATGTTTCAGGTTCTCAAAATGCTGTTTGTTTTCAATGGGCAGCTCTGGACATTGTGGTCTTTCAACACTAAGGTTACTTTTTTAACTTGTTGGAAGTTTGGAATCCCAGTGCAAGCGCTATTTGTGTACTGAAGCATGGTTCTAAGCATTCGTTACAGTATGTACTCAGTGAAAAACAGAAGGTTTGGACTCAAAGTCCTTTTTGCTTCTAGTATTTGTTACGGGATGTCGCTTATAGAAAATGAACAGAAAGTCAAGCATGTCTCTGAGTTTGAACCAAAGAAAATTAATTTTTAAAAGTCTGTTAAGATGACAAATCAAGCTGTGGCACAAGAAGAGTTCTCCTAGGACAGTGCTTAAGACTGATTTCTTTTAATGAGATCTCATCAAGAACATGCAGCAGTTGCTTAAAACAAAGAGAAGCTGCAAAGCAAATTGTGTTAAAAGGTTGGATGAAACATGTCAGAATAGCTGTCCATTGTCAGGGCATCACATTGCTACAGAGAAGAGTGCAGTCTTGAAAAATAACTTTCTGTAGAAATGTAATTGCTTCTTTTGAACACTTTTTATCTTACATCCAAATGATACGAAATATTTTCAGTACATGTTACTTGCTATTAGACAGCATATTTGAAACTGATGTCATAAAGCATTTTGGTTTTCCAAGAAATAAGCTATTTGTAAAGACAAAATTTGATAGAAATTAGAAAAAGACTGCTGAAAGGGGAAGCCCTGAGTGACATATCAATCTAATACAAAATATGTGAACTGAGTTAGAGTAATACTGGAAGGGTTTAACTAATCAGAGACTGATTTAAAACTGAAACGTGTTCAACTTGGAGTGTTACATGTATGTCTTGTACAAATATATATGAGAAATATAATGCACTGTAGGGCAGATATATAGTTGCCTTTGATCTGTTCGTATGAGGTAGAATAGCACCAAACTGGATTTTTTTGGTCCAGATCGGTTATCCTTAGTTTTCAGGAGGAAAAGTCCTGTATCTTTCACAATGTGACTCCAGAATGACCTGTAAAAGTCACAAGCTGAGAGGAGGCAAGATAGCATCTGCTTATTTAGGAAGAATGATATGAGCTGCAACTTGGGGAATTCCTCTCAACTCCTTTCAGATTTAATTATAGGACTCTGTGTGCTAAGAATTGAAGGAGAATGAAAACAGTTAAACTTCTGATAAATATAAAAAAAAGTTGATGACCCTGAGTCTCTCCTGAAACACAGAGTTCATGAAGGGGTTATACATATCTAATAGGAAGAGAAGCTAACAGAATAAAGCCCTTAGTATGAAGCATGAGAAAGGCAAATAGATCAATTTTTCTAATGCTTATGAAAGATTCAGCATGTGTAAAAAACCAATAATGCAATAATGAACGGAGGTTAGTAGAAATGTGAAAAATAAACCATACTACTTCATATTCATGCAAATGTGTCTTTTGAGACAATCATTGCCATTTACAGACAATAGAGCACATGCAAAGTCTCTTTTATTGTGCAGTAAATACACATAAGAAAAAGTTAAGGGAGCACATACAGTTTTGAACATATTCATTTCATTTGCCTTCAAACTGTCTTTATGATTTTTAAACAATTTAGAATATATTAAGTCTGAACTGACTCAAACAAAACTGATACATAATTTGCAATTATTAAGTACTCAACATCAGCTTTAACATTCTGCTGTACTTATTCAGAAGCAGTGTGTTTAATTGCACTATTTATAGTACATCAGAAAGGTTCCTTTCATGAACTTAAGTGAGATGAACTCTTGTGCTTATTTGGCAGACGTGTATGGGATGCATATAAAACCAGCTACTCTGCATAACCCATCAACAGAAGTAAAATACTTTATGCAAGTTTATTGAAGGATGAGATTGTCTTGCACCATTCAAGTGACAAATTATCTTACATAATCACAATTCTGAATGCACAGAAGTCCACATGACAGGATGCTTTCAACAAACCATATGTAGAATGTTATTTGCTATCACGTTAAGCTCTATATGGTTCTAACATATAATATGTACTTAATGAACAGACTGTTTCTATATAAACACAGATCTAAATTGGTGCATCGGGAGATGGAATTATCATTTTTTGAGTTCTATCATGAAATTTCATGCACATAAAATTACTGGAGTTTTTTAGAGATTTGGGAGATTATTTCCAAATCCCAACCAAAACTATTGCAATAAGTTCAATGATTCACAGTCACTGGAGAGAGCTGCACGTAAAGACTGATGGCAGAGTCTGTATTGTACATGGAATGTTCTACACAGTATCATTCAAAACTAGACATAAACAAGTGAAAAGGAAAATGCACAAACAAACCAAAAGAAAAGCAAATCAACAATATAGTAGCATGCTATAGTAGCTTAACACCATCCAGAAACTGTTAGGATAAAATAAAAAATATCAAATAAGACAAAACAAATCAACCCCCAAAAAAGTAGATACACAGAAGATGCACCAAGGAACAGAAAAAGAACAAGTCTTTGAAGAGTAACAAAAATTAGACACATGCATAGAAATGAGGATTTGCGTTGTGATAGTAAGATACCAGTCTGAGGCCTAATTTACCTTCACTGTCTGACATGGCATGCTGGAAGTCATCCATGATGAAGGCTATATCTCGATCATAGCCTCGAGTCCGTGACTCCTCCCTCATATGCTGCTGGACCTCAGGTAATGAATGGCTCGATCCAAACTGGTCCCTGGTATCTGCAGATATTGGTGGCAAGGGTCCAGCTGCTGCTCTTGCCATTCCCATTGGCTGCCCAACAGGACTTAGTGGGCTCTCCTCCTCTGAGTTCTGCGCTACTATTGGGATCCTTCCCCTGCTTTGGCTAATAGGTAGACTGGTGGGTTTAGTTCTTCCAGAAGGTGCTGCATGGCTAAAGGAAACATCTAAAGGTTCAGCTTCTTGGGCTTTCAGTCTTAAAGAAGAACTGGAAGAATCCCTTTTCAATGACAAATCAAGCCCATACACTGAGGAGGGCCTAGATGAGGGCCTAGATCTACTACCACTGCTATAAGACTTGTCTGCTTCATCTTGTAGTGCGGATCTCATTGTTGGACCTAGTGCAGTCCCAAGGCCTGCTCCAATGGATGACGTCAGTGGTGGCCCCATGTACTTCTGTTGGTCACTGATGTTTTTTCTAAGGCCGTAAGTGATATCATCCTGAAGAAGCCTTGCCCTAGTAGTAATTCCCCCAAGTGTTGAAGTGCTAGAAGTCATATAGCTTGAATAGTCAGGCTCAAGGTCTCTGCTTTCTTGGATAGGTGAAAACTTTGTTAGTTTGGGGTCTATCAAGGCTTTTTTGTGTTTTGACTGCTTCTGGTAAAGGAGGGCTGCTGGGAGCTGCTTAGCAGCCTGTTTCTCAAGAGTAAGCCTACCTATGCTGTATTTCTCAGATTTTGGAAAATGCCTGTAGCTGCCCTCTCCATGGTAATACTGTGACAGGCCAGCCAGATGATCAAGACTTTCTGCACCTCTACGGAACTCTTGCTTTATCTGGTGTTTCAGAAGTTTGAGCTCATAAGGGTCCTCCATTGGGTCTTCATCAGCTTTAACATAAGAATGTAACCTAGAGGAAGTCTGCAGTGGTGCTAGGAAGTCTGACACCTCTTGTGCTCTCCTGGCCTCAGTTGTGCGAAGCAGTCGATCTGTTTTGGTCAGATCTTTTTCATGGAGGCTAAAACTGGAACCAAGAGCTCCTGTTCCTTTAGTAAGTTCTCCTATATCATCAATCAGCACATAATTTCGGGGTGTGTGGTGGTGGTCTATATCTGCATAGAACGAATCTGCAGATATGCTTGATATAGGGCTGCTTGCTATGCTGTTTCTCTCATCTAGTCCTATCCTTAAGTCCAAGGTAGAGTATTTACTGCCCAGCTGGGAAACTGCATAACTATTATCAGTTGAAACTGGTGCTATCATGAGAGTCTGATTGCGAATTACATCATAGTTTGTTGTTATCTTAGGCTCCAAATATAACGTGGTCTGTCTTGGCTTTGGCTGTATCACCATCATCTGTGATGGGAGCTGATATGATGGCTGTTGAGATGGTGGAGGTTGAGCCTGTGGGGTAAAGGACATAGTAGCTCCTGTCTGGAATGCTGTCTGGGTCTGATAGGGTGAAACCTGCTGGTGATACAAAGGCTGCTGTTGCTGGTAATGTGACTGCTGTGTGAACTGAGTTGGTGCTTGAGTTGGCAGGGCAGGAGATGAATACTGATACTGAGCATAAGGGCTTGTAGCAGGGGCAAACTGTGTTTCTGGCTGGGTTTGTGGTGGCATAAACTGGTTAAATTCTGTCTGGGGTGCAGTACGTGGTCTTTCCAAGCCATGCTGGGTTTCTATTCTGGTTGATCTGGTATTATTAACTTCACTGTCTGACATATAATCACGTTCTTCTGCTACTCCTTGGAGATAGGCACGCTCTCTCTTTTCCCTTTCTTTTAGTAGGGCTTCTTTCCTCCTATTAATGCCCATTTCCAAGTATCGCAACTTGGCATCTATTTCTTTTTCCTCCTCATCTAGCTCTGCTTGCTTCTTCCTAAGCTTGGCTGATTCACGTTCGACCAGATCCAATTCCCTGTCTATGTCCTGAAGAATTTTGGCTCTGGCCATAGTGGTGGTCCTACAAATCCTTCTCCGTGAAACTGATCCCACAGAAGTATATGGGGACTGAGTTCCTGCTGTAGCTTCCTCTGGAGGTGGATTGGGCAGAGTCCTCTTCACCTTCTTTTGAGTGCTGGATGGAGTCAAGCTTGAAGAACCTTTTGACTGCAATAGAAGAAACAAGACTGAATCACTATTCTGGAGGGAATTAATCACAAGTTATTCAAATTTTTTCAGCGTATGGCTTTATAACTTAACCACACACTTTCCTTAAGACAGAGGAAATTTTGTATCTGTGATTAAGGAGCAGAAAATAGCAGGGAAAAATGCTATTAGTCTGCTAAAGATGAGCAATCTAATGCAAAAATAAGGGTGACACTCACTAAGACTTTGTTTAGCCTAAGATTAAAAAATCTACCTTATATTCTTAAAATTGAATCAATGGTAATTTAAAAGTTTTTTCTTTTTTTTCTTTCTTTAATTTTTGCATGCTTAAACATAAACATATTCAATGCATATGTGTGTGGGAGGGGAATATATATACATACCTCCCTTTTATATAACATATAATTTAATTAAAAAAAATCTGTATAATTATAAATGAACTTATATACACATTCATATCTAAATTTATGTACAATCTGTACAGTCAAATAGATGACTCTGAGCCAGACAGTGAATGTGTATCCATAAGATATAACTTAGACTGAAATCCAGACAACAAAGCAGAACTTTCTAGTGACAAGACACGCAGTTCTTATATGATCTTGTAATTTTTACCTCATATTTCATGCTAAATATATATATTTTCAAGGGATTTTCTTTTCTGTTACAAAACTGATATAAGCTTTCTTCAGTTCACTGAAGACTTTCTAAATGAAATTTGTTCCAGTTATAAAGCTACAGTTTAAAATAATAAAAAAAAATTTAGCAGCACAAAATTATAGAAATTTAATTCTGTCCAAATGTCCAGACTTCCCCACAGTTAATGGTAGAAGAGTGATTCATCTGGATGTAGAACTATCTACCTTTGGCTGATAAGTAATTTCTTTTGAGGTGCCAGTCTTCCTTCATCAGCTAGGAAAGTAAGCAATGTAACTGGCTAGATGCAATTCAATTTGCACCCTAAAATACTAAGGTTTTTGAATATTTTTTTTAAGTTTTGAAGTTTAGGCTCCCATGCAATGTATACAGATTAAGAAGCGGGATCTGAATGATTTTGAAATTGTATCTTATCTCCCTAATAGCTTCTTACAAATTTTGCCTTAGCAAAGGAAAAGAGATTCATCTACAGACATGCAGTAAAACAAAAGAAAAATCAGCTCAACCATTACAGAATGCAGACATGTTAATACCAACATATGGAATCATTTTAGCCCAGTTTAATAAGGGAAGAATAAAAACAATATTGATCAAATGGACTCTCCTGCCTCTGCAGGCAAGGACAGCATTTCTGCAAGGATTAACTGCTTTTAATTAAAAATGGCACTTCTTTTGAAATAAATGCTACTTCATTCAGATATCAATAAGATTAATTTTAAGTAGGAGTTTATAAATCAGTATATTTTAATATGGCATCAGCAAACTGTACAAGTTTTTTAAAACTGTTGAAAATCCCCTTTTGCTGCTCCTCTGTTACCTAGATTTAAAAAATTATAATCAACACATCATTTGCCATGGATCTTTAAGGAAAGATTCACCACCTTTTCAAGTGCCATTTAAGCTCTTTTATTCTCTTCATCAAATTCCATCAACTTTTGTATGTTTCAGATTTCAATAAAAGCAATTTAATCTTTTCAGCTTCCCGTCGCCATTTCACAAACCCATGTTGTGCCAACAAATCAAAGGAGTTAATTTTCTCTTGCTCAGTATGCACTTATAAGCAAAGACAAATTAATCATCTACAGTAGATCTAGCTGTCTGATGATTTATATCATAAAATCAGTGTCATACCACTGTTATTTCCCCATCCTGAACTGAAATAGGAATTAAAAATGGTGAAGCAGTCACAGATGGTCACTGGTATTGGGAAGCGCTATTAATAACACAGTCATTAAAAGGTCTACAATACTTTATGGAAATAATATTTTCAGATGATAGTTAAGTTGCTCATGCATAAATCTCAGTGTCAGATTACTATGCATTTTAACAAAAAACCCCACATTTTGTTTTTAGATCTCTCTGTATATGAAGAAACTTAGACTAATTATAGGAAGATGTACCACTTGCTTTTGAAAAAGTATTGATAACCTCTAGTTTTTAGCTACTATTCTCACAAAAGCAAGTCTTAATTGCTTTTACTTTATATTTATATTGGGACAAGAAAAAAATTAGTACTGTGATAAAATGCGTGCCTGCTTCTTCTTCCTGGATACTCTCATCATCACTTATGTTGGCATGTCCTCTGGGAACTGTCTCAGTAGATTGAAGGGAAGTTCAACTGCAGTATTGTGACAGACAGCTTTAAAGTAGATGGTAATATCTTTTGCATTTCCTTTGAATTTATTAAATAACATGAAAAAAAAAGGCAGGCTAGGGCTGATCTTTGCCAAATTCTAATTTCTTTATCAAAAAGCATTGGTAGTGGAGAGGAGTAACTGTGCTGTCTAGTCCTATCTGTATTTTTGGTCTTTGTCTCACATCTATAATGTTATGCTCATTTTACATTTGAAGTACCCAAAGGAAAGATGGGGCAGAAACCTTCATGAGAGCACTCTAGAGCCACATAAACCTATCAGATACAAGCAGGCATTCTTAGACCTTACAATCACTGGTTAAAGTTTAAGTTAGATGTCAGACAGGTGACCTTAGCAAGCTCTCTGATTGAATAAACAATGAAGCTTTCTACTGTATTTTTATCATGTTTTACATCTTAATTCTAGTCAATTTACTTCTAGCTATTAGCATCTTCGCTAATTTTTAAAAATAATTTTTTGTTTAGCAAATGATCACTCTAAATGTTGAGAGAAACTTTCAAAAACTAGAAGTAAATTATTCTTGTTTTTTATCATGATGCTTATATAAATATTATTACTTTATTGCCGACCCTTGCAAAATTTTACACTAGTCTGGAATTCTGTTCAGGATGGACTTAATGGTAATCAGATCCGCTTCTGAGGCAAAGCTGACCTTGTTAAAATAAGGCCAAAGCTCATGCTTGAAATAAAGCTACAGATGTTCTCCCCAATACTACAAACTAAAGAACTGAGAAACAAACTATCTTCCCCTTCCACCACCTTAAGCCTAAAAAAGTTTTGAAGTAAACATAGGAGGAAGTCTTCTCGGTCTTGCAGTTCAGTGACAAGATAACATCACAGTAAGAAAGTCAAAACACTGAGCTGAAGGTTGCATGCAAAGAGATTTAGCAAAGCCTTGCTTTTCTGCCTTGCCAATACACATTAGTCTTGACCTGAGTTATCGTCCGTGTTTGGATTTATAGAGCTCATCTGGACAAAGGCTTGTGAACTCTGTTAAATTGTGTGGTGACTTTGGAATAACTCCTTTACAATGACCATCCTGTTCCTTGCAAATCTTTTTAAAAACACCTTTTTCTATCTATTTTTGTCTCTTTTAATTTGATGTAATTGTTGACAAAGCCAGCAAGACTCTGACCCACTACAAGAATCTGTCAAGTACTGGGAAATACTAATATGTTCTGCTGGTTTTTTATCTGTTTGAAAGAGATAGTTTACTTTGGGGGACTGAATGGCTCAGGATACCTGTGGTGAATTTCTACCTCTAAACACTCTGTTTGACTCTAGATACGCAACTTTTTCTTGTACTCTTCTCAAGTGAGTTTTTGAACATGATATGCTGCTCTCCCTTCAGGTAGCCATGTTTGGATATTAGCTTCATTTGCTCAGAAACTCAGCTTTCACACTTGAGCATACAACTCTTGCATACTTCTTGTGTGTTTTGGTTTTACTAGTAAAAATGTAATCCTTATTATTCACTCATGCTTTAAAATTTTCTGTAATCACAACACAAACAAACTTCAACTGCTTCGATCCTCTTTAGAGTTGACAAAACAGACCTGCAATTATATATATATATATATTTGTGTAAGTAGGGAAAAACCCTGAAAATAACGTATGCATTTACAGAAGCCAATTACAATCTGGTGATGGCAACTAATTGAATGACAGCATCTCATTAGTTTGCCATCACCAGACTCTCTATGTAATAGATGGGGTGATGTCAGACTACTACAGCCTGTGGTGCTGTAAAAAGCAAAGTTAAACTGGATTATAGATGAGGCTACTTGTCTGCCACCATCCCCAGAAGACTCAACAGCATGGTGAAAATCCTGTTCTATACTGCAGAAGAAAAAAAAAAACTCACCTTCTGCAGGGCTAAGTTCCCTGAAACATTTTGACACTGATTTGCAACAGACTTGAAATATCAGCAGAAATTCAGCTGTATTCTGATTTTTGTGCTACCAGAAAAACAATTGAAATAGTATTTTTTTCTTCAAACAAGGACCACGAAGTCAATAAACTCACTCAGAAAACTTATGATTAGCATCAGGCTGAGAGATGAATGCTGATGTGTTAAATCAAATTACTGGGAATAAACTGTTTTCACTGGATGTCAGGTATTGGAGGGATAGAAATTACTCTCCTGTTCAGAAAAAAAAAAAAATCACCTAAGGTAGGGACCAATGCAGATTGTTAAGGGGAAGCCTGTGCTGTAGCTCACTTTCCAGCTCTCACATGTTGGATTTTTCATGTAAAACTTTCCAAAGCCCCAAAATGCACAGTTAAAATTGCAATTGCAAGACAGCTGTTCTACTTATAAAGGGTACTACAGCATGTGCTCTTCATTGTTAGAGGTGTATCAGAAGAGTCAGAAATGTTGACATTTCACTATTTTAAACACTTAACTTACTACAAAGAATCCATTAAAATCTGTTATCATTCATTAAGGATTTCTCAGTACTTTAACAGTATCTTTAAAACTGCTTACAATTGAGACCTAACTCCTAAAAATACTAACATAATACACTAGTATTAGCTTACTTCATTTTAAGAATGGAATCCTTAACTACATCCTGTCGATGCAGAGGTCCTGAACAATGTTTTGTAACTTGTCCTGTGCAAAGACAGTTTCTCATGTAAGCTTTTATGGACACTTCTGAACGTAATATCTATTATGTGGTAAGTGCTGATAAAAATGGACCACCTTTGTTTACCCCTGGTTAACAAACATTAGAGCGAGAACACTGACAAGCTTCTCTCCACTGGCTAAGGCTGACTCAGGGGTACTTCTATGGAATGAAGGACCACAGAAACTGGGAACCCTCCAATGAAGCCATCAGATTAAGAGAAGCAGATGACTTGTGTATGGTAAGGAAAACATACAGAAGCATGTACTTAATAAAAGCTGGCCTTCATCAGCAGTGCTGAGAGTGGAGTAATACATGTTCTGAACAAATTCTAACCAATAATAAAACCTTATCATACAACCAGTACTGCCTTGGCTTGTGTGCCATTGCTGGCAAGCGTAGTGGAAGATTAATTTGATGAGCTGAATTTGACCTTGTATCAGGGAGTAAAATACCCTCCTTCATAAGTAATATACTAGATCTTTCCTTCAATATAACTTGTCTTTTTCTTTTCTGCAAGTATGTTGCTCTGGGGACTGAGCAGTCAGGCAGAAAACTAGTTTCTAAATCACTACACAGCAGCACTGAGATGTCAGTCAGTATGATTTTCTCTCTTGGTTTTGTGTTGTGCTTTTTTTTTTTTTCCCCACTACTTTGGAGGCCTCAAAAGATAAATTTCTTTTCTGTTAACACCAATATACAATTTTTAGAAATAGTCTATTCCAAAACAATAAGAATTTTTCAGGTTTTTGCTTTCCTTCATGTCAGTTAGAGTCACTCATTCCTCAGATAAACACTTTTGTACTTTTCATCCCCTTACTCCTTTCATTTTCTCTGTGAAATTGTTTGAAATTGCCATTTTCACTTCAAATGCAAGGGGGGCAGCACAGTGCACTTCCTAACAGCTGACGTGACATGAGATATCAACTTCTTTCCTCAGTTAAACACATAAAAGCCCATATACTTCTTTTGATCTTAAGGGGAGAAGAGAGAAATTCAAAGGAAATTTGATATGCAAACTACAGACAGATGCAGCCCTTACACTGTGATTTTCAAAGGGATCTAAATCTACATTTCATCTACTTTATGAGAGCAGACGTGATAGTTGTTCCCAGTTGTTTGCACAGAAGACAGTTTTACACAGACTAACTGATTTGTGATTCATTTGGAACATTGACAATTTTGCCTATAAAGAGTAAGGAGGCAATTCCCTTCTCAATTTCTAAAAATTAGAAATAGCAGTTTAAATCAGCAGGAATACATCATTGAAAAAACGGTTTGTAAGAAAAAATTAAATCTATTGCTTTGAAACTTTGATTTAAATACTATAATTGGAACAACATTCCATGTATGTGCATTCAAAGGATTTTAGGCAACATACACATTATTCACTAGCTTACATTTTAATTCCCTTACCTTACATCTACAGAAGTAAGGCAAGGGAATTAAAATACAGATACCTTACATCTATAGAGCATATCTATACTGTTTGCTTTTTCTGCTCACTAAAGACAGTCCTTTTCCTCAATTACCTAAGTACAATTGACCACTTGTAATTTTTTTTTCTTTCATAGCTTAAGCCTTATGCAAAAGGAAAGCAGTTCTGGCTAACTCACAGTAAGGTTACCCTCAAAACTCATTATTTTTTTTTATTCCTAATTTCTTTTCCCCCTCTGCTATCCTTTGCTATTTATCTTTTCAACCATATTACTTGTATTTGCAAGGTGTACTGAGATAGCAGTTTATGTGAGAGATTCACTGTTCAATTCTATTAAATGCATACAGAATTAGAGGTATCTCAGTTACTTTGTAATGGGGAAAAATCTCTGACAGATTGATTCAGACAACGGGCATGTGTGAAGCCAAGAGAAAGAGTCAAATTGTCAGAGTAGAGTACTGCTTCTGCATTGAAATCTCTTTACCAACTGCACTCATCTTTTCCCCACTGTCCCATCTCTGAAAAAGAAGAGAAGGAAAAATAAAGAAAAGGAAGGGAAAGGGGAAAAGGAGAAGAGAAGGGGGAAAGCCTGTCCTCAAAGTGCGGCTGGCGCTGGCACCTTCCCGGGAAGCGGTTGCAGGCGGGAGGCGCTCGCAGCCCGGCAGCCCCTCCCGCCCGCACACGCGGCTCGATGGTGTCACGGAGGCGGCGGGGGCGGGAGGGGCTCCAGCCTGCGGGCTTCCAGCCGCCCTTCGGCGCCCCGCGCTCCGGGGCAGCCCGTAACACAGGAACTGGTGGAACGCAGAGCCCAGGGCTGCACGCAGGCACGGGGCAGGGCAGGGCCCAGCGCACGGAGCCGGGAGCAGAGAGGGCAGGCGGGGCACAGACACGCTCACCGACGGCGAGAGCGGCCAGGGCAACAAACCAACGGGGTTACAGAGAGAGAGAGAGGCTTAGAACATACCTTCACACAAGCAAACTGGGGGCGGGGGGGGAGCCTGCCGGCTGGCCGAGTGCCAGCGGGGTTGCAGGGTACAGAACACAGCCTTACACGGCGGACCGGGAGAGAGGAGTGAGGCTGGAGTAACTTGCACGTGGTCCTTGGGCTTCCACGAGGGAAGCCAGAGCCTAGGGGGCATCTTAATATCCCCACAGCCCTCCACATCAAACCAGAGGAACACGGCCAGAATTTCTTTTCTGACAAATACAGGTTTCATACTTTTCTCTAAAAGGCTTGAAAACATTGTAGGAAACCTACAGCTGCTATGTAGAATATTTGTAATACCTACTGATGCTTCCTAAATGCTTGTCTTTATATGTTTTTTACTAAGATATGCCAAATATTCTCAAGTATTACATTTATATATCAGTATACTAAAAACTATTGAGGTACTTCACAGAAGGAAAACACTATTCTACCCTTGTTGCAATACTGTTTTCAGTATCAACTCCAGCTCATACTATGAGAGCTAAATTACTACAGCCCTAGTCCAGGGCCAAAGCCTGATAAAGAATTTAAAACAAATCCCTTTGTCTGTGAATTAAAATTTTTCCTCATTTGCTAATTAACTTTAGGAAGATATCCAATTTTTGTTTAAAGCAAAAAAGAAACAAAATGAACGGAGTTTTCTATACATCATCTTCCACATGTAAAGTTTCTGAAGATAGGAGTCTATGTATTGAATAACAATAACTTGAACAAGAGAAATATTCACTATATGGAGAAAGAAAACTGTGAAAAGTAGAATTCCTCTGAAGTAGGTGCTTAACAAGATTAAGACAAAGCCTATAGGTTCATGGTGACTATGTACTATACTAAAACATTGTATACTACATTAGTACATAATTAGTGTTTCTTAATCAGTCATCCCCTCTGTTGTTTACTGACAGTTTAAAAAGCATGTTACATAAATACAGAACCAAAAATACTCAGAACATCTCTGCCTTATCTTTTATCAAAAGTTATCTAAAGTTATCAAAATATCTCAAAAGTTATCAAAAGATATCAAAAGTTATCAAAAGATATCAAAATTTCTATTATGTGGATGGACAATTTGATGCCTGTGATAGATTAAGATACAGATATTGTTTGCACATTATGAGCCCTGTCTCCAGCACAACCCATTTTTGAATTTAACTAATAACAACTCAGTAATGTATTTCAATACAGAGGCAATGTGATTCTGCCACTGGTAATTTAAACAAGCTATATTAAAGGATATTGTACCAAAATATTAACTGTTAGCTTTGGGATTTGTTGATTACAAAGCTACATGTGGCAGTAGAGAAAGGCATCAGTCAACTTTATCTTCAAATAACAAAATCCTTGGAATAAATCTTTCTGCATGTAATGAAATAGTCTTAGCATGGGCTCATTCAATAAAAGTAATCAATAATACACTCTTTCTCATCATGTAACACACATATCATAGCCCTCAGTCAGAGTTACACATTTTATCTGAAACTCAGATCTCATCTATGGAAAATTTTACAGGATTATAGAGAATATTTTCCCAGTAAATGAGAATATACTTTTTTTTTTTCTTTGCAATTTAACTGAGAATCCTGGCTAGAAAATACTCGTGAGGAAAATTCAGAACAGTTTATATTTGTCAGTATGATATGCATATGCTGAATTAGCACCATCTGTTTTCAACAGATATCAGGCTACTTTGCAAACTTTCAGCTAGCATTAAAAAAAAACAAAAACCAAAAACCGAAACAAAAAAAACCCTAAAAAATCCTCTAACAATCAATACCAAACCCCCTTTATCTCTGAAAGAAAGGAAATATCAATCTTGTTTTACAGGAAGAAAAAAAAAAAAAAAGAAAAAAGAAAATCTTGGCTTTTTCTGCCTCTCCTTCACTATAGACTTCCTCCAGAGGATGGTAGCTGACGAGACACCACATGCTGTGCCACAGCCCTTGTTTGTTCACACGAGGGAGGATTCATCTGCCCAAGCACAGGCATCATGTGCAGAGTTAATCTGAGCTAGTCCTCCAGACTACTGAAATGAAAGAAAGTGCAATTTTTCTTCAGCTCACTCCATAATCAAACCTGTTCCTCTTGACAACTGTGGAAACAGCCACATGTAACACAGATGCCACCTGTAAATGTCTCAAGGCAGGAGGTCATTCCCACTCACCACAACTACAGCAGTTTCAATTCCTGCTTTTGGCTCCTCATGCAAAATCTGCTTGAAGCAGAGTTTTAATCCTTTTGTTTTTGCAGGAATCTCACCACCTCTTCAATTCTTCGGGAATGACTGCTCAACAATGAAAGGTTCTGGGTTTGGCTCAGTTTGATGGTTCAGGCAATATTTACTTTATTCTGTACTCATGATGCTTTACTTCCCCGGTCTAAGATTAAAGGTGGCAGAGTGTGCAAAGCCCTGATTAACCATTTCCTCTAAAATGTGGTTCATGCTGGGGAACAATGGCCATATAGCTGCTGCTGTAAGGACAGATTAGACAAACTCCCTGAGTGCCCACCTGCCTAATTCAGGCCTTTCTGCAGCCGTCACAGCTAAGCCTTCTTTTTGTCTTTCCTGCTCAGCCCTGCCTTCATCCATACTGCAGTGCACCTGCAGAATGATCTGCATCAAATTTCTCCCCCTCTTTCCAAAAGTGCCTTAAAATTACCAATACAACACATTCTGTTGTAGGAAAGCATATTTCTTACTCAGCTCTGGTAACTACTGATGCTTACCATGGTCCCAATATTATACACTCTTAGAATTAGAATAGAATAGAAACAAAAGGAAGTTTGGGAACTGTCCTTGATTGCTGATACTTGTCTTTGAGGCTTCACTCCATTCCAAGAACTCACCAGCTTTCAGGTCTTGCAGTGCACTCTGCATAAGTCCCTCTGTCTCAGCTGGAGAGAGTTGATTTCTCCTTCAGTTCAGGTTACAAGTATATTTCTCTCTCTTCTCTGCAGTTTCTCAGTGTCTCCCTTAAACTTCCTTCTGCCTGAAACTTTTCTTTCCTCTCTCCCTCCATCCCTCATTTTTTGCAGCATAAAAATTCCCCCTAAAATAAAAGCTCAGTTGATCCCAGGGCAGGCGTAATCCTCACACCTTTTAAAGAAATGCAGCTGAACCTGACAACAAACACAGAGAGTAGATCATCTGCCACAGATGGCTAAACTTATGAGGTGTGAAAACTACTCACAGTATGTCCGGATTTTCCATTACACTTTTTCTACAGCAAGAACATGTACTAGCCAGACCACACAAAACTCCATATTCCTATTCTTATTCTCATATAAAAATGACATTTCCAGTTTGATACAAATCCATTTTCAAGTGACACAAATTAAAAAAAAACAAATTTACCTCTCCTCCCAACCCACCCCTAACCTTCAAAAAGGCAATTTTTAAAGAAAGCATTAACACTGGAATAAACACATACAGAAATCTGCTATACTGATACAAAACAGAGCATCTTCTCAAAGAAGAAAAACAGCTTTCACAGTGTTATCTGTTTTTTTTTTCCAAATTAAAGTATTTTAAAAGATATGAAATAATTTTATCCATTTACTTTTTTGGGGTTTTTTTGTTGTTGTTGTTATTGTTTTTTTTTGTTTGTTATTGTTTTGTTGTTGTTGTTTACTTTTACATGTATTGTAATTGCTGTGGATACTCCACTAGATTTAATCCATGGAGCTGGGAAAGAGAAGTAGCAAATGCTTCATCTTTTGTATTTAAAACCAGATTGGACATCAAGTCCATCTCTTTACCAAAGAGGTCCAGACAAGGCACTCAGCTTGGTCTTGATTAGCTCAACTGAATAAAACTGAAAGTCCTAATTTTCAGAACATCCTCTTTCTCCTCTTTGAAGGCATACATGGAGATAATATTTATATTTGATTATTTCACTAATTATTAAATATAATTTATATCACTAGCACTGAAATCTACATTCATTTTCAGAAGATGAAGTATTCCACTCCTGGATAAATTGCATCAGATGACAGCCTTGTATGCAATGTGATATTTAATCCAACTGTGTAGGGCTGAGGAAGAAGAAAGCAGTAACATTTAATGAATTTTCTTCCTACTATTTTAATAGCAATTATACTATTTTAGAATCATGACCTTCCTTTTCCCATTTCTGCTTATTGTGACAAGCAGGACAGGAAGATAGAAACTAGGCAAAGACTACTTTCAAACACTAATGAAGCTAAATATAAAGATAAGGCAGCAGAAAAATCAGAAGTTAATGCGAAAGATGTGCCATTTGCGGTTTCTAAACCTACATATGCCACAAAAAAAAAAAAAAAAAAAAAAAAAAAGTCCTTTTTACACCCAGCTGTGTGCCTGTGGCCCAGCCCCAGCTGTTNAATTTAATGCAACAGCAATATTTCAAGACATGAAATAAAAATGAAAATTCTTATGGTTGGCCTGGAATCTAGGATATATATTCACTGCATATACAAAAGGAAAACGGCTCTTCCCCCTCATTTTCAGATCTCCTACTATTCTTGTTCCAAACCATTCTTTGTCCGCTGCCACCGTAAGTAAAAAAAAACCCCAGATATAAAGTAGCTCTGCTTGATTATATGCATATGGACTATGCCAATCACTCTAAGCATGCAATATAACATTTCTTATTACAGAAACACACGAAATAATCAGTAAAAGATGTTCGCAGGATAATCACAGATTTGGGTTCGTTCCCTTCTCTATTGTTTTTTATGTGTTTAACCCACTGTTTTAAAGTTTCTAGCAAACCCAGAGTTTAGAAAGAAAAGAAAATCAATGAAACCCTGAAATGTTTGCAATTGTCCAAATGCATATTCTAGTGGAAGTGCAAGAGCTAAAACATTAGCCCAAACCGTCCAAAACTAATGGCTACTGAATATATTAGTGACATCTTATCTTCACAAAGTATCAGGCTTTGCAGTCACATCATTCAGTATTTTTGAGGTCCAGAGATGTTAACAGAAAGTCAAATGATTGTTCTGAAGTCTCAGATAGCCTGATGCTTACTGGGACCTATAGCAGCCCGAGGCACAGTGTGATGAGACATCTCCTTCCAGATAAGAAATGACAGTATTTATGGGTTGAAAGCAGAACTGTTGGGTGTGAGTGTGATTTGCCAGACGTGTGCTCCCAGAGATGGAAAACGGCAGAAGTGACTAATAGTTTTTAGCTGGTGAGGATGTCAGAAGCAAATGTTTCTGGAGACACAGATCCAGCACAATAAAAGTTTAGGAAAACAGTATTACACAAAACAAGAACAAGTGAGGGCTATAAAGTATCAGAATACACATGACAAGAACACTTATTAGTTAATATTTAGTTGGAAAACAAGAAAAAACGACTAAGCATGAAAATGGTTCTTCTAAACATTCATTGGACTATGCTACCACTGAGAACTTCAGCTAGGATGGAAAGACAAGAAACACAAACTTTAAACAATTTAATTCTGAAAGTCACCCTCCAGTAACAGACCATAATGGTATGTTTAACAGCACTATTTGAGATGAGGAATGCGTGCTTGAAAGCTATATAACTGGATGTTAGACAGTGTCTGATGTAGAAAAATAGTTTTGGTCATTAGTTCACCTATATAAAATCAATGGATGCAAAGATTTTGTTTCAGTTTGTCTCATTTTGAGTCAAATCTGATTTTCTGGGTGTCCTAAGATTATTAGCAGTTTAGAAGCACCTAGATCTAAATGATAAAATTTTAAAAAATATTTTTATTTCATACTTTGCAAATTTTGAAAATTTTTTAATTAATTTGGTATTATTTTAAATATAAATATTGTATATTATTTAAGCAAAGCAGCATATCAGCTGAAATGTTTTGATCCTGCAAAAAAGTTAATGTTTAAAGGGTCTCAGCTTTATTAGCCATGTGTTTATTTGCCTCTGAGCTAAGACTGACAAAAAGATATTGTTTAGCATCAATCACGCACTGGTTTTAGAGCCTTGGAAAGACTAGGATAGTGAACATCAAGTCATCTTCCACGATGAACATTGCCGTTATAGAATTTCTAACTCATCAAGTTAAGTATCTATATGGTTTTACTTCATTTTCAGATGACAGTATTTATGTTCATAGATCTTTGATAAGACTATAAACAAAAGAGCCTTTCTATAAACATTACAGAACTCATAAAATTTACAGCACCAGCTGTTTGTATTTCATCAGGAAATATGAAATAATTTAATTTTTAGATTTCTCTTCTGAAAGCACAGCAATCATTCTAGTACCTTGCTGTATTTATAGCAGCCAGGAACCACGCTGTTAAATGGTGACGAAGATTATCTCAAATGGAGAGGCACTGATGGCATTTGCCTCAGAATGCATCATCTGGGAGCTCTGAGTTACTGTGCAACTCCTTACTGTGTTGTTTGAACATCATTTTACACGTAAACACTAAGTACTGATTTCATGATGAAACATTTTTCTGCTCTGCTCTCTTTCTGGAAAACATTAAATCACTTTGTATCAGCTGAAGATCTCCTTTTTTACTGAAAATATATGACTTAGTCAATGGAGGAAAGGCTGAATTAGATGGATTTTGATCTGAAATTGTGTTGCAGATTCTATCATCCTAAAACTGATTTCCAGTTGTTGAGCTGCATATGAAAAAACCAAAACACTTGAAAACACTGCAACTTGGTCTTAAGTCTATTTTTCCTTCTCTATAACCAGTTCAGAAGAAACTACTAAGCACAAATTTCAATTTGCTCATTCTCAGTTGGCCACTAAGTTTCCAAACTGTGTTTAAACGTTGAATATTCTGAACTGCAGGAAAAGTATTTCCAACATACTTTTTAAAAAATGCGTTGAAGTTTAATATTAAATTATTGGTAATCCTCTACTTTCAGCAGAAAACTCACAACTAATGACAAAACTTTCAGAAATAAGGATCAGAAATATACAGAAATATTTGAAAGCTTTTACATGTTTCTCCCCATTACATAATTACAAAATGTTTATGACAATTAAGTTAAAACATACTTTGTTTCAAATTTCTACTTTTTGTGAGCAAGACACCTTTCTTGATCCACCTTATTTCTTAATTTGTTATTAATTCCAATGTCTGTGTAACGTAATGTATCGATATGGTTAAGATACACATCAAAAATTACTACAGACTAATGAAAACTGAATCAAAAATTTGATGCAAAAATGAGACTTCCAGAGTCTCATCTCTTCTATTGCTATCTCCAGCTCAATGCACACATTCAGAACTTTTCTATATAGCAAACTCTTTCTGGGCTTTGAAGTAAATGGGGCTGATTATCACTGTCTGTCACTTTCCCCATTCCACCATTTACTTTACTGACTGTTTTGTCCATACTTCCACAACAAGTCAGACAGTTGAAAATCCTTTTCCATTAATAAAACCATTCTTTTTTGTTTGCTTGTTAGTTTTTAAAATATTTCCAGTTGGAATGGGTAGTAGAAGAAAAAAACCCCCCATGGTTGTCTGGTTTTGGTGGGGTATTTTTTTGATTGTTTTTTGCTTTTTCTTTTAAATGAAATAGGAAAAAATGTGTTTCAAGAGAATCACTATCTACTTTTTCAACTTAAGAATGACCAGGTCCTTATTCTTCTTTCTCTTCACAGGCAGCTGAAAAACTGTCACTGTATTTTTTTTTCTCTAGCCTACAAAATTCCTTTTTTTCTTCCTGTGCAAACTTTGAACTTCTTCAATATAAAAATCAGATTTTAAAGTTATTTGCTACTAGAAAATTTCCTGCAGTAATATTTCAATCATTTAAAAGAATAGTCTTCCTTCCTGTTCCCCATCAATTTAGGGGTTCCATTTTTTAAAATAATCATTACTGAGAAATTCCGTTTTAAAGAAAAGTGCAAAAAGTCTCCTCATGCTTGAAACAGTAGAATAGCCAATTCAAAGAAAAAAATTAATCTAATTTCCTCACAGCATGATCCACAGATGACTGAATTAACAGAGTGTGTCATTAACTTCAGAGAATTTTATGAGCTATCAGATTAGTGATTCTACAACACCAGCACAAGCCTCTATGGTTTCAAAAGTCAATGCAAATACTCAGATCTGAACATCATAGTAGATTCATCATAATAGATCACAAAGGGTTCAGCAGCAATGTTATAAACATTTTTTTTAAATCTTCCCAAATACAGCAGAATATTACAACACTAAGATAGCAAAAGTAATACTCTAAGAAATTCTAAAATAAAAATACATTAATGAGTGTCAACTAGAATTTGGGATTTTGATGTAACTAACAAGTGTTTCGGCAGTGCTCCATCACTTATCCTTCAATTGTAGTTTCTTATTATATTTGTATAAAACATGGAAATATTTTTATGTCATATATTCTAAAGAAGAATTTCAGAGAGGTGTTTAACAGAATACTATCACTGGATTTTGAGGAATTTTTTTCAAGTCTAGTTACCCATAACATGGACCAGAAAGAGACATTTTCTAATCCAGGAGTTAAAAATCTAAAGTGCATTTATAAAAGACTTTCTCTAATGATGACAGACGTTGAGATATTAGTATCTTAGAATTTATATATCACCTACGAATTATATGCACCCAAAAAATACTAGGTTTTTTTTATTATGAAATAATGATTTCTTAAAACTTAAGTGTATAAAAAAATCTAGAAAACAATTGAGCATGTTCTAGTGGTAAAAAACAACAAAAAAACCCAAACAAAAACCAACCAACAAAAAAAAAAAACCCCAAAACCCCCAAAAACCCAACCAACCAACCAAACAAAAACAAACAAACAAAAAACCAAACCAACAAACCAAAAACAACAACAACAAAAAAACCCCAACAAAACATCAAACAAAAAACCCCCAACAACCCAAAACCCCGAACCCAGCAATTTCCCAAATTAATCTAACCTAATTATGGGGTTTGAGAGCTTAATCAGGAGCACAGACTAGTGTTTCCTGAACTGTACTGTGTATTTCTTTATAAAGCTGCATAGGAAGTGCTTGAGGAAATGTAATTTGCTTGTGAAGTGGAGCAGCACAGCAGTTTGAGTGTGTCTGCACTCGAGCTAATGAGAACAACAATGCTAACTGGAAGAGAAGGACTCAGATGGGAGAGTTTCCCAACTCTTCCTACTCTGTTTTATATCCACACAAAGCATTAAAAATGTCATTTAGAGATCCCAGTGTAGGCCCAGTAAGACAGTCAGGGTTTGAGGGAGAGTGTCTGTTCAAAGGAGAGAGGTTAAGGAAACCAAGCTTGGAAGAAACGTCTAATTGCTGTCTTCACCTCTGAAATGAAGCAGTACTGAAAAGACAGTCAGACTCTTCTAAGGGATGCACAACGAAGGACAAAAGGCATAAGTTGCACAAGGGAAGTGAAGCACTCTGACATGAGAGCAATGAATTCTCAGAACAGAGTGCACAGAGGGACAGTAAAATCTCCATCCTTAGAGATTTTCAAAATTCAACTTGGCAAGTCCCCTAGACATCTGATCTAACTTAGAAATCAGCCTAGCTTTGAGGTCAAGGTGGGACTGTAGGACTTCCACAGTACCTTTTCAATGTGATTTTTTGGTGATCTGTGATGACTGAGGAGCCCAGATAGGCAATGTTTTCAAAACATTATACAGACACCAACATCTTGATGGATATACTGCTATGATGCTGTGTAAGAAGTGAAAGATTAGGGACTTCAGTATTTATTTAAATTAAATTAAAGCTTTGGTGTTCTGTAACTGCAGAGTCTCTGAGATAAAAATGCCCTCCAGAAAAGCCATTTGCTTTTTGACATATATTTATGTATGTATGTATGTATCTGTGTCCGTGTGTACGCATATGGTAAAAATGCTACTTCGCTGACATTGTCAAAACTTTGTGTTTTCCTTCTCGAGTTTTTGGACCAAATGATGAATAAAGGAAGAAAAGAGATAAAATGTGTTCCTCTGCCTAGGTTATCAGTCCTCAGAAAAGCAATGCTCCAACAGGCTGTAAGAATGTAAGGACTCAGAGCAACCTACACTATCACCTTCACAAGAATCACTTTTACTGCCTAAAGAAATATCTGAAGACATTACAATAAAATCCTCTATACAGTGTGCCTGATCAAATGGGCAAAGGACAAATTCACTGATCCCATTCCCATCTTTTCACCTCTGGCAACTGCTAACTGTCTCAGTCAGGGAGTTATCCAGATTTAGAGAAATCAAACCTGTTAAACTTCTCATCCCACACATACACTAAAGAAATCCTCAGCATATAATCCTCCTTCAGACTTTCCTCCATACTAGTTATTAATTTCAAGCCCTGCTTTCTCTCTTAGTCAATGGCTGGCCCATTTAGCCTGCTTGGTCATAATGCCCCAGGGAAAAGGCTTGCCAGGCAGTGTAAGAGCACCAGCACACTCGATGCTTGAGCTGGATTTGGCATCAGCAAACAGCTTGCAAAGTGAGTAAGGTGAGATAACCAAAACTGTATTTTGATAGGAACCATTGATTGGATGAGAGAGTGTCAGAGAAAGACCAGCTGGAAAACAGAAGCAGGGTTTAGCAAGGAGATTAGAGGGAAGATATGGACAGATGGAGAATGTGAACAGAAACTGAACTAAGACCCAAATTCACGATGTACAAAATGCAAGAAGTTCTGAAGGAGAGCCAAAAGGCAGGCTTCCTCTGCAGTCTCACACCAAGGGAGAAATTTCAGGCTCTGCATCAAAATTTCACAGGATGTCTAAGCTGTATCTTGTGATAGACTCCCTGTAGTTGGAGTTTCTAAAGAGTTGACTTAGGCAGCGCAGCAGTAACCAACCTGTTAATTCCTCTCTTATCTTCATTCTAAATGCAGGGACTGCAAGCACTTACCATGCCATTATGGATTCCACTCCCTGAGCTGAACATTGCAGCAGGTAAATCACCTTTTTAACCAGAGTTCAGCTCCTTCCTCATAACAAAATTGAAAATTATTTGGGGAAATTGAACTGAGAAAATAAGCACAAGTGAAAAACTTGGTCTCTCCAAGTGAGCTTTGAGAACTGTTGACAGGATAGCTTCTGAAAGTCTGAATTGGCATCAGCAGAGACCACTTTGTCCTGTAAATAAGAAGATTGTCTGCACTATGATGCCCATCTGTCAACAGCCATTCATCTCAAAAGCATGCTGGAGAGACCAGAAAATAATGGAAAGACTTTTTGTAGTGAAGTTTCAGTGAATTCAATGAAAGTTATTTTAAGTTAATTTTTTAAATTATTTTTCTTTAATTGAGCTTTAGCACCTAGAAAACAATTTATTAACCTAACTTTAACCGAATCATAACTTTTGCTGTGCAGAATTGATAAAAAGTAAACTAGTACATAATTAAGAAATACACTCTTCTGAGAGAAAAAAAATGGGAAATAACATAGAAGACTCAGAAGAAAGGCTTTTTGAGTGACCATGAGACCTAAAGCAGTCATCTCGGTCATCTAAAACCTTATGGTAGTCATTGAGAAATGGGTGGGATTAATCATATTCTAAATTAAAACCATAAAACAGGTGGATTAACTACTGTTCTCTTGGAATGCTTCTGCTTGCAGACTGTAAAAGGAATATACAGTGAGCAGACCAGGTGGGATTTTCCATCACCATTATGTGATGTTCAATGCGTTTTTTCCAATCCTTCATACTTTAGCTAGGTAGGCTATGTTGTGTCAGCCAAGGAAGACAAGAGACTTCCAGGATTCAGAAGAGAAATGGAAAGAGAAAAGTAAAATAGGAAGTAAATGCTACTTCAGCTAAGGGATGGAAGCAACAAGACAAGGGATATTTAGGCTATTTGATTATGCCTGTCTCAGCTTCCTATCTTTTAAATGAAGGCTGCATCACTGCAGTCACTCATATTATAGAAAGGGCCATATATATCTGAGTGGTTTGTTTACTCAGCAGTCTGTGGCAAATGCTGTATTGATACAAGTGAAGAGCAAAGATGTACATGATACTGTGTAAGAAGAGCCATGAATACTAAAGAAATTGTATTTAATTTTAGAATTTAATTTTTAAACATAATTGTATTACTCATAGTGCTCAAGATATTCTTGCCTTGGAAAGGAAATCAGTCATGTAGGTTATCTATCCCTTTATGTTATTCCCAATATTCAGATGTAACACGGCTTCACTAAAATATATCAATTCTAAGGTATCTGTGCTATTGCAGTTATAAAGTTCGTATCTACTAAATATCCCAGGCCACAGATTGAGGTAATCCATCCTGTGCCTCCACTGGATGTGAAGAATGGTTAATATTTGTCCTATTTAAAATAATTTTTAACACAGTGAAAGACTGTTATCTTGTCCTGGTCTTTCTATATCAACACAGCCAGATCCTTCGGACTTCTAACTAACATAGTCTAAATCTTTTATCCTTTCTCTTATGCTCAACTTTGAAACATCTCATCCTCTCTAACTCTTCAGTGGTGCTGAGCTAAACTGCATTTAGTATTAAAGCTGAAGTCTCGCCAGCCACTGGGCAGGGTAGAACAACTGCAACACGTATCCTACAGAGGCACCACTTTTCGGTATTTCCCAAGAAATACCATATCCTACACAGGCACCACTACCTTTCATGCACGACCTTGATACTTTTAAGTCATCTTCAGTCTGAGCATTTGCTACTATGCTGGACCATTTTCACTACTGCTATTGCCTAATCAGAAATATTCCTGTTTTGTTTTGTTTTTCTCTTCTGTACCTGTAGTCTCTGTATGATCATTGAAATTTTGGAATATTGCTCCGAATTGCAATTCTGCTGTCCAAAGTAATTGTGTTTCTTATATCAATCTAAAAATGCTATATGAGAGTTATTTCTTTGTACTTTAAATTGCAATTGCATTATTAAAGAGTAAAGCCTAGGACAAGCCCCTGTTTGATACTTTAAACTGCTTTCCTTTTTGACAATGACCATATTGACCTAAGATATTCACTTGCAGCTGGCAGATGGAAAGAAAACTTCCATTTAAAAATCACCATTGAAAAGAAATTAACTTAGCAATAATGTTGTGTTGGAGTAAGAATGTAAAGCACTGCAGCAGAAGGGACTATTTTTCTTAATATTTAATGATAAAACTTGATCTTGCAGCAATAATATGCAAAACCATGTCTATCTTAACAAATTATTTTTAATATGAAATCACTGTCTCAGAAAAGCAATGCCTGATTAGAAGGGTTTTGAGGATCAGAACCAAAGTAAAGTTAGTTCTAACACAGGCAAGCCTTATTAATCTAAAAACTAAGAAAGAAGCAAACAAACAAACAGTTTGATGCTATTAGCCCACATTGCATTTTGAAACACTGATAGCACAAGAGGATATGGTCTAGCCAGTATTTCTACAGATAAGAAGCAAACCTTCAGAGATCTGCTTTACAGTTTATGAAGCTAATAATGCTGTGAAGAGTATTACAAACACAAACACATTTAGCTCTAAGATTACTGGGCTACCTTCATGTCATCCTTTCGTTATTTTTATTTTTGGGGGTGATTATATGGGGTTTATCTAGCTCAGCAAATATTTTTCATATTTTTCCTAAGGGAATAATGTAGAGTTTTGAAATTCTTAGTATTTCATATGCTAAAAATAAGTTAGGAATTATTATAAACATATTAGCCTTCTTCAGGAGAAAACCCAGTAGGAAGCTCTGTCCTAAGAGTAACTCAAACAGGCTCAAATCCCAGTAGGGAAAACCAGTCCAGACCAAAGACTGGCTCCTTTTGGACAAAAATGCAGTACAGTTGCTGATGATTTACATCAGCTAATTTGATCTATTGTTCAGCTTTTACTGCACCAAACAACTTGCTAATAAAGCACAGACAGCACTTGCTTTCTAACAAAGATTTTATAGACATTCTTCTGCTCCTTTGGAGAATGTACATTCATTTTATCAGTATAGCTTTCAGAGCTTCGGTC
>WEKY01024180.1:231-51588 GCA_013390045.1 Picathartes gymnocephalus
TTACAAGCTTGTTGTTATACCCAAGTTGTCCCTGGTGTAGCTTCTGTAGCTGAAATCTACATTTAAAACATTGACCTAGAAAGACAAAATAAATTTTATTTTTGGAAACCACAAAATTTCAGATGTGTTTACAAAATGGGAATACCTATCAGACTGTGCAGCCGTGTTAAATAGAGACAATACACACACAACCTACAAGTACTGTATAGGAAGTGCTCCTTGACCACATTGTGACAGTGGGAATTTGGAGAGCTGGTGTGCCTCATTTGAAAAGGCCACTTAAATCACTAATGCCCAGGACTCTAATGAGCAATAAAAGTGCTTTAGATACAGGACACTAAAATTTTATGACTACCCCCTGCTAGTGTACTGTCTCACAAATGTTCCTCTCTATATGGAGAGAAGAAGGGATAGGTCCTTATAGTGACAAACCTCTTTAATATCTGTCTATATATAAACTTATCCAGTTATTTATAAAACTATATAAGGTTTCTAAACTATATTTGTATCTCTTTCTCTCAGCAACCATACCTTCTGCTATTTTGAGGTGATAGTTGATACCCAAATAAATCCTATTTGCTATATTCAGCCCATCTTTATTTTTGGTTTCTTATAACTAACGGCTGTGGGTCTCATCAGTTTGACGTTGAAAAGACCTTCTATTTGCCACATAGGACAATACAGATATGATTTGCTTATGAAAGGGTAACAGAAGTTAGCAATCACAGACCAGAGATGAATTCAAATTGAAGATTTCATAGTATAAGTAAGGTAGAGTTGTGGACCATATGTTACCACTCATTGGACAAAAAATCGGGAGAGTCATGTTCTAACTCTTCCACCATCTCTCCACAACCTGCAACTCTGAAAGTGTGCTATAGATTTTCCTTGTTCAGTGCTAAATTTGGACAGAAAATGAAATTAATCTCATCTAACTTTAGACCACGCCAGTGAAGATGCCAGCAACCAAGCTGGTCACCACAGACCCCCTTTACAGTCACACAGACACAGAGTTACAGTAGAGTGAGACTCACAGGCTTTGTATGAGATGGATGTTCACTGATTATCCAACTTGCAGTTATCCACATGGGTTCAGAGGAAGTCTAGTCTTAAAATCTGATGTTCAGGCAGATATCATCCTCACTGTCAGCTGAAGGTAATGGAAGCTGCAGACATTCAGCACTACTGAAAACCAGAGTCCATTTCTGACGTACATAACTTGCAATTGTTCTTCTGTGGCCAGGATGGAAAAGTACTCTGATCTGTTAGCAGAAATACATTAGAGAAGGAAGTGACAAAAATACGTCTTTAGATCTTAACTCAGCCACAAAACTGTTTTAATTGTTGATAAACTCTGTAACCATTTCATAACCTCAAGTGTATTTATGATGTCTGAGAGGTGGTCACAGTTCATATGGTGGTGGGATCCACACAAGAGTCTACAAATAAACAAAGTCGATAATGAGCTAATTCTTCAATTTAAAATTTCGGCATTAAAATATGTTCAAAACTATAGGACTGCATTCAAGTTTAATTTAAATACTATCCATCTTTAGCTGCTGAAGTTGATTCAGGAAAGCATTCTATCTGAAAAACAAATGCAGTAAAAATTCAGAGTATTTTACTGGGAGGTTTTAGAGATCTGCCTATTTTTAAAGTTCATCTTCCTCTAGTAGATGTCATTTTTAAGACATAAAATGATATACCAGACATATCTTTTAAAAAATGGAACATGTTTCCTTTAGTCAAAGCAGTTGATGCCAAATCTATGTGTGGTAGAAAGTACTACGCATGTGCATACAGGATAGAAAAAAGGAATGGAAACATTTTTGGCTTCATGTTCCAGAGAGTCCTGTTTAATCTGATGAAGGTTTTATAGGAGGCTTAAGAAAGGGTTAAGAGAGATCATAGGCTGATTTGAAGGAAGGGGAAAAGGAAGAAGTGGAGCCAAGGAAATGCCTCAGCTGCGATGTGACATGATGGAGCATGGCACAAATTGAAGCAAAGCAAAACTTCCTCTCTTGAACTTCTGGAAAATAATAGCTTTCCAGGCTTATGAAATTGTGTCTTGAGTGTAACTAGGGCTTCCCAATATAAGGAAAATAAAGATGAGACCTCACTCTCCTTTTGAAAATTTGTTTACAATGGTGATCTCTGGTTAAATTCCACTTCCAATGAAAGAAAAATACTGGGTATATTGGAACATAGCTTGGGGTTTGAGGTATTAAGATTACTAGAGAGTAAGAAAACTAAATACCTCAGCTGTGTGTGGACTGTCTGCATGATGATACTGATCCTTAGCAGAAACCATGAAAATAAGAGATAAAAATTTGTTCCTTTTGCTCTGCAAATTTATATATGTATTCAGATTATTCTCTTACTGCTACAGATGTACGATCTGAACAGGCCATCCTGGACTAATTCCAACAGACTACATTGTGATGCTAGAATCTGTGTGAATGCATGGATTCTTGAATATTAAAAAAGCCAGTTCATTCCATGACAAAAAGTAGCTAGTAGCTATTTCACAAGACAAAAGTACTGCTGAAGGCAGTTGCAGCTTCTCATTATATTGGAGTGGGAAGAGCCCACACATGAATTGAAATGGCTGCTTCAATGGAGTGCATGCAAGTGAGTTATAAGATCTTTTCCTTTGATGTTTTTTCCAAGCAAACAGTGTAGCAAAGGAAGAAACTAAAATATAAGTGAAAACCAGGATTCTCTGTTCAGCTGCTGCAGCTTACATGTATTTGACCATGAATTACAAGCAAGGAGAATCTTTTTTACTGTGAGCATGGTAAAATGTTTGAAGAAGTAGGGCAGAGAGTCTCCAGCCATGGAAATATTAAAAACTCAGTAAATCTTTTACCAGCCTGGTGTAACTGGTCTACATCAATCAGGATTTGGACTAGATGCCCACAAGACATCCCTTCCAGCCTCATTTATTCTTTGATTAGAAATGTTGGGCATTGATTGTACAGCTAAGACATAAAACATCAACTTCAGGGTAAAAATCAGAGTGAAAAGCTAGACAGATTTCTGCAGTGAGAATATATAACAGAACAAAGAAGCTTATTTTCCAAAGGATTTCTCTCAACATCTGTAAAACTAGAGGTAAAAACACTTGCCTTCAGGTCAAAGATAATTTTCCTCTTTAAGTTTGCAACATATTCACCATTCACTTAAAGTTACAAATAAAAGACACCAAAATAGACTAGATGCTTTACCCTTAAGCTAAAGGTAGATGAGAAAACACTAGTTGCACGTTTTTTCCTTGCAGAACAGAAAGATGCAAATGAAAAATGTTAAGAGCTACATTGCTTCTGGGACACCAAAAGGTTTGAATGCTGACTAAGGCAGAGGTATGATAAAGACTGGACTTCAGTAAAGCATTCAACACTTGCCTGATGCTTTCTCCTGGACAAACAGGCAAGATACAAATTGGATGGGTAGCCTGTGAGGAGGGTAGGAAATTTGCTCACAGGCTGGACCCATAAGGTAGTGATCTATCGGGATTATTTGGGTAGAGACGGGACCACTTCGGCAAGGTTTAGAGCTTGATTTACTGCTGCAGTTTCATGAAGGCGTGAGAACGTCTTCACAGAGGAAGTCAGAGGTCAGCCATAGTGCAGAGTGGTCACAAGACTACAGGTTACAAGGTCTTTTAAAGGTTAATTGGCCAATAAATTATTGCCACACACATATATTTTAATTTCTACACCAATAGTTAATTAAACCTGTATTACACATCTGCCACAATGCGGACTTTTTTATCCAATCATATAACAACAGACTGTTCTATATTACTACATTTTAAACTCAGACCTTACAGGCATAATGTTTTGAGAACTTTCTGTGCCTGGGATTCCAACAGTGATCAATGGTTTTTACCAGCCTGTCACAATTGGGATTCCCCAGGGATTAATAGTGGGCCCCACACTGTTCTGAAAGGGTCTGGACAATGAGACTGAAAGCACCCTTACCTAGTTTGCTCATGACTCCAAACTCTGTGGTAATGTGGACATGCCAGAAGGGAGAAATGTCTTACAGAGTGGCCTGGACAGGCTGGAAGAGTGGGCTAACAAGAACTGTGCCAAATTTAACAAAGACTAGTGTGATGTCCTGAAGCTGGAATGAAAAATGAGAGTCCAGTACAGGCCAGGATTTGTATGGTGCAAGACCAGCCTTGCTGAAAGGGACCTGGTGCAGGATGAACAGGAGTCAGCAGTGCACTGCTGTAGTAACAAGGGCAAGTCAGACCCTGGGCTGCATCTGTGGGGCCATTGCTAGCAGGGATAGAGATCAAATCATCCCACTCAGCTCAGAAGTTGTCAGGCCACACCCGGAATGCAGAGTGCCGTTGTGGTCCCGACAATTTGAAAAAGATATGGACAGACCAGAGAGAGACCAAAGGATGGTCACAGAGTTGGTCAAAGGACTGAAGAACCTACCCTGTGAAGAAAGACTGAAGGAATTAGGTTTTTCTTGCCAGGAGAAGAAAAGGCTTAGAGGGGACTTCATTACAGTACTGCAGTAGTTAAAGGGCAACTACAAAGAGGAGACTCATGGAGAAGACAGGGAGCAACTGTTACAAGTTGCACAGGGACAAGTTTTGTGTCCGTATAAGAAAGTGCTTTTTTTCCAGTGAGAACAGTTGCTTACAGGAACAATCTCCCCAGGGATGTGGTTGTGGACCTCATTGTTGGAGGTTTTCAGTACACAATTGGAGAGGATGCTACATAACCTTGTCTTGGCTCTCTTTCCCATGCAAGGTTGGACCACATGACCTTTTAAGGCCCATCCAACCTGGGATATTCTGTGATTCTGTGAAAGAGGAAGAGATAAAGTATATTTAATATCACTTGGAATGCATCTGTGTGTTAAGGCATTACCTCATCAGGTAGTATGTGGTCAAGAGTTGATTTCAGCAAAACTTGTAAGGGTTTGGTATCTGTGACCTCTGGTTATTGCCTATGCTGACTGTTCTCCACCAGCTCCCAAACTCACTGAACTGCTCTCACACAGCAACCAGCACACACTCATCCTTGAAATAATTTTCCTTTCAGTTGCTTTCCTGGCACTAAAACTGCAAACAAAAAGACTGTCTTTCCAACCCTTCTCTCACTGCCAATCCTCCTACACAGGTTACAGGAGGAAAGTTTCCCTGGGTCAAGGATGAAGAGGAAGAGATTTAATAAAAAAGCGTGGAACTAGACTGGAAGAACTGACAATCTGGAAGGAAAGAAGGAGAGGAGAGATAGCAAATATTGATTCATGTTCCTCTCTGTCTCTCGGGACTGAACACAGTAATCTCAAGTCTCTGTTTCTTTATTCCCTGGAAACTGCCCATATGTCCCCAGCTCATGGCAGAAGCAGAGCTAAACAGGAGATAATTTATCCTTGCTGTTAGTTCTACTCTCAGCTCATGCTGCCATGACAGTTAAAAATATTTAAAGGTCCATGGTATTCCTTGTTCTGATATGTGTGCCATTGCAATGGGAATAGCTTATGACATTTCAGCTGTTCCCTAGTAAGAAAATCTTACCGGAGTTGAATGCTGTAGATCACTCAAGTGCAGACCACCTTCCCATATGTGACTAATAGAGTTGCATTTTGCTATGAACTTTGTTTCAGCTATCTTTATTTTTCTGTAGGGGAGACATAGTCTTCAATGTCTAAGAATCTCAACAAATGATTCAAAATTATTGTTAAGAAAATCACAGTGTGATATATTGCAATTTGCTAACCAAGGAAAGATGCTCTTTGTTCTGCAGTGACAACTTTCTGGTAACCTTCTCATGTTGCCTATAGTTAAAACAAACAAACAAAAACAACAAAAAACTTCTGGGTTTATTTATTTATTATTAAAACAGAGGACTGAATCATCCTGGAGGGATCCTGACACTGCCTGAGTGAATTACTTCTGACATCTCCCTTGTAATCTGAAACATGGAACCAAATCTTGTTTCAGGCAAGTTTCACTAACTGTTTTCCTGCATTAAATATAAATTGAATGAAAAAAAGAAAAGCTGGGGGAGCAAAAACAAGCCTTACTACTGGTATGAATGCTTAGCCGCCTGCTAGTCTTTCTTGTTCTCCTTTTCCTGCACACAGGACTCTGAATGGTTTTGTGGGTGATTTTGCTTTCAGTTTCAGACATTTAAACTCCTGTTTGTATGAAGTTTGAGTTCAAGTGAGTTAAAGTAGGTGAGAGCTTAGTCCATTTGACCATGGCAGTGTAACAGAGTCCCACCTTCCTGTGCCTTTATGTAAGAGCTGAGGAACACATCCCAAGACCTGTAGGTACCCAGTGTCCCCAGACCTTACAAAGGGAAGGTGGGTCTCTGATACTGAAATCACTGAACCTCCTGTTTAAATCATGCTAATTGTCCACAGTTACTTTGAGACATTTCAGAATGTAACTTTTTATTCATCTTTTATATTTTATGAAACATTTTTTTCATAGAAGAAGGCTGGATGTTTGAGGTTTAGTTCAACTGCTGTAAGCCAGGGACAATCAAAACCATATATTGTGATACTTTAGAAGTTTTCTTCCTGATTTATGAAGACTGTGTGGGAGAAGACAACAATCTGTACTCAGGAGAAATGCAGTGAATCAGCCTGTTCCTTATGGTGAAATGTTCTTTTAAGCAGCTGCTGTACTTTGTAGAAATAAAAAAATAAACAAAAAAAACCCCAACAACAAACAAATAAACTACAGATTCTACTTTAATAAACCTCATTTTAAAAAAAATTAAGCTGTTGTTCTTAAAACAAAAATACTGCTCTACAGTCTACCGTCTTAATGCAATATTTGGTATTGTTTGGAAACACCCTATAATGCTCCTTCCCTTTCTGTTTGGCTGTAGAAACAAGAGTTATTAATCATACTAGACTATTATGGAAGTTAGGGAAAAGCACAGAGGAGGAATGGTGCAGAGACCTATTGTCTCATGGAAGGATCTGGGAGGGGCTCTTGCCTGAGTGCCCCCATATGCAAACAATGCTGGTTGAGATGACTTATTAGGAAATTCAGAGTATTTTCTGCCTAGGCAGCTGGCCAGTGAGGGTCAGAGAGGAGCAAGCACAGCCCTCACTGCCTTCTATCACTGCTGTGCAGAATGCCTATAGCAATAGCCATGACTTGCCTTGCTCATCTACTGTGCAGGGACAGAAGAGGTGACAGAACAAGTGCTTATGTACAGAGAGTCACCTGGAGAAGTGATGATCAGTTTAATTTGATCTTAGTTGATTGTCACTCTTGGTCCCTGCTCTGGGAAGTAAAGGACAGCATGGAAAGGGGTTGGTAAACTCAGTGACAGCATAGAGTGGTGTCTGTTCCTCTACACCTTCTCTGGAACAGAAACCAGCTGAGGATTTGACAGAGATATCCTCAATGTGGATGGGGACTGTCAGTTTTCATTTTTGGCCTATATTTACTAACTTACTGGTGTCATTGTGCTAAGAGCATAAAAACATGATTTTTAAAGGTCTGGGAACTTGGTGCAAAACCTGAGAAACGTTGGGATTATGTTATTCAGGAGACTACTTGAAGGGCCATGAACTCTGACATCTCTTCTACTTATTGTCCCATTGTGAGAAACCCCAGAAATACTAAAACTATCACCACGGATGTCTTTGATGAGCACAGTCCTCTGTGGTTTACACTCTTTGAAAGCACAGTAGGATAATGTTCCTCTGTACATTCCCATTTCACTTTCTGGTCTGACCAGATACAGCAGTGGCCCAGAAAATCTGATAACCTCAATAGCAACTGTTCTTATTCACTGTGGACATCTGCTGCAAGTCTCAAGGGATTTATAAGGCTTTTGGCAGTCAGTGACTCCATTCCAGATTGTTGTTATGACTACACATAATTGCTTTTTAATTTATATGAGGAGAAAGCTTTTCAAGGTTTTTCTTAGTGGCTGATCTAGCCCTTGTCACCCTGCCTTACATGGTCATTGCAGCCACAGGGGGATTCATCAGTCAAAAAAAGCCAGGTCCTACCATCCATGTGCCAGAGACCACCAAGAACTGCATGTTCATACTCAGAATTATTTCTTGGCTCCCTGACAACTTTTGTATGAGGTATAAACCACTAATTGAACTAAATAGAAAATGACCACTCAACATTTCATAGAATCATACAATCATTTAAATTGGAAACCTTATGATCAGGATGCCATTGGCCTTTTTGGCCACCTAGGCACCTTCCTGGCTCATGTCCAGCTGGCTGTTAACCAGCATTGGCAGGTCCTTTTCTACTGACCACCTTACCAGCCACTATTCCCCCAGCCTGTATTGCTGCGTGTGGTTATTGTGGCGCAAGGGCAGGACGTGGCACTTTGCCTTTATGAACCTCTTATAATTGTCCTTGACCCATTGATCCAGCCTGTCCAGATTCCCCTGCAGGACCTTCCTCACCTCCAGCAGATGAACATTCCTGCTCAGTTTAGTGTAATCTGCAAACTTACCAAGGATGCCCTGGATCTTCCCATCCAGAACACTGAAAAAAATATTAAACAGGGCTGACCCCAATACTGAGTCTTGGGAGTACAATTTGTGACTGGCCACTAACTGGGTGTAGCTCCATTCACCACCATCCTCTGGCTCCAGCCACCCAGCCAGTTTTTAATCCAGCTAAGAGTGCAACTGGCCAAGCCATGAAGTTTTTCCAGAAGAATGTTGAGGGAGGCAGTGTCAAAGGTTTTACTAACATCTGGGTAGAATAGTCATCCACTAAGCAGGTCACCTTGTGGTAGAATGAGATCAGGTTAGTTATTTTTGCCTTTACTCTTCCCAAGGCAAAATTCGTTGTACCTGAAAGAAGGACCTACCCATTTGCAACACATTTGACCCACTCCCAGCCTCCTTCAAATACACTTTAGAGGAAATCTAGCATTAGGCAATATGAGCTACAACACATTTCCACAGAGCAGGCTCTGTCTTGCAGCAAAATATGAAATCCTATCTCCCAGAACACATTTGTAAAGGCATTCTATGGGACTTAGACAGGTCAATAGGAAATAGACACCAAGGCATAACTACAAATACCGTTTGGTGAGAATTTGGCACTGGGCACCTGAAATATTTTTAGGTCCAGAACTTCATTGAGTGGATTTGTCCTGAACCTTTTCCACCTGCAAGGTGTGGAACAAAGGAAGCAGCTTTCTTTTGTCCCATTTCACAAACTCCAGTTTACTTCAGTTACATACACACTTATCCCATCAGAGCAAAATAGTATACGAATTCAGATTTATACAGTTGTCTCTACTGTCTGGGTTAAAATGTTCCAGAAAGTTGTTTTGAACAGCAATAGGGATAAAGTGATGATTCACAATGTTCATAGCATTGCAATGGTTTAATTTCTCCCAGTGACACCCAGATATGTTCAAATGCAGCTGATGCTATGTCACTGTAAGCTTTTGTTATTGTGTTTAAATTCATGTAGGGGTGGGGATGGTGTCCAGATGTAAAGTGAAGATCCAGGAAATCCTTCATACCGAGGTCAGAGGTGTTTACATCCCTGGGTTCAGTCTGAGAAACTAAAAACTTGGAACGGAATTTTATTGCAAACCTTTTTCCCCTGACATTCAGGGTGGCAGCAGCTGTTAGTGTTGATGTTAATGACTTTGTGCCCAAAAAGACACACCAAGTGACAGATTGTTAATGATTATATAGGATGATCATCTTTCAAATGCTTCTACGGTATCTTTTTTATTATTATTGATATCATTCATTGTTACTGACCAGATTTCAACACATCATTCACAAACAGCCCTTCATGTCAGAAGAAATCAGACTGCTTAGTTTAGGTAGAACAGCAAATTCCTCACTGGGAGAAAACAATTAATTCTGCTATTTATGGTAGAGATGGGAATATTTTCTTTCAATTGTGGAGTATAAGGAGCAGCACACCATTACAAACTGTAATTTCTACATATTTTCTGGTATTTCAGCATTAAAAAGACACCACAAACCATGGCCAGAATGTTGCAAATACTTATGGGGATGCTGAATTTTAGATACGCACGTCCAGTGAAATTCAACATGGATAGTAATATGCAAGGAAAAAGCAATGCTGATATTTAGAGATAAAAAAGCAAATAAACACAAATCTCTGAGTTATTACCCAGGGATGTGGGCTAGTAATGACATTGTTGTTCTAAGAATGTGTATCCTAGGCATACGTCAGAAGCTGGCCATCTTTCAGTTACCTGGAAGAAATCCAAGAACAGAGGTAAAATTCATGTTTCTGCAGGATATGTATGCCTCCCTTTTCTCTACGTTTTCCTTTCCATTTTCATTTGTGTGTCTTGTGTGTGTTGGGAGTGAGCTGGTGTCCTGCTAGTGGCAGTGAGTGCTCAAACAAACAACAAGCTCTGCTAAACCCTGCGGCAGAGGGAGGCTGGGGGCGAGTCCAGAAGCTGAGTCAGTGTGCTCTAACTGAATTTAGTGTTTAGTTTAGTGGGAATACATCAGCATCAGAAAAGTGATGGCTGGAAATGCATCTGAGCTCTAGGGTGGGCTATTTTAAGTATATGAAGAATTAATTGTAGCTGACCTCAGAATTAGTCTGCAGGTTGGACACTCTTTTATTATGCGTGACAGGCTTGTCAAGTACTCAGAACAGGCATGTGAATGCATCAGTCTAGCAAAACTGCACTTCAGATCCAGTTTCTTTTTCTTGTGTGCTGGCACCCTTTTTGCCTGGCTCTTTTAGAGGACATGAAGGTGAGCAGCAGGATTACGGGAAGCAAAGCTTTCACTTGCTCTTTTATTTCCATGAAAAAGTAGAAAGGTCTGAAAGGTCTCCATTTCATCCCAATATCGAATGGAAAATTGTTTCTCAACTTGAATATCTTCCTGAAATGGGAAAAAAAATTTCCTGTTCATTTCTATACATGGTTCTTCATTCTTTCCATGGATTTCAGATTATGAAGTCCAAACACCTTTGAATACTGGTCCTTGCAGGAGATGTTTAGAATAGTTACTCATATGTGAGTGAAGATGGAGGGCAGTGGCCATATAAAAAACATCCCACAGTTCCTTCCTTTATTTTCATAGTATTCCTTTGGCTTTCAACTAACTCCAATCATTTAGGAGAAGAAAAATATGAGGAAAGCCTGTCATAAATAATTACATAGCCCTGCACTTCTCCCAGCAATATTCAGCACTTATTTTTGAAGCATGTCACCACTAATACACAATTGTTAAAATGCTTCAAATTATTTGCTTTTTGTGTTGTGATGAATTTTTTCCACTGATGCTTTTCGTTTGATGAAAACAATGCAACTGACAGGGAGCCAAGAAGATCCTGTATTCTAATCCATGTGAGACAAGGATTTGACTGAGAGCTTGTCATCCTAAATGTGATTGACCAGGCCAAAAAGAAAAAAAAAAAAAAAAAAAAAATACAAAGTTAGGAGGTAGCAGGAAAAAAATGCACAAATGTCCACTGATTGAATATTTGACACCTCTGGTGAATGAACTTGGGCAAGATTATTCATAGTATGATGATTTTATTAGATTAGGGATATTGCTAATTAAGTAAGTAGCTATTGCAGCCAAGTGCTTCATCTTCAGAACATTTTTCTCTTTGCTATTCTCTGGAATCCTGTGTCTCTTATTATATTGTTGTATGCAGAACTTGTAATAATTTTCCATGCCTTTTATGCCTTAAATTAATCTAGCATAATGTTGCATGGGAACCTTCTGCCAAGATGTTCTGGTGAATGTTCTAGTGGAGCATATAGCTGGCCTCTTAGAGAGCAGCAGATAGCTTTAACTCAGTGCTCTGAGATTGACACTGTCACTTCTTCATTTCCATGCCATGTTTAGAGTATTGCTTTTAACTAGTGAAAGGGAAATAGGCCTCTTTTGCCTTACTAACTTAAGAATCTGTTTTTGTTGTACAATGTTTTCTCTAGAAAAGATAGAAGCTAAAATACCTTATTCCCTTATAATCACCATCAAAATGTGATATCTGGTCACATTTTGACTTGATTGATCTTAGCAAATTTTAATGTCAAGATACAGAAGTTGCAAGAAATAGTAAACTGAAAAAAAAAGAAAAGAAAAGGGAGGGAATACCTTTTCGATAGTGCATTAGTTTTACACAGATAAAATTTTTAACACTATGATAGTCCAACAGTGCTGTTGAAGAAATTTTGCCAGTTTATCTGACCAAAAAATACTAAGAGGTACTTAGCAGTCTTTTACTACAGTTCCTTGCAAGACCAAGCAAAACTGCATAGAATTTTCTTTTCCATCACCTGGCTGGGAATCACTTGCACTGGTGGTATGTTACCTCTGCAAGAAAATGAAATGCTGCAATTAGACGAGCAAAGTGCTCAGTTTGAGCCTTAAAAGCCTTGAACTTCCTCACAAAAGAAGCTTTCACTGCAAATTATTTCAGCACCGGTACAATGAGTCAGAGGACAGGAAAAATATTCCTGTAAATGTTGAGAAGTACTCGGGGTAGGCAAATATCATATACCTTCTGCATAAACTGCAGTTCAGTTCTGATTTTGGCCATGAAAGTAATGTGATCATGTGCATGGATGCAGACAGTTTCACCTTCACTCCATTCCCAGAGCCCAGAATGCAGTGAACAATTTAATCTCAGCAGGACAAAAGAGTTTGCACTACACAGTATTCAGTCAGCTTGGGGTTCAGGCAGAATGGGTATGTAACTGTCTGTACCTATCTGTCCTACATGTGTTTGTTTGCAAACTCTGAGGCAAGTGAAATGCAGGTAGCATGGGTTTCAAAGATTAGGTAGGTACAGAAAGTGCCATTTTGAGAGAAAGAAGGATCAGATACAAAGAACACATAAGTGTTAAGGAAACTCTCCTGTCTGACGATACACACTCCCAGTGCCAGAGACTTCTACTGCTGGCACCAAAGCCCCTTCACAGGGGGCAGCTCCAGTGAGACCACGGTTGTGCTGCTTGGCTCCCTGCACATCCCATTCCACAGTCAGACCAGGTTTCCTGACCAGTTTGCCCCTGGTTTCCCATAGAAGAGTCAGAGTTCTGGTTCCTTGAAGCCATTTATTCACGGTGCAGTAAAATAGAAAGAGTTTGAGCTGGTGCCTCCAAGGAGAGACCCCCAACAAAGGAATGCCTGGGCTTTTATTGTATAAAACCCCTGGGCTTTTATATCCCCACAGTCCAAGCACACAAAAGTCTCGCTTTTCCTTCTCAGTCCCCAGCTCCTGAGTGTCTCTGAGTGTCAGGTCCCCTGGCTCACAGGTCCCCAGGCCCTTTGTTATGCAAGGGGTCAACAGTTCACTGCCCCGTGCTTCGGGCTCCTGCCACCCAGAGCCCAGCCTGCAGCTGGCACTGAACTGCACGCTGAACTACATGCTCTGAATGTATCCCTTAACACGAGGATTTATAGAATAATTACAAATATTTAAAGGCAACTTGCCAAAAATTACTTACTGTAAATCATGAGCATATTTAAACAGAACAGAAGTAATATTACATATCATCGGTTTGTACACCGAATTAGGAATAAACGGGAAGCTAAATTTAATGGGTGAAGTTCTAGTTAAAGATATTGTAACTAGAAAGAACCGACTGTTGAGGATAATGTGTTGCATTCAGGGTAGGTATAGGAGAGGGTAATAAAGAGTGGAAGATGCCAGAGCTCTTACTGAGAGCATCCTAAGGATAGAAATTAGCAGGTAGTTAGGGTGCTTCTCCCAGGTGCTTCAAACATTACAAATAATTTCAATTTTTTTTTTTCTTTTTTTTCTTTTTTTTGAGGTTGTGTTAGAACTTTGTCTAGAGTTTATCTTTTTTTTGGTCCCAAATGATTTCTGATCATTACATATGAGCAATAAAAAATGTGACTGTGTGGGCTGGCTATAATGAAGCTCGGATTTTGTATTCATTCATCACAAGATGTAACTCCTAAGTGCATCTGTTATCTATTTCAAGATATTTTTTCTTATGGGTAGTTTTATGGAAAATTGAGTTAATGAGGATCTTGTTAGAAAATCATCTGGAAAGAAAGTACATAGAGATTTCAAAGTGGTTTCTCTGTGATGGACTCAGTCATGACAGAAGACTTACAAAAAAATGTTTACTTCACACAGATTTTGTCACATAAGCTTTAGCTTACCATTTCATACAGTTGTGAGGATCTTCTCTATCAGTCTTGCATGGAAATTCATCTGTTGTCTTATACACCTATCCTATGATGTGGAGAACTGGCTTGTGAAACTGCTTATCTTTCAGCAATTAATATACCGCTCCTAAATTGTAGCTTAGGTGAGACACTTCCAGTGGCTGATAACATAAAACTCACTTTTGGAATACAACAAAACTCTCTGCTCCAGTTAAACCCTCTAAGAAGCCCTTCAAGGAAAGAGAAACATACAGGTCTTGTAAGGTCCTAGTGGAGGCTGGGTACAGATTTCAGTAGGTACATGCAAAACTCCAGACTCAGGCATTAGGATGACCCTCTTCCCTAGAAAAGGAGGCATATGGCAACAAAAGCCTACATGCAAAAATCCTGATCTCATTTAAAGCTCTCTAGTCACGTGTTGCTTGTATATATAATTACAGTGAGCTTCAGAAGCAACAGAAGCAGTGAGTTGCTGACACAAGGGGCGGAAATGGAGGTAGGCATAAGCTCGAACATGGTCACATGCATGAGTCAGTGGAGACTGTAGAGACTTGTATTCATATTCTCTGTGCAAACAGCAGAAGCTGTTTAAAGAAATACCTTCTCTGCTGTTTGCTTACTGGAGGCTACTGTTCCTGCAACTCTGCTGGTAGAAAGGAATGTGTATGAATCAGCAGCTCCACTCACAGACCTGCATCTTCATGCAAGACCACTTTTCTTACCAGCAACAGCTAAGACACTGGACCTGATGCTCCCATTAGGGAGATGCAGGCACAAACCAAATTATTCTGATTCTGTCATGAGGAGGGAGAAGAAAATGGTGAGCAATAGAAGGCTGTAAATTAATAGCCAGACATCCACCAGAAATGGTTTCTCAAAAAACTAAATTGGTGCAGAAATTTAGTGTTCGCTACCTCCAAAAACCTCCATCATTCATTCGTGTGTGCTGCAATCAGAGATTTGTTTATGGTAGCGGATATGCTTAGTTCTAGAGGAGGTCTAAAAGTATAAACAAGGATTAAATACCTGAATTCTCTCAATTTTCAGCATAACCTATGCTACCTTAAAAGCCAAGGGGCTTAGTGTAACAAAGTACTGTGCTCCGTACCTTTCAAGTGTTTCACAGTGGACCTCCATGCACTGTTTTTCAATACATTTCTGAGAAGCATTTAGTTCCCTCCTAGAAATTGCTGTGCTATTTTTGCATATTCAGATCTCTGTATCATTCCAGTTTGGAGAGGCCAACTGTTCCGTTTCCATATGAAGATAGAATGAATCAGTGTTACTTCCATCCGTACTGCCATTCCCCCAAATGCTTTCACAGATGTACTGGGAACATGGAGTTCTGTGGTGTGTAACTGTAATACCCCAGACAGGGCTGCTTTCAAAAACCACCCTTCAGAAAGCATACGATTGTAAGTAACTCAAGGCTGGTAGGAGTAACCACATGTTGCATGAGGAAAGATCCCATGAGGCTGCTCAGGTGATAGCAAATCTTTAAGAGAAAAAAAATTCACAGAAGGAAAATTTCACTGAAGGCTTCCAGCAGTTCGATTCGCATCCTTAGGAGAAGAAAACTCCCGTGTCTCTGAGAGTGGCCAGCCCAGTACTTGCTAGATGACTATAAGGAAGCTCTACTGGTTGTCACTTCTTTTCAATTTGTTGTGTACATTTTAGCTTGCTGCCTGGAAGCTTGGTACAACTCCTATACTCTCTTCTCCTCAGAAATCTACTAGAAATCCAGCATATACTCCTAAGTATAAGAAGAAAGCTGATTTTATATCTAGCCTGCTGTGCGAATGAGTTCACTTCACAGCATCATTGCACATCACTTGTAATAGCTCAGCACAGGTATCAATGTGAGCTCAGAACGGAACAACTAATTAAATCCTGATGATGGAATCAGGGAAGGTAACAAAGTACCGTGGCAAGACAACTAAGAGAGGAGGGAGAGGAAGGTTTTCTGCTTATATGCCTTCCAATTCAGCAAGCCTGGGCATTTTTTCCTGACACTCCAATAGCAATGACATCAATAACAGCTAGGAATGAGGTGTAAAATAACAGTTAAGAATAAAATGAAGGCCACATAATCTTTCCCTATCTGTGAGACACTTAGGCTCCACCAGCTGTGCTGGCTGGCTTCCTACATCTGGGCTCCAAAATGGGTAACAAGAAAACTCTGAGAGTACTATTTTAAGAACTCTGGCACCAAGCAGAGTGGGGAAAGGAAAAGAAAAAAAAAAAAAAGGCAAAAGAAAAAAAACCCAACTCTCCACTTCTTCACTGAAATAATTCTGTTGAAAGCATTTCTGTTTGGCTGCCACAGCTCACCAAGCAGCCTAATATGCCAGCTATTAGTACCCAGCAGAGAGCATGTTTGCAGCTATTCAGCAAAACTCTCACATGTCCTTACCGAAGGAAAGAGGGATCAGCTGCCGAACACTGGAGCTGATGAAGAGCAGAGCTATTAAAGCAAGCAATAAAAAACCCCACAACCCAGAATACAGACTGATTTTTATTATTTTTTTTTAACCTAATGGATGACATTTATAACTGGAAAGTATGAGTCAGTTTGCTATGCCAGCATGGGGTCTTTATGAGGTTTTCATCTTGCTTGTTCTTCCTCCTTGGCTAGGACCATTCTGTCTTGTGGATTTGTAAGTTTTAGGTTCCTTGCACTACTTAGGAGATGGGCATTCATGTGCGTTTTTGTGTGCATGTAAGAAGTGACCATAGGTCAGTTAACTGGAAGTAAAGACCTAAACTACTCAACTCAGAAAATTTTTAGGAAGTAGTGAGACTACTTTACAGAGCTGGGACCTCTTAGATAAATTATTGCTGCCATAGTGTCACTGCTGCCAAATGTGGCAGTGATGTGAGTGTGGGAGGCAAACACCCACTTGCTAGTGAGGACAAAATGGACACAGCTCCCTCTGCATAACCACTAATCTAAGCCAAAATGCTTTAAAAACAGAGTACTGTTTGTACTTTGCTAGCACATGAGCAAATAGAATGCATTTGACACAGAGCTAGTCTGTAATACCACATCTCTAGCATGTAACCAAGAAACAAAATTATACTACTTATTGCGATGATATTGGAGTCTGGTTACCTCAGAAACAACACACTCCATTCTAGATTCTGACTCCAGAAAGTTCTCTTTACCTTGCAAGATCATGCCTGAAGCATTTCCCAGGATGAATTAATCAAGGAATATCTGGTATAGGAAAGCCCTCTTCTGATACAGAACCAGCATTATTTTATGGTGGCTTCTACTACTGTGTCAGTGCCTGACACCAGATTCACATTTTGACAAGCAAGCTCCTGTTAGGCGAGCAATTTCCCAGACCCATGCAAGGCAATGTCACCTAGTCATGACTGCCTGGGCTGGTGCAGCAGCAGGGTCACCCACAGCTTCCTGAGAGCACAGGGAGGCGTGAGGGACCTGCAGAGCCTTTGCCTTCCTTTTCCCACAGCTGATATGGGTCATGCTCAGCACAGCTGAAAATTGAGCCCGCAGGCAGGGAGCCATAATGAATTCACTAGATTAGGCAATGAAAGCCAGTGTGAACAAAACAATCAGCTGGCTCAAGAATATTTCGCACTAACATAAAAATGCTATGGGAGGGGAGGAAAAAGCTTCAGAACCATCCCCCTTTCATTCCTTTGAAAATCATATCCACATTTTCTTTAATACATATTTTTATAGCCTCCATATACCTGTGCAAGTGAAAAGAAATAAAGGTATTTTCATCCTCTGTGTACTGCTACAGTCATTAAAAATCGTAAACTCATGTAAGAATGTGATGCACTTTGATAAAAAATTGTTTATGGGGGAATTCTACCTGAAGCTCTGGAATTTTTTCTTTCTTTTCATAATGAGTATTGGAATCTTAACTACATTTTTCAGGTCTTTGTAGTTCTTTTTTAATTCTGGAAAACTAAAAGTTTTATAAGTATTTATAAGCATTATTTCTAAAAAATCTAAAGTCATAAAATTATATATATTGGGTAGTATATTTCCAGAATCAGAAACTGAAAAGGTTCTCTACCTTTGTTACTGAAAGTGAAATAATTTCACTAGTCTATTTCAGCATAGACTAGAATGACAGACTAGACTAGACTTGACTCCAGTTTATTTCTTTGCTTTTGTCCTCTGTCTAGGGTTGTGTCAAAACCCTGTGTTCGCAAATATTGTTGTTTTTCCTTTATCTGAGAGGTGACTTTTCATATGTGAGCCAATCCACCCACAGTTTTCCTGTGAATATTCTCAAGAAATAAGAAGAATATTCCAAACAACATCCATACCCAATAGCATTGCAAGCCTAGTTTCACTTGATTAACAGTTTGCTTTCCTTTCTAGTTCACAAGAAATGTGTGTTCCCATGAGGTGTTTTTGGAAAATGTGTTATTCTCTGCTATGGATGCCTCTCTTACCAGAAAAAAAGATGTCAGTAAAAAACAGCGTCACATTTGGTATTTGCAGGAGTGAAAGGCAACACTTAGGAATTCCCGCATGGCATTGCCCTTAAAATCTCCCAAGGAAATCCACCGTAAAATACAGTATGTGCTGAGAACAGGCTGGGGCACCTAAATATGGATTGCTTTTGGCTTCAGCTATTCAGAAGTCCCCAGAACAGGTGCCAAATTAAGTCACCCTACTAGCTGCTTTCCATGGCTGAAGGTCAGTAATAGTTAACATGGAATGGAATTTGGATAGCACATCTCACAATCCGAGAGTGCTGTGTCTGCTCAAACATACCAGTGCATTCTTACCTCAGAAAACCTCAAGTGCAGAGCAGTTTCGCTTTCCTTTGACATGGAAGCAGTTTACAGTTTGTAAGGAAAACACATTAGTCTTTGGTAGTAATGTTAATTTATGCCACATTTCCCATCTATTTATAACTCAAGCATTCTAAATTAGACTATTAGATGCAAATATATTATAATCTGTTGGAAGGCAAAATATTCTATAAATCTGATTTGGAAAAGGGAAATATTCATTCATATATGGCTGACTAATAGCTCTACATTTGCAATTTCAGAAATATGATTTTTTCAGAGAACTGCTGACAATCCATGATAAACTTTGAAGATTAGTATGTTTAGCCATAATTTTGCTCCCATTTGAATTCTACTTTGTTGTCAGCTTGTCTCTTATTGCATTCTTTGTTTCTTACAACTTGCATAAATAGAGAATTTTTATTTCTTGAAAGCCTTTTGATCTCCTTTTCATTTCCCACCTGCAATTACAACTCTTTCTGGGTGACATCACCCATTAGATGCAGTGAAAGGAATTCTGATAAATGGCTGAATAAAGAATTATTGACATCAAGTGGAAAATAGCCATCTGGAACTGATGAACTCTCAAAAAGCCTGTTTGCATGCAAGAATCATGAAAAAGAATCATTACAATCAGGAAAATATAGAAAATACTCTGTGCAAGGTATTCAATGCAAACTCAGTGCTCGGAGCTGGAAAACTCATGGAAGCGGTTGTTAATGCAAAGTTAAATATTTAACCTGGTTAGCTAGAGAATACTCACAAGCAGATACAGCAGCAGTGATATATTAGTATATTTTATTTCAGTAAGCAGTGAATTAGCACAGCTCTTGCAATTTTTCTTCCACATCTTATTAAATTCAGACAGGGTGCACTTTTAAGAATATCCTTCTGTATAGATGAATTTCATTCTCTAGTGAAACATACAGTAAGTGCATGGTAAGTCCACATTCCTATTGGTTTGCTATTTTAACCCTTTTCCTTAGTCCTCAGACTATTAGTTGTTACATCTAAGTTCAAACTATGAGCAAGCATAAAACAGTATAACTCTCTGAATGTGACCGGAGCTACCCTTATACTGTGCCAGTCAAGAATCTAGTATTTTTCTGACCCACTTACCTCTTTTAGGAATGAAATTATCTTTGAGGAGATGTTCCTGGGCTCTGTCTGCAGTTCTTAACATTCACAGCATAAAATTGAAGACAGGGAATGTTTAGCATGAACCAACTAGCCTAAGTTTTGTCTCTTCTTTTGAAGAAACAGAAGAAGTTGTAGAAAGGAGTTTCTGTCAGTTTACATTTTTTTCCAGAGAAGACAGAAGCATTATCTATCTCAATTTTGGTACTCTTGGTTTGCTGAAGGTATGTGAAAGCTAATTTTCAGGCTTACGTGGAGAAGAGTTTAACTCACAGATTATTATCGTTATAGTGACTTTTTAGAAAAATCTGCTAGGTCTTTCTTGACTGAATAATAAGACATAAAAAGTTACTGGACTCCAGAACATGTTGAATGATCATGACACATAGAGATTCAGTAATAACCTCTAACAGATTAACAACAGACATAACAGAGTCTTACAGTCACAACAGGTCAGTGTCCACAATCACAAAGGTATTTCCCATAGCGCTTATACCAGCACTGTTTACTAATAGGCATGGATAATGTCAGGGCTTTCCATTGTACTTTGAACTTGCACAGCTTATCACTTCATAGTACAGATGATCCAAATGTATTCTCTGGTTCAAAAGTTGTTCCCCCCTGGAACAACTTAATAGGTGTTCCTACTGCAAACTTAATTATTTCTAGTTACTTCTAAACCAAGTTATATCTAGAAATTTCTTTCATACATGGGTTATATCTGCTCTAAAACCATCAAAGCTACTCTGGGTTTATACTATTGCAAAAGCAAAAATAAAGCAGGCACTGCGTATCCTCTCATTCCCAGGAGCCACTCACTCTCCCTGTTTGGAATGGCACTTATTGTAGCTGTTATCCTGGGGATGGTCGAGAAAGCAACACAGAACACAGGTACAGCTAATTCTAACTTTATTTCAAAAAAGCACGTCTTATATAGAATAACACATACAGGTATTACCCCTTTGGTTATCAAGATAAACACCCCTTTAAGACTATTGGATACCTATGAATAACTCTAGCAAACAGCAGGTGCAAGATGTTTACATTCTTGTGTTGGTGAATTCCCATAACAATCTTAGCAGAACCATGAGGAAGTTTTCTCTCTACTGCAAACATGCCTGACTTTCTCTACTCAGGCTTTTGCCAGCATCCACAACTTATGGGAAACCAATGAGTTCTGCAGAAATGACCAAACCAGATTGATTTAAAGCAGATATTTTGAGAGTTCAGGTAGACAGTATATGTAAGTGAGATGACAAAAACTTCTGCTAAGCCACCCCTAGTCTTCTGATAGCCTTAAACACAGTGAGAGATGGAAATCAGAAAATGGTTTTAGAAACTCTGATTCTGAGAGAGTTGTATTTTGCATATGACCCTTTCAAAAATGCCAGCAACAGTGTATTTGCCTTTCTTGATGTTTGAATCAATACCTTCTGGCTACATAAGGCACTAGCAAATACATTTTGACTCCAAACAAATTATTTCAAAACTGTCACAAGTGACTTTTTACATGGATCATCATTTATGTGACATTTACTCTTCCTGGCAAAAGACGGCACAGGCATGCACAAAAGAGCCATTTTTTTTCCCTCTGAGAAAGGGGAACTCAGAATTCTTTCACCAAAGAAGACAAATGGCAGACTTTTACTTCATACATCTTATTTACAATCATATAGGTAATAGGTAGTCATTAGAGGGAACACTGTGACCTCTTTGACTGCAATCATCAATACGGTGATGTCACATAGCTGCACTTCGCTTCATACTGTCCAGATGACACAGTTCCTCATTTTATTTCTTGCTGGGTTGAGATCATTGCTTGGGTGAGAGGCAATTACCTGAAGCACATCTGAGAGATGCTGGCAGACTGTCTGAGAGAGGTACTGTCTGAGACTGAAGGAGCAATTTCCTTCCTTTTAGCCCAGCTTGTGGACTGAGAGAACCTTTTAGGACCTTTAGGTGCATCTTGATGCCTTGGCAGCAGCAGTAGCCAGGGAATTGTTCTATTTTCTTGTTTACAAGCACATGTCCAAATGAAGGTTTTTCCAATGTTTTATCTATCCAGAGTATGCAATTATACACTCCAGGTTTTAAAAGCATTGCAAACCTAATCAAGAGCAAAATACACTTTGTTTTCTACTCCAGGTCTTTTGTGCATTGCTGCTTAATAGCTATCCTCACTTCCACTACCATTTCCATTCTGGATGTACACTAATTATTGACTCTCTAGTTCATTTTTTCTGAAGGACACAGTCTCTTACAAGGCAACAAATAAGATCACAAACAGAATATGTGCTCATGGATCATCTGGAGTTCTGGATGGATGAACTTTTACCCTGATGTTATATTTATTTTTTGGTCCAGTGTGCTGATTTTAATTTAATATTACTGATATAATAATATAATAACTATATATGTAATGTAATATAATGTAATGTAGTAATATAATATAATATAACTTATAACTTCTATAACTAAGTTGAAATAACTTAGGGTTTTATTTAGAGGAAACTTATCTAGGTTTTGATGGTTGGAAGGTATTTATTTTAAATTGTGTCATCTTGATTTAATCAATAAAGGGAGGTTTTATATATGTATGTGAATGTATACCTTCATCCAGGGGACAGGTGCATCATAAAAATTGATCAGATAATCACATTAATTACATAGGTGTTGCAGATATTAAAAGCAAGAGTTTACTAGAAAATGCCATATAATTGCTAGTACAGAAACTGAGGCATGACTGTGGTTTATCAGACATACTCATCTGAATGTTTCACTTTGTGTTATTAGAGAAGATAATGTTACTTCATTTCCCAGCACTGAGGAATGAAGCTATTTCACAGGTTGATTCAAACAGAAGCAGTTAGCTGTAATAGTTTATTGGGTTCAGTCCCTCAGTATCACTGCATAGTACACAGCTGCTTTACCAGGTCAGAGAATGCTTTTACTTTTAGTTCACTCTTAAAGGTGCATTATAATCTCGTTATTAGTTTTCCTGAATGTAGCATGTATCCATCATAAATGCTTTAGTAATGCATTCAGAAAACAGGTAGCACAGTTTGCCACTTTTTACAGATTATTACCATCCGGTGCTGCTAGGGCAGGAGGAGGACTGAAACTTCCACTGAGGAACTGCCTAAGATTCATTTCTTGTAACAATTTCAGTTAAAGTACATCTTAAGAGATGAACAGAGTGGATGGCAGTATGAATGAAGACAGATTTTACAGAAAAGGTCTGTTCCAAAGATGAGCCAATTCAATAGTGGACTTCTCTGTGGTTTCGCAGTGTTTTCTGGGATTTTACACTAGACCTTCAGAGTAAAATTTTTCTCACTATAATTTAAGAGAGTAAGGAGGCAAGACAGACATTTAAAATGTATTTCTTTTGTTTGGAAAACCTTGTATCTAGTGTCTGTATTTTAAGCATCACTTAGTTAGGTCTTTCACTATTGTATTAACTTGTAGGACTTTCATTATACATTCATTGCTTCGGTTTCTATGGAAAGAGAGAAGTTTTCTATTAAAACAACAAACGTGAGCTTCAGTATAAATAAAGAAAACTGTTCTGCTAACTCACTTGTGTGTCAAACATAGCCAGATAACCAAAATTTTACCGTCCAGGTCATGTTTGGATAAACATCTCTGAGAGCAACATTTCTTATCAGATTCCAGCACTTCCACTTGGCATCTCAGGTGGAAATACCAGAAGAAAAGCCTTTCTGTTAGACCACGGTCATTTCCAGCTCTAGTCCCTGGTGGAAATCAGAGGTGCCAAATTAATTTTGCTCATGAAGGGTTCAGTGTAAGTTCATTTCCAAACATGCGTTAAGATTTCTTTTGTATTTCTTCCTTAAAGCCTGTGTGGAGGCTTGTTCTATAAGTGCCAGGAGTTTTTGTGGTTTTGTTTGTTTGTTTGGGTTTGCTTGGGTTTTTTTTGTTGTTGTTTTTTATTTTTTTTTTTTTGGTTTGGTTTGGCTTGGGTTAGGTTTCTGTTTTGTTCTGTTGTGGGTTTTTTTAAAAAAATTGGTAATTGTAAATCAGGAGGGCCTTCTCTTCTAGGTGCTGTCACAGGATGTGACTCCAGCCAATAGCTCTAAGGAGGACCGTTGATTTCACATACGTTAATTGTCTGTTTTTCTGTAAAAGAGAAAGGAAATGGTTAATGAATTGGAGGGAATTTTCCTTGGGTTAATTATTAAGTCTAAGTCTTTTCCACAAAGAGAATTTTTCTACTGCCCAAGGAGACTTGAGCAGCAGTCCTTTAGATTCCCTGAGACTACCCTAATCACTGCACTTCAGCATAGTCTGGGAATGGGAAGGAGAAGAGCCCTCTTGGCCACTTCGGCTGAAGCTATTTACCTTTTAACAAAAAAAATACAAATTAGATGAAGAAATTTAATACACATCTCTTAATATTCTGACAAGTGATTAAGCTAAAAGATGGTTTTATTCTCTGTGTTTACGTCAACCTTTAAATGCCTGCATATGAATAGATCTGTTTCTGCTGGAGAGGTAGACCAGATTCTCTGTTCCAAAATGTGCTAAAACCAAGGTCATGCTGCAGAAAGTGAGTTCAAGACCATGCTTGCAGAAAGTGAGTTCAAGACCTCTGAGGGAGATGAAGAATGTGAACTGAAGACTTTCAAAACCTTTCTGAGTGCTTTAATGGCAACAGTGAAGATGGCATAAGCACCTCTTCCAGCAATTTTTCTTCGTGTATGATGACAGGTCCAGTAGAAGTGTTCTGAGATCTCCCAGACCTTGAGGGAATATTTAGTTGCATTTTTAGTTCAGTGGATGTTTAGTTCACACAGGTATGGTTTGAGTGGTCTTGCACATGCACATAAGTAGATATTTGAGGTCAAACTGGGACTGATCTTGATGAATTCTCCACTTTAGTCAATGAAGGCACTGTCAGAGGGTCATTCATCCTACATACCTTAGACTCACATCTTACGATAGGTTGAGTGGTTGTTGAAGGTTTCTATTTCTCTTCACAGTAGGAACGTAGACATACAGCTTTGATTATATTAACTTTTAAGGGCAACTGACAACAATTCTGTTATTAAAGACTCTGGAAGCATGACTTGTAGGAGAGGATACATTTACAAAATTCACACATCTATACTGTTTGGTTACAGTTTGTGGAGTCTTTGAAAATTAAAATTATGAATGTCAGCAGTAAAAAAAAAGAAGCAAATAGTGCAATCTTTTTGGTGATTTAGTTGTGGGGTAACTACTCTGCCTAGAATTCAAGTCGGGTCTTTAGGTGCTTTTATAAGAAAAATAACAACCCTTATTTTTCTTTGTAAAGTGGTTCAGCATAAAAATGGCATGTAACAGTCAAAATTATTCAGTATACTGCCTTTAAAACCTTTGATGAAGTTTTTTCTGTTCTCATACATAGGTGGTAGACTATAGCTCTCCCTTATGGCTGATCTGTGGAAAGCGTGCACCTGTTGCCAGATTCCTAATCAGAATACTTATCAATATACTGTTGTATATAACCATAGGCTATCCTGTGCCAGCACAAGGCAGGGACAGAAATATCCGTCTGACAGCTAGCAACTTGAGTTGTAAAGCAGGCTCTTATCTTAAATCCATTCTGTTTTAATTCTGATATTTGTGCTTGAAAAAAATGTTTCTCTTATTCTACAGAGAAATACTAGAGTCTTGAGCAAAGTGAACCAAGTTTTCCTGCTGCCTGAAACAGGAGAGGTGATGATGGGAGTTACTGGAAGTTCACCTAAGGTAACCCAGCTACTTTAGCTCAGTGTAACATCTTTGCCTAGAAAGCAGGAGTCCAGGCTCACCTTCTGTCTGAAATTACTGATTTTGCTGTGTGTATTTTCTTGAATTCAGAAAAATGCATGCATTGTACCTGTGAGTTGTCTCTACTGTGGAACAGTGTGGAGATCCAGCAACCAAAGTTACCAACTAGGTTATCAGGCAATTTCTCATTTCTTCCTGCAGATTTCAGCTTCTTAGCTAAGAAAAACAAGAGCTTTTGAATATCAACATCACCAGGAACTGCATTCAGTATAGGTTGTGCACTGCTGTGCTTGTAATCCTTGACCCAAACTGTGAGCTGGAAAAGGGACAGATTCTTTCCAGTTCCTAATAATTCATTTGGCCCACTCAAGGGCCAATTAACTTCAACAGCGGTTGCTTACCTGTTTGGAATAAATGAACTTCAGAGAAAGCCAAGGAAACAGAGCTGTGACACACATCTGTTCAGATCACAGTGCCAATGGAGTTTGTGAAATGATGCATTTTTCATGTAGAAAATCCTGATTCCTTCTTCCTGCATAAAGCATATTTTTTTCTCCAGAAGTTAATGAATTTATGCTCCATAATGCTTCTTCTATTACTAACATTGCACCCTGCTGCACAATATGCACATCAGGTGTTTCTTCTTTTTTTAGTTTTTCAAACAACTGTAGCACGACACTAGCTGTTTAGCAAGACAGAGCACAGCACATACTACCCATTGCTAATTCTTCTTCAAAGCAGCAGTTGAATTAACATAAGCTTTAAGTGGGCGTTATGTATTCATTTGCACATTTTCTGCTGCTGCTTATGACTAGTTTAGCTGCAATCTGCTACACATAAAGGATTACTGCACAGATACAGAGCTTTATAGAAGTGACACATCCTTCAGGTATCTCTGCATAAACTGATGCAGCACACTATGGGTCATTAATTTTAAATGTCTGGAGGCAGAGAGATACAAATCTCTTTCTCTCTCTTTCTTTACCCTGTCTCACCCACCACCAGCTCTAGACAGACACAGTAAATTGGCACTCCCTAAAACGTACCTCATTATCATGAGTCATGTTTCAGCTTATTGTCCTTTTTTCCTTTTTCTCTGCTGTCTATTATTCAGGTGAGTTATTTGTTTAAAATATACCCACAATACTCTGGTCATAAATGAGTTCAGGGTTTTTGATCTGGTTGTGTGGTTTGTCTGTTTGTTTGTTGGGTGTTGTTGTTGTTTTTGTTTTGTTGTTGTTGTTTGGTTTGGTGGTTTTTTGTTCTTGTTTTGCTTTGTTTTGTTTTGCTGGTTTTTTGTTTTTTCTTTCCCATTTAGATCAGAAGACTGAACCTGGTAAAAAGGAAGTGATTACAGTGCTTCCTTCTTCCTTCCTTCCTCTGCTGCAGTATCCCCAGCCTGAAAGACTGCATGCATAGCCCTTCTGTTGGGTGTATTGAAATCACTTTTTTAAACTATTTCCTTTGAAAGAATAAGATAATAACAACAGTATATTTCTATACAAGATCTTAATTCAGATTTTTTTGCAGAAGTTCCAGTGATAGCTCACAACTACCAATTTCTTCCTTTTTTTTTTCTGGATAAACACCATTTGCAGAAAAAAAGTGGTACTATTGCTCACTGAATTCATATAAACCAGTCCATATGCTATTTCTAGTTCTGGAAAATAGAATCTTTTTCTTCTCCCTTCTGCTCAGAAATTACTTTGCATGGCTTTTTATTGTCTCCCCAGAGCATATTTGTATACTGTGTTTGGTTGATGTATACAGTAGCAATTTCTAAGACCTCATAGGGAAAGAAAGGAAAATGTGTGCAGTTTGTTTGGACGGTTTATTCAGTCATTGCACAGTGAAGGCAGAACTCAGTCATGAATTGTTCATTTAGTATCAGTTACCACTGTGACTACGCTGTGCAAGTTGCTTTGCAAACAGAACTATAGAGATATGTTTAATCTCTTACCTCACTGAGAGCATTGCATAAAGAATGCATGTAGGGGATTACATGAAAGAATGTATGGCCTTTAATGTTGTTTGCTTGGTTTTTCTTTTTTTTCCTGCCCTACATTTTATGTGGCATATGTCAGGAGAGCTTAAGCATTTTATAGTACTACTTCTATATACACTTTCAAACACCTTTTCTACTGCCTGTGGTTGCTATGTGTGAAAACCTGTGCACTGTATCACTGAAGATATGCCAAATATCAAATGTCATGCTGCCCTGATCTGAAGGACAGGTGTCTGCTAAGGAAGGCAGGAGCCTCCCTTGGAATGGAAAATGTTAACTCTTTCCCTCCGAATTATTGTAATTTTGAAATTAATGGGGTCTCAGGCAAAGATATGGGAATAGGAATAACAGTTCTTTACTAGTATTTATAATAACACGAACAAACAACAACTCCTATGGCATTAACAACAAACAGCACCAGGAACCCGGTCCCAGCTCTCTGGGCCTGCAGGCACTGTCCCCTTGGGTGCAGTGATGGTCACAGCCGGCAGGGGGCGCTGGTGGCGCTGGGTGGGCAGGGCAGGTGCGATGATTCCCCACGGCTGCAGGGGGCGCTGTGGCGCGAGCTCCAGCAGCGCGTGGCAATGGCGGCTCGGCCGGGACGGGGAGGGATGGAAGAGAGAGAGGCTTTGCTTCACAAACCCCCTGGGCAGTCGGTCCCGGTGCCCCAGCAGGACTCTCGGAAACAGCAAGCTGGGACAGCAGGACGTCTCAGCAGGCAGGGGGTGCGGGGCTGCAGCGCAGTGAAACCCAGAGCAGTGCCGAAGGAGCGGCGGGGGTGGGACAGCAGCAGCCCGGCTCCCAGCAGGGCAGGGAGAGGGGAGCTCAGGATCCCGGGCACCTGAGCAGATGGCAATGGGTCCCCCCCTTAGTGAGGGAGGTGTTAATAAGGTCCCAGCTCAGTGGCTGCTCTCACAGGCAGAGGCTCACCCAGCGGCAGAAGAAGCAGCTCTGGGCGGGGGTCCAACGACAGCAAGGAGCTCCCCTTCCCAAAGCAGCACCTCCCAGTGTCTCTCCCAGGAAGCCGAGAGAGAGAGAAGCTGCTCCAGCCCCGCCTTTTACCAGCCCAGTTCTTGAGATACCTCCGTCCCTCTGAGAGAAACTCCCAGATCAAAGAACTGCAAACAGATGCCTTTTTTCCCTGAGCTTGGCCACTTATTTTTTTTCTTCTTAAGTACCTAGTCGTTAGTGTTTCCTAGCAACTTATGGGAAAAAATTCTATACCTAAAAAGGAACAAAAGGAAAGAAAAAACCTAACCCCCAACACATGCAAGGCAGCAGAGCTGTTCCAAGGGCAGATGGCTAAAAGTTAGACTGTGACTAAAGTATATTAGGCCCTAGTGTAAGGTCCTGTGCCTTTCTAATATCTCCAAACAATGTAGGACAAACTGCCTTACTTCCTGCACTCTCTTTGGTATCACTGATATACTGAATCAGGCTGTAGTTGTGCGAAGTGAAAGGCAGGGTGGCTGACAAATTGCAGAAACCACTGTAAGAACTGAGATGAGAGGGCTGATGTCCATGTTTCAAAGACAGCAATTTTCTGTATGAAATCCTTATCTTGACATTCTCATTCATTTCAAATCATTCCTGACAAATTTTTCCTTTTGCTTCTAGGGTAGTGTAGCATGCAGTATACAGTTTCCAACCATTAACAGGTTGCTAATTAGGAATTGTACTTGATAAAGAGAATTATTAACATTTGAACTCACTTTGAAATGCTAAACATACATTCTTTAGAGATAAGCAACTTACTTCTTTTTTATAGTATTGGCGACTTAGTTTAATAATATATTTATTCCTGAATATTATTTTTAAAAAATCCCAGTGAAAATAGCTTGCATGAAGTAACTGAATGATAAGTTGACAAGTTTCTTTTCAGCTCTAGGTGAAATGTCCCTATTGTCATGTATGCAGTTTTACATTTTAATAACTGTCTTTTGAAACAGGAGTTTTCCAACAGGGAGAGACAAAAAATATCATTGTATCCTAAACCTTTTATTTGAACCAGAACAAAGGAGTGCCACACTAAAAACATAATCAAGAGATTATTTTTTCTTGCCTGTTTTTATTATTTTTTTCACATTCAATTGTACAGTTTTTGAATTCTTAATATATAACACACTTCATCCATTCTCATGAAGGAAACTCAAGCCTTTGACATGGGGTTGTATCATCTCCCCAGATTTTACCCTGGAATTATGCATGCTTTTAACCTAAACTAATCAAGCAGCCTCCATTTGAAACACCTCCATACCATCTTAATACGAGTGTCTTGGGCCAGTGGAATGAATGGCCCTCTTGAGATGCCTGCCTCTCAATTATAGGCAGATGGTGCCTGGATGACCATCCTAGACTTGATGTCACATCTAACTTTTAGATGATTGCAGCTTAATGAGGTGAATTGCATGTAAAATCACATAAAGATTGATGCAACAGAACATGGACTTAGGAACTTTTTACTTAGAAGAAATTCCAGCATTAAATATAATATAGAAGAAATACAAAATAAATTAGATATCAAAATCTTTTGCTATTATATTGCTCTGCAATATGACTTCATGTGAAATAAATCAACAATGAAGGAAAGAGGGTTGAATAATCAGAGAAATTATCATTCCCCTCAAGAGAGGAAAACAGCTCTCATTCTTTGCTCTGTTCCCTAGGTAGACTACTGATTCACATTACCCTCCATCGTCCTCTCTAAGGGTATGGGCAGTTGAAGCAAGAAAAGAAAAAGTTGTCCGTAAGGAGCAAAAGATAGTCCAGAACAACAGGGCAAATTAGGAGGACAATAAAGGTGATAAATTATGGGAAATTGAGTTCAATTAAGAAAAAAACCAAGTACACCTACTATTTTTTAAAAATGTCTCTCACCTGGCTCATTTTTATCTGTCTAATTTTGTCAAAATGGTGCTTCCTAAATTATTTCACCATTAATTTACTGTGTGTTTTTCACAGTGTATTTGGTAAACTCATTTACAAAAGCATTCTTGTTATTTAAGAACACCACCACATGTAAAATACAAACTCTCACTTTATAGAGTAAAAAGAAAACATAAAAATAGAATACTATGGTGTTGTAACCCCCCTCCATATTTAAGTAGTTTCATTCTATACTCTCACAATAGTTTCAGCCGTGTGATTCCTGTGTTTAGTAATTATTTCCATGGAAATGCTGTGTGTCCTTAAGAAGCCGTAATGACTGGAGAGAATGGCATTTCAGTAGTGGACAGTGATAATCCATTTGCATATAGGAAAGAGGATTTTGTAATAATTTTTCTTCAGATATAAATATCAAAGAAAATTATGACACTTTGGGGACTTTTCGTAACTTATTGTCACCAGAAAGCTAAGAAAATGCCTTTGAAAAACTCTCAGCTAACTGTGGGATGCACATCTGTGCATGTATCAGATTCTGCTGATGGAAGCTACTGGGCAAACACTACTATTGTAATGAGTTACCTGCATTCACTAGTGACCAGAAGAATATTTTATCAGAAACCACTTGCTGTTGTTGGAACCTTAGACCCTAATGCTTGGATCAAACAATAGAACTTAAACATATAAAACCTCATTTTGTTACTTTTGTGCCAGATCTTTGCTGATGTCATGTACTCAGAACATCCAATGTCTTCTGGAAGAGCTGTTTTATGCCCCAACACCTCCAAGAATGAAATTATGGAAAACTGACTTGGAAATCTCATGTAAATAATACTGACTGAAAAGCAACATTTCAAAAGCAAATGTTTTGTTTAAGATATCAGTCATTGTAAATGATGGAAACTTCTGTATTTAGTTTTTGGAGGCATTTGTACTTTACACAAAACAAGTACCATTACTAAATTAGCTAGTTTGAGCAATCGTCCTTTTAAAAATAATTAACCCTGTGAACACTTGTTGGAAAGCCAGCCTGGAGCTTTTCCAACACATTCCTTGTATTTAATGAGCTATGGCTGCACAGGGGCTTGCTGTCATTTGGGTACATGGTTCCACCATAACCAGTGAGCAACCCAGACAATTCATCAATATGAACATGGGTGTACTGTTTGTTCCTAAATAAAGATGGTTCATAAATGTAAGAGAGAGAAAATATGAAAAGAAATAGTGCATTCAATAAAACCAAAACTTTTCTAAATAAAAGCAATTCTATTGAATTCAGTAGAATTGTTATTCCAGAATCCCATTATCCAAAGCTACACGGGAATTTTGTCTGTCGAATTCCCATTAATTTTGATGTGAAAATTTCTGATGGTGATTATTACTGTTTCCCTTTTGCTCAAATGTTTCACCTAATTTTTTTAACAGAAGCCTTACTTACTCTTAAATGTACTTCTCTGGCAAGATTGTAACATTAGCCCTCATTCAGCAAATGTTTAAGATGATTGCAGACAACACAGATCATAAGAAGGCATGATAGGTATAGGACAACAGATTCTCTTCTCTAGCTGATTAGATATTTGAGAGATCTGAAAGTGTGTTTGTGATGTTGTTTCACCCAAGGGTATAGTTCAGACTATGGCATAAGTAGCAGCTGTTGCACCAACTAATTTAAAGTCTCATTATGTCATCCTTGTACCTGCTAAACTGTAGAGGCCCATTTGTTACAGCTCCACTATTCTAGGAAGGTGCCATAGTAAAGAATGGTCAGAGAGGTAAAAAATGGGAGAAGCACAGACTATCTTTGCAGCTAAGATCCAAGTCCTTTTATTTTACTTTTAACTGGAAAAAAACACCTCACAACAAAACAATGTAGGGTTAAATATTATTTTAAAATTCTACATCCATCTTGCTATTTAGAAGCAGGCGTGTACTCTCACACGTATATATGCATGTGTATGGATATATGCCCTTTTAAAAGGAAAGAAATCCAGTCACATGTCTGTGCAGCTCCTATATTATTCAATTAGCACCAGGCTGTTAGGGTGATCTTGTCCTTTATGAATCTGAAAGGTTAAAAACCCACCCTAAGTTAAACTTATGAGCTGGGTTTATACTTACCCTTCATTTATTTCGAGTATCAGACCCATAATTTATCTCCATGATCACTGATCATTTCTGGAGGACAGCTGATACCTTCTGCCTTCATCTCTCTCCAAGACTAGAGGAATCTCTCAGCAGGAGCCTAGATTTCTATACAAAATACAGAGGCAAGTACAAGACTAACTTCAGCTGGACTCACATTTTAGATGACTAAAATTAGTGAGGTGAATCCTGCCCATCTACGTTCATTATCTCTACATAGACGCTTGGTGTTGTGCAGTAAATGCAGACTACAACAAATATTATCCTTGTAAGATCCCAGAACTTCAAAACAAAGCATTGTGAAGTTCTTTTCCTGAATTATTTGTCTAGACTGGGCATGAAGTTTAAATATTTGACTGAAATTTGCATAATGTCGTCAGCATTTGGCTGGCATTTTCAATAAATGTACACAAGTAAATTTTTAAAAACTTCAGAAGCTCACCTTTTCTGCTAAAAATATTGCTTTGGTCCTCAGCACCTTCTTGTGAAGCAAAGGAAATTATTGTAAAAAATACATTCATCTGAGAGCAAAGACAATGAGAATAGATGCAAGTGTTTTGACTCAGAGTTTGAACCCTTGATTTTAAATTTGTAATCAGCTTTTTTTAGGTCTCAAGGATGTTATATTTCTGAAACAGAAATTATTATGAAACAGCATAAGTTTCTTTATTTAAAAGTTTTGTCTATGTTTGATATAATTATAGTAAAGCACAGTCTATACCAAAATTGCCACCTGTGCAGAAAAGACTTATTATGAAAAGGATGTGAAAAAAAGAGCAATATATATATATATTGCTATTAATTTCATATTGTCTTCACCAGTGCTTCTTGGATATTAGGGTGTAAACAAATTAGTTATGGTCATTCACTTCATATGTTCACACTTATGGGAATAGATGAGATATTTAAAAGCTCAGTACTATCTATACAGAAACTAATGTCAAGACCTTTTTAAATTAAAGACTTCTATTGATGTACTATCTTTTTTCCTCATTTTATTTCTCCACAAAAGAAAGAACCTCACAGTGATTGATTTTTTGCACAACTAAAAAAAATCTTAGCTTGAAAACTTGGGGATATAATGAGTGATATTTATATAAAATCTGCCTCTATTCCAAAATGGTAAAAGCTTTTCTGGCTTTTCACCTCCAATCTGAATCAAAGGCAAAGTAGGGACAAGTTTGAATAAATGACATCTCTTATATGTTTTCTTCCTTAGAACAAGCTGACAATCTCCACCTGGCAACCCTTAGGAACAACAGTCCTCGTAGAGCAAACATATAGGACATGGTCCTGCAGTAGGGTTTTCAACATGACAACTTGCACTTCTTAAAAGAGCTTAGTGCTTGATCTTGTCCATAGCAAATCATGGCAGCAGAGCCATGTGATTTTCATTCACTTTCCCTTTACCAAACATCTCAGTGCTTCTTTTTGTTTCCATGTATATTTTATTTGTATTCTTCTGAATAAAATGGCATGATTCCCACTCAAGTATTGTGTATAAGAATTATGTAAAATAAACTTTTCTTGAGGTCCAGAAGGTTTTTTCTCCTGCTGTACCACACCTGACAAGCAACTGCTCTCTGGCTTCTAAATTTGAGCATTTTTTAGAAATGCTTTTACATCAGCTGGCAAGGTGACAATAGAACAGTCTTTTCTACAATAGAAGGAAATGTTCTCTTCAAAAGTATTAAGTAAAAACAAAAGGGAAATAAGCATTAAAATAAAGCACTTAAAAATATGCTACAAAGTCCTTGATGTGTCTTTCCATCATCTCAAGATGATATGAGATAATTATCAAAAACCAAAAAATAATATATTCCTAGGCCAATCATTACAACTTCTTAGGACTTGTCTGATGTATTTATGTATGTTTCATAATCCTTTTCCTGTCTGTTGCATGAGTTCATCTGCACTGGTTTTCACACTGGTGCTGAAAATAGCTGCCTTGGTTATTCCCATTACACTTCCCTGCCTAAACTGGTGGGCACCAATGTATAAACCAAATACACAAGCACAGGATAATTCTCTCTTTTGAACCTTATATTGCTTTTTATAAAAAGATAAAATTGATTTTCAGAGACAACATGCCATTACAGTAGAGCTTCATCTCACAGTATAGTTGTAGGGGACAACCACAGTCATTCTTTGATAGGGAGCTCCCTTGTGATAGGGGGTAATGCTATGTTTTCCCCAACTCCAGACAGTCAGAAATGGTGGGCTAAGTCCATTCTCAACACATCCAAAACAATAATTAAAAAATTACAACAGCACTTTTTTTTCCTCTTGGGTATTGAGGCTGCATGTGTGCCCATAGCATACTTTCAAAGTATTTTTTTCATGCAGGACCACTTTTTTTTTAGTTTTTATAAAACTGGAATTATGTTTTTGCTCCTCATCTCCAAGAGCTGATATCTCAGAGAATATGAGGAATGAAGGCCTCAGAAACATTACGGGAGCTGGGAACACATATATTAGAAAATCATGAAAGATGTAATGAGTTATTTCTATACTACAAAGTAAAACTGTGGCACCAAGAAAATTGTGCAAAATTTAAATAATGAAAATTAGATATTGCTAGCTGATCTTTAAAAGGAATTGTACAAACATTCAAAGTGTCAATGTTTGACTTTTCAATTTAATAAAAGCAATAAGAAATATGTTTTTCATTTCACTGCCTCTCGCTATTCATACAGGCTAATTCTCACTCTTCCAGTGGCTCATTTCTTCAATTACAGGATGTACCTTCATTACACTTGATATATTATATTAAACAGTAAGTGTCTTATGCTAATATACAGAAACTTGTGGTTGCCAGGCATCGTCCTTAAAGAAAAAAAAAACCTTTTAATTAAACAGTTGTCTTCAATATGAATAGTTGTCATAAGCTACTGCCATTACCCAAGGGCTAATGTTTCCAAAGCTCATTATGGAATTATTTAATAAGAAATCCCACACCAGCATTTACTGAGTAGTACATGGAATACATAAATACCAAGTCAAATTGCCAAGTAGACAGTTCTCTAACATGGCCCCAAATAAAGGAATTGTATAACAGAACCAAAGAAACGTTGGGCAGTTTCTACGGTTTCCCATTGTATTCTGTGCAGAAATGAGACAACAACATTTGTAATTTGTATCATTTGTTCTTATCACTGTAATACTCATCTTTTGCCCTCTGATACTTATCCCAGTATTAGATCTTCCTCAAAATTCCAACTACTTTTGGTTATGACTAATGATATAAATTTTTTCTAGAATACAGTAACAAGAAGGATAATTATTTGATATTGATAAGGAAAATTTATCCACAGATCATAAAAAAAAAATCAAACTTTGCCCAGGAGTTTTAATAAATGGATAGACATTCTTTATTCTCTTTTAAATTTGTGTTTCTTTAAGACATTCCGATTTGTTCTGTATCATCATAATAGGTTTGTCAGCCACATGTGTTCCTGAACTTCTAGTAACTTTTGAGTCTGTTAACTGATTTCAGACTAACTTGATGCAGAGGTAGAACTTTCATAAGGAATTGCTAAGTACATCATTCAGATCTGGTTGGGTAGAGGAGTACGTGTCCTAATGAAAGTAAAATTGCATATGAACTTATATCTGATTAGGTACCAAAGAATTAAACCAGGAGAGTGCCTTTAAAAGTGCCCTGATGCATGGAAGATTCAGTCAAGTTTATCTCCTTCTTGATATCAGATTCAATCAAGGATGATAATAGTGAGCACTTTCGGCAGCCTTTGAAAGAAACTCAGATGGTGAACTCTCTTACTACATACTCCTTGATGATACGATACAGTTAGGAAAGAGCTGTCTGTTTCCTTCTCATAGTACACCATTTCTGCAGGGGAAGCTACATTACTCATCTTGTATTAACCTTTGGTGGAGCCAAACATGTACAGCAAACTCCAAAGATTCACTTGGGGTTAGTTGAAACACTTTGTAGCAGTTTTTAAGGGACTTGTAGAAGAAAGCTTGGATGAAGCACCAGGAGGAAGCCTCCAGATGCTCAGAGATCCATAGCAGTAATTAGAACATCCTTGTGAATAAGGAATAGAAAGTCTGGTTTTTTTAGAAGCACATAGGCCTTTTATGTCACTACCCAGCCTATATGAAATGTGGTGACAAGGAGGAAAGCTAGTGAAAATGACCACAGGACAAATGAGCGTGGTTAGCAGCAAAACAAATCTGCACTTGAGTCTAAGTAGGTGAGTCGTATGATAGGAAATGAGATAATTAACAGAAATGGAACCCATACTGGGGAGAGGAAAAACTGTTTGAATTCTGTCACCTTAAGTTGAAAGAGTGTTTGTGGTGATTGTTTTTCAGAAAGCAAAGAGCAGTATATGTGATAGTGTTGAGAAACCTGCTAGTATAAGTAATTTTGCAACCATAAAAAATTTCCTAATTTTTGGCAAGACAATGTCAAAGAATTTTTGCCTCCAGGCTTTGGGGGGACCTTGGTCAGAGAAACAAATTTAAAACTTGATTATTATCTACAAAAACCAATTTTGAGTGAAAAATTCAGGGAAAATGACAGAATAAAAGCAGATGCTCACATTTCTCCATTGAGGAAAAAGATGAAAAGAGGGGAAAAGTTTTAAATAGTTATTTGGTGAAGAATGCATTGAAGCGATGAAAAGTGAAAAGTGGTTTCGAATGATCATGCTATAACAAGCATTAAAAAATCAATAAGCACAGATATATCTGAAGTTTTGAAAGATAAGTTTGGGAATTACTTACCTGAAAAAATAAGTTATGGTAGTTTGATAAAATGTAGGTATAAAAGGAATTATAAGTGGAACAAAAAGTAGATTGAGATACCAGCTAATTCACAGATATCATTAGACTACAAATTCATTAGCAGGGGTGCTTAAGCATAGTCTTTTGTGCTTAAGACTTTGCAACAATAGTATAATAGTAAAGTAATAGTAAGGTTTTAAAAGTATTTTTGCTTTCAATGGAATTTTTTACATGACCAGAACAACTGAAGTGATAGTTTAATGATTGAAAGAGTTTGTTTGTTTGTTTTTTTCTCTAGATACAGAGAAATGCCACTCACTAAATAGTAGAACTGAAACTTTAACTGAAAAGTAAGATAGCAAAGTCAGCAACAGAGATCAAAACAAGTTCCTGGCTTGGAATCACACCTCTTATTAAACATATTATTTTGTATGTATCATGCATACATAGATAAACATTTTAAAAGTTTAACAGGCTTAAGTTTTCAAACACTAACTGAAAAAGTTACTTGACATTCTTGCTTTTGGAGGATGAAGTTGTAAGGTAGCCTTTCTATTTGATATTTTTTTTGCAAAGTAGAAAGGTCCTGAAACTTCCACAATTCTGCAGTTTGCGGGTTTTTAAAACAGCAGTTGCCAAAGGCCTTTTTCATCTCAATTTATTCACCCAGTAATACTTGATTTTTGTTTCTCCACAAATTAAATTAGAATTTGTAATTCTATATCTGAATTAGCTTCCCACAGAGAACCTTATTACAACAAATGCAGTTGTAATAACTCATTTTAACAATTTAGTCTATAAATTTGTAGAAAGTACTTTATGTGTTTCTGTAAGCAAACAGAACTTACTTTTAAAGGAAATTTAAAAGTATTATATATATAGCATGCTGACTGACTGATACATTTTTGCATATCTGCCATTAGAGTATATTAAGCATGTAACAATGTTGGAAATAGGAATGAATGCTAGCAGAAGACCTGAATATGAATGTTAGAGAACTAAGACTGAAGAGGAAGAAGTAACCCTTTTGTGAAAAGAACAGGATTGTACTGATGTGTTAGTGTACGTGGAAATGTATTCTAATGAGTACCGAGGTTTCAAATAAAAAATGCTGCCAGAAGTGTTGAAAGACTTTCTTATTGTGGCATACTGTGCTTACCCTGCAGGCAATTCTGAGTGATGTGGCAGATATTAGGCTTTATTTATAGATAGACAGACAGACTAATACCTCTCTATTTTAAGCCATTCTTTAAGAATAGCAATTATTAAAATGGTTACTGGTTTATTTTTTTTTCCCCTCTCTCTTAGCATATTCCTAATTATCAGGTAACGGTTGGGCAGAAGAAGGCTCTTCTAGGGCTGGGGGAATGGCAGGGCAGGCAATGCCACCCTGCCACCAGCAAGGGTGCAGCCCTGCAGCACCTGCACAAGGTGAGCAGGGCAGGAATGGTGGCGGTGGCTGGGGACAAGCACAGCCTGGCTGGGATCCTTGTGGCTCCCTTTCCCAGGATATGGTGCAGGGTGCCTTGGAGTCTCCACCTCAGGGCATGGGCAGTGCAACCTCCTTGGCACTGGAGGGGACTTCAGAGCCTGCTGAGCTGTTCAGAATCCTGACACTGGCAACCTCTTTCTCTTGTCTTTTTTCATTTCTCACTCTGAGTTTTCACAATGCGGTTTTCTTCTCTTAGGTATAACTTTATCTTGATGAACCTCTGGTTTTGGCTTAAAGAAAAATGTGTATTATATGAATGGTCTTTTTACTTGTCAATACTATGTTCCTCGGGAATTTCCATCTTCTATACTGGCAACTTTGGGTTAAAAAAATTGCTCTGGAATATTCTTTTTTAGAACGTAAAATGCCTGTAAACATGAGTATCAGGTATTTTTATTTCACTATATTATTGTGAACAAACAAAAAACCTTGTGACTGTGACTGAGATCTGAGTAATTCAAAGTTAGTGGAATTTCCAGTCCTAATAATTCCTTTTTTGAATTCTCTGATTTTTTGTGCAGGTAATCGTTTGAAAGAGGATTGAAATTTATGGCTTTTAGATATTTATTTAGATATTCATATGTCCACATATATTTCTCTGTTAAGAACAGAAACCTAGATATTACTTGCTAGCTTATGAATCTCTCCATGCTACATTCTTTTATTTAAAGCAGGGATTACACAATGTCACTTTGATCATATCAAGGTTTTGTTTTTCTGAACAAAATTATCATTATTCTTTATCATCAGAAAACCTGTATATCTAAGTGTCTTTACCTAAAATTGTTCATGCCATTTGGACAGGAATATTCCAAACAAATAAAAAGTCATTGAGTGATAGCTTTTGTTATTATTGAGTGATACCGTTCATCATTCTTGCAAAATATGTATTTTTGCAATATCTGTAATTTCTGCTCTTGTACCACCACAGATCTTTGAAGGTAAATTTATTAATGTCTGAGTAATTTTATCAAAGGTTTATTTAACACAACACAAGAAGTTTAGATTAATGTCTCTGGCTTGTGATGGTAACAAATTTCTCAAGGCTTTCTAGACTGCAATATGTAACAGAGTCCAAAGAGAGCAGCATAAAAATCAGTTGGTCAAAACACGTACAAATCCCATAAAGATATAATTCTTTTCAGGTATATAAGTCACTGAGTTCAGCCAGTTTGCAATTTTTCTTTCTTATCTAAGTTGTAGCAATGAAAACTAGGAAATGGCTAGTTTTTCAGGAACTTGAAGTCATCCTTCATCTGTAAATCTGACAGTTCCCTGGTTGGGTGTGGAACATTTAATGGCAACCATATCACTACTTGTGATATTAAAAGTTCTTTTAAAGTCATCAAAGTCTTTTCCTGATGGCAGTCTAATATGCTTCCCCTCTGCTCTCTAGGAATAGTTGGTTTTCATTTTAGACCATTTTGTTCAATTAGGCTGCATGAAAAGTAGGACAGCAGACAATAGAAACATTTTTCTTTTAGGACTGTTCTCTCAGTACGTTTTGAAGATATCAGTGACTGGGGGACCTGAAGTTACTTCTCTTACATAATCTGAACCTCAATTTCCTAATTCCTGCATCCAGTGTTTTTTATTTGCTCTTTATTTAATACTCAGAAGTAGTATGAATGTCATGTGTCTGTGTAAAAGTTTTATACTCCTAGTTAAATGGACTGCTTCTTAAAGTGCAATAATTGTGAAATCATATCACTCTACCTCCAAATAGTTAAAAGAGCCACAAGCTAAGCAGAAAAAGAAATTTTATTTTAGACTAGATATAAGTGTTAATTAAGAACACTTACATGTTGAAGTTGAGAGGAAATATCTTCATGTCCTATCCCTCTGAACAGGAGAAATTACCCTGAGAGATTTGTGAAAACTTTACCCAGAAACAACATTGCACTAGCTAGAAAAATGTTAGTATCTGTCTCCGTTTCCTGCCCAGGTATTGAGAGTTATTATATAGAGACTTCAATGGCATATTGCCAAGAAGTACTGAAAATCCAATCTCAATATGTCCAAAATTACAAATGCAATGCATGCCAAATTAGTTATGCAAGTAGTTGTCTGGCTACATTTCTCATAACCTAAACTGATTCTGTCCCAAGTTGCTTTCCAAATGGATATGATCTAGGGTGCAAACTTGATCTTCTGCTCATGATAGATGGCAGTCATTTATCTATTACTTTTATTACTGTTAATTAAATCTTTTGGAGTTTATGGCTTAAAATATCCCTGTTGTTGCTTTTAGATCTATATTACTTAAATTCAAGGTTAAAAGGAATAAGTGAATCTTCTATTCCACTCTAATTCTAAAAATAACTTTCCAGATTGATGGAGATATGGATTTTCCAATAGCCATTTGAAGGGAGAATATATATGTAAATATATATCTATATACATACACACACACATTCACACATACATGCGTATATCCACACACTAGAATACATGCATTTGCATACAAACATACACATACAGAGATGGGAAGATTTTTCAAAGTAAAGAGTCTGGCTTTATATTCACTTTCTGATAAGATCAATGAAACTACTGAAATCCAATTTGTAACTTTCCAATTTGGAAAAAACTTCTCCATACAGATTATTTTCAGAGTTAATATTCAACAGATTAATCCTGTAGCCTCATTGATAGAAAGAAAAAGGGCTTAACTTCTATTTTGGCACTTATGTTACAAAACTCCTTCACCTTATTGGAAAAGAAACATACTGTATTGCATTTGCTGTATTTTATCTTTTCTACAGGTAAAAATGATGTCTGTACCACTGAGGTTCATGTTATTTAGCTTCCCATAAGTTTTTCCTAATTGCAGCAGCGCATCTTAAAACATTTAATAAAAGATAATTGAGGGCAAAAATATGACTGTTATGTCACAGTTATCTTACCATTTTTTAGCAGAAGAAAAGAAAGGAAGGGAAATACTCTTAATTAATTAATCCTGTACTGTAAGAATAAAGAGTAAAATTATGGGAGCAGATAAGAATGTTTGTTTTGACAACCATCTCTTTATTACTGTTTTTCAATAGTAAATCACTCTGAATTACATTTTATAATGAAAACATGATATCATTTGCAGTTATTTTGTGAGGACTGTGGAAGTGTTGAACAATAAAATATCTTTGCTAAAGCACCTTAGTTTTCAGCTGAAAAATAAGCAATTTTATTTTTCTGGAAAGGGTGCCAGCTCTTTTCTGATGGGTTTAACTACTAGCCTCTTCTTGATACTGAAACATGGACATCTTTTATTCCCTAAGACGAGGTTTCTCAGTTGCCCGAGGTCCAAATGGCTCCTGTCTGTCCCACAGACTGTTCTCATAGTATTTTTCAGGGTCTCTGTATGTACGTGGCATTGTCCACCTATATAAAACCTGTAATGACTTCATGCTACTTGATCATTTCTGCTATTAGTCCTCCCCTAGGTTTCATTTCTTTGAGATTTTAAAATTCTTCCATAGTTCCTCACTACTGTTTTTTTATCCTCCTCCTTACTTCTTCTACCATCTTCTCTATCTCTTATCTAAAACTTACTAGGTCCTGGCTCCTTTGTAGACAGACTCCTGTCCCTATCCTGCTTCTCACCTTTGCACAGAAACCTGTTACTGCCTCCAACCTACCACTGTCATGATTTAGCCAGTGTTGATACCTCAACTTTTCTTACTATGTCCTTCATTTCATACATGTACAAACTGCCTTGCTCTCTCCACTTCTTGGCTCTTGATTTTTGACCTGAATTTCCTCATCTGGCACTGAATCTTCACTTGTTTTCTCTTTTGGAAAGTAGTATTTTCATTATACTGCTTTGTTTATCATGTCTTCTTCATATAGCCTCCAGTTAATTTCCCTAGTTATTATTTGTCCTTTTAAAGAACACCTGAGTCTCTTAATTTCCTTTGTTGCAAGTTGCTGTTAAGTAGGCCAGACTAATCTTACCTAATTTTAGCTGTCTACAAGTTAGGGTGCAGCCTGAGCTGCTCATCCTACATTTAATTCTGCAGTTAAGAAAGAAAGGGATGAAACAGAAGGAATTTATTCTCCACACTACAGAGTAACTGATTATGACTGAATGCAATTTGGGCAATGGTGATCCAAAATCCCTAAGGCAGGAAGGAAAACAAGGAGAAAGGTGTAACAAACCCAGAAGATAGTTTTCAATAAACTCTTGGGAATTGCAATCTAATATTCCCCTCAAAGAAAGTCCAAGGAAAAAAACATGTAGAGAAATGCTGACTATCTCTTAAGGAGATAATAGTAAGCATAATTCCAAGCTATACTTTAGGAACAGGATTGAGCGCTTCCAGGGTTGAAGGTGGGTGTTTTTTAGATCTTGGGAGGGCACGACTGAGAGTCCAGAAGACAGAGAAAACAGATCCACCTTTTTCTTTCTAAGGATGAACTGGGAAAAATTGTACAGTCAGCTAAACTGTAATTCATGGAAGGTGCTGCAGCAAATAATTAAGTAAGCTGCATATAAACTAATAGAATGTGTAAGCAGACAGAATCCAAAAGGAAGATGGGTAACTTCTGATATGCATTTCTCAAAAAATATTACTCTCACTGTTTTAATAAGGAGAGTTGCTAGTTTTGACTTACTGCAATCTGTTACTGCACAGATATTATGTGCAGTGTCCAGAAACACAGTCCATACATCTGCCATTGGACAATATGGCATATTAACATGAAACACACTAATAGAGTCAATGTGCTTATGTATGTGAATTAATGGTTTCTTCATTTTCTAATATTTACTGATCTGCTTCCCAGTACTATCAGCAAACCTGACACTATGGAGCATAATTTTGATTATCTAAATCAATTGCCCATCAATAGATAAGAGGAAATAAGACTCTTTTTTTTCCCCAATAATATATGCTCCCAAATACATTGACAAAATCAGAGAGGAAGCTTATTGAACTAATTTATTTGAGAAAGAAATAACTATTCTCATGGCTGTATTTCCCACATTTTATGAGCAAAAGCACTTGGAGTAGATAAATGTGTAGACCTTTCAATGCAAGAAAAGCATGTGCATGGAAATTCCTTGCCTATTAATGCAAGAAGTTAAGCATTTTGACTGTACTCCACTGAAAGGAAACTGGAAGGGACACACATTTATATAGTAAACTAGAACAATTGAAAAGAAATAATATATATAGTGTAATAAAAGCTTGCATTACTGCCAAGAAGTAAGTGTTCATGCCAAAAATGTTCCAGAGCACAGCTGCCAAAAAAAAAAAGCTGAGAGCATTATGAAACACACTAAATCTATACATAGAGGGGGCTTAGAGAAAAAAAAAAAAAAGTGTATTTATTCTTAGGTTTCAAGTATATCAAATCATTATGGTTATTTTATGCACAATAAGCAAGGCTCTGAGCATGCTGGCAAGCATTCAAGAAGGCATCATGTTGCTTAAAAAGCATGTTGGTCTTTAAATTCATGAGAAAGGCTCAAAGAAAGATATTTGAGTGTTTGAGACAAGCTAAAAATCCAAAATGACATAAAAAATTCCATGGTGTTCGTACATGGCTTAATAACCCTCCTGACAATGCTAAGCTATCTCAGGTCGTCACGAAGGTGACTTGAAATGCACGGAGCAGGTGTCCTGGGATCTGTCTTGAGAGAGATGAACGGTGCATTGCCATTGCTGCTCTGAAGGCAGGACTGTTATTTACCAAGTCTCACACTACTGGAACCAGAGAGCATTCAATGGCACTAGTACAAGGTGAGCTGAAAATAGATAGAAGAAAGTACTTCTTTACACAGCAGGAATCAAACTTTTAGAACTTGCTGCCACCTGAGGTTTTTTTATTTTCATCTATGGAAAAGGATTTCAGACCCGTTCCCCTCCTTACTCCTTCCTGTGGTCTGGTGAAAGTGTCTCAGAGCTTAGATTGCTTGTGATATGTGATGCAGCCAAACCTCTGTCTGATTGCTACGCAGCATCTCCAGCTCTTACCATTAACAATTCAGCAACTAGGACTGTGCTCTTACCTTTCAAGCACTACATTACCTGCCACAGCGTCTCACAGTTTTTGTTCAGGATCTGCCCTTTTGCATGTGAAGATAGACAAGCAAGCACATTAATTTCTCTTCCAAGTTTAATTTATGTAGCATTTTCAAGCTTTCCTGTGAAGCAGGATGATTCAAATACAGTCGCGACACACGGGAAAGAGCAGTACATCATAAACATGTGTGATAGGTTACTTAACCTAGGAGTCAGGAGAGAGAAGTAACTAGAAAATGTGATTTGCAAGCTTACAATTTTAGAAATGGTACTCTCAGATTATGGTAAGACTGAGTGGGGACTCCTACCATAATAAAGAATGAACTTCTGAGTTTAATGCCTGCTGCTTTTGATGGCATGTGAAGTTTATGGTTGACCTTGTTAATTACTTCTCCCTTTATCACAATTTATATTGAAGAGGGAATATAGCTTCACTTTTTCTTTTTCTTTTTCTTTTTTTTTTTTTTTTGCCTGCAAGCAGGAAAGTAAAAGTGAGATCTGAACTGATTTTAGTTTCTTCATTATTGCTGATCTTAAACATACAAATCTGTGACATAAACCCAAGCTGAAGAACGTTTTTTTGTTTTAACAAGACAATTTTCCTTACACTTTCTCTCAATTAATCATTTTTCTCACAATTTCAATTATGATTTTGAACTGTTGTTATGACCTAGCCTGTTGAAATTAAGGCCAATAATAAACATCACAGTAAAAACAATTATGATGGTGGTGTCACTACATCTTAAATTCCAATTTCCTTTGACAAAATATACATCCATAGAGAAAGGAAAGAGAGAAGACTCAGGTGTTTTGTAAAGAAATAATTAAATAATAATGAAAATAATATGATTAAAACCAGTAGTTTTTTCTTCTGCACAGCTCTGGCTGGTAACATGGTGCTGGCTCACTTCATTTCCAGCTGCTAGATTTCACTGAAAGAAGCTAAAAATAAATTCAATACTTTCCTAAAATGACTTTCCAAAGTAAGCAAGTGCTGCAGTTGCCATAGGGATGTTATCACAAATGGGAAGCAGTTCACATAGTGGTAAATAAGCACACTGGTGGGTAAGTTGTCCATTTGAGCATGTCTCAGGGAAAAAATTACTCAGACAGTAGTTTTTGAGGGAGGAGGTTTAAAAAAACAAAACAGTCAAAAAGATCACCATTGATTTAATCTGTGGCAGTGCAAATCCCTGAATGTAGGAATTCACAGGTTGTAGGCATCAATGAAGATGCAAGACACTGCCTGTGCTAAGTGCTGTAGCACCTAAGCTGCAGGACCTACATCTTCCTTTGAAAAGGGAGGAAAATGTTGAAAATGTCTTTAAATTCTGTGAAAACAAAACTGTCATCAAGTTCTTGCATTTACCATTTGTTCAGTGAGCCTGGAGCTGTCCAGCTTGTCCTTCTTTCGCCTTCTCTTTTGTAATGCATTATGTGACTCAATTCTGGTCTGAATTCTGCCTTATACTATCCATTTATTCTGAAAGTCACAAAGATGCCTAACAAACAAATGGACTTCCTTTCCAACATTTCTTCATAATGTTCCACATCATAAAATTTCAAAGGTCAGATGATATAAATAAACAGTGACTTCACTGAAGTTGATACTACTGGTCTGATTTACATCAAGTAGTAATCTAGGCCCAGCAACTCAAGCTTTTCATTCTGTGTTCAACCCAGAATAGAAAGCAAATGGCTGGATAATAAATACCATGGAAACAAGAGAAAACCCACATATATCCTATAAAGAATCAATTTAAGAAAAAAGAAGAAAACCCAGATTGTCTGTAGATAAAATAAAATTCACTGGGAATCTGCAACACAATCATTTAAATACAAAATATTGTGATAGTTTCTACTTTTATAAAAATCATTTAGCCTTTTTTCCTTTTTGCACATGCCTTTGGTACATCTGAGGTCTTTTTCTATTAAGACTGACATCTTTCCAGTCTTACCAAGCCATTACCTCCTTGCTCTTTGGGACCCAGATTCAAAGAGGTCCCCTTCCCAGTCTGCTCTTTCTCATTCGCTGGGTTGGCCTCTCACAGCCCTGCTGTGCCTCACTCTGCTTTCAACCCGTACTCACTTCCTTTCTCAGGTAAATCACTGAAGTGCAGGTGTTACCCTGAGCTGTGCCCCGTTCACTTTACAGAATATGTATAGCTACAGGGCGAGTTGTGGAGCCAAGGCTGGACCAGTAAAGATTTACGCTTTACCTGTCCCTGTCCAGGCTTTAAGCTACACTATGCTACATTTATGGCATTTTGCAATATCAGGCTCATAGTAGAGGGTAAGTGCTTGAATACAACATCTACATCCCAAAAAAAGTGCTTTATGAGCAGATTATATCAGGTTTCATGTTATCAGTGTCAGGAGAGATTTAAGTTTGAAAAATCATCCACCATCTTCCCTGATCTATCTTTATAAAACCAATATTATTTGGGACCCTGTGACTGGTTAAGTAGAGCAGATGGAAACAAGCCCTCTAGAATTTGAATCACAGTGCGAAAGGTAACCATGATAACATAAAAATCTGAGCTTTTTCCCCAACCTTTCAGTGTCCACTGTTCAGAGCCTGCTTGTTATGAGTGAGCAAGTCTCAGTGACTGGTCCTCTAAATGGTAGCTGGTCATTATTATCAGAGCTACTAGAACCTCACAGATTAGTCTGGATTTGGAGTGAGATACAACTCATCTCTCCAGCTTTGTATAAAGAAGATTTGTGTACTGCACTAAGCTCCTGAATTCCCTTTATAGTCAGCAGGAGAAGTAACTTTAGATAGACTGAATGAATCTTATTATTTTAGACACACTCAAGCATGAAATAAATAAGGTGAGCTATGCTCTATGTATACCTATTTATGTCTCTTGGTTATAATGGAAACCTAGAATGAACAGCTCAGATGGGTGTATTTAAATCACAGGTGTTCAGATTTGGGCAGACAAAAATCAGCTTGGCTGCTCATACTGTCCTTGTAAGCAATTAGGATTCACTCTGAGCTCTGCTGGCGTGCAGATATTCTCTTCCTTTCTGGAAGAGAATGCCAGGAGCTGCCCTAGAAGGATCTCAGAAGTTTTGCATACAGCCATTGTTGGCAAAGGCATATGTGGAAGGTGGAGGAAAGGTATTATGTCACCCACGTAAAGGGCACGTGTACTGGATAAACAGAAAAACTGGTGATCATCTCCGGGGTACCATCAGCACTGCCTCTTGCCCTGCTCCAAGCTCTGGCGTGCAGCTAGCAGACATTGCAGTACACACGCAGGAAAGAGGCAGACCCACAGGTGTGTATGGGAATCCCTTCATCAGGGTCTAGTGCTATCTGTTGCCTCTTGCTCTCTTTCTTGTGCCTCTGCAGATGTCCTTCTCTCTGTCTCACCCAGTGAGAGACATCACATCTCTTGCTCGCACAGTGACTCTCCTGAGAGGTGCCAGTACGATTCTCAATGAATACTTTAGCATTTCATACACATTGGAATAGCATGAATAGAAGAGCTAGAGAACATTTTCCTCTGGAACAACCCATGGTATAGTCCTATCAGGCACTGAAAGGTGGGATTTGAAGAAAAAATTGAATTGAATACTTGTCTCCCACCCTGTCTATTCTAAGTAGTGAGCTATTGCTCAAAAGCATTAGTCCTCCTTTCTTCCCATACTTTATTTTGTGTTTTTTTGTGTTTCATTTCACACAAGTGTCTGAAAATGAAATGTGCTGGAATGTCAGGAACAGTTGGCTTCGATATTTCTGAACTATTTATTTCAACCCAACATGAAATCTATTCAAAAAAGATTCTATAAGTTTTCCTTTTGGTTAAAATGATAAGAAGATACTGAACTAAATGTACAGTGGTTATTGGTTGTCCTAGATGTGAGGTCTTCAATGTAAAACTTGAACAAAATCCAGCTGCCCTGTCCCTCTAACAGTGTGGTATGATGGACAAAAGAGAAATATAATCCAATATTTAAATTGAAGGTAAAACTGATTCTTGAGGTACTGAACAAGACCCCAGAGTGGACAGAAAAGCAGAACAGACCCTTGTACAGACCTTAATGTTTCGGAAAGCCAGAAAGTATATATTAGTGAGTGGTCCAAAAAGTCTCCTGAAAGTGTGTGAAGCTCTTTCTGAGGCTGGATACATAGAACAATATTTGTAAATAACAGTAATCGGAAAGACAAAATGTGTTCAGCTGTAATATTTCATTACATTTTTGTGTTTATATATAGAGAGATATTATATATTTATAGCTATACAAATAGTTAGTTATATGGACAGTTTTGTACTAATAATGACTGGGAAATTTTGTTTTATGTCATGTATATATATAAATTAGTACACAAACACATATATAAATGAATATCTATATCCATGACAAAACTCTATTTTCCAGTTTAGACCAAATACACTAAATACACATGAAAACACATACAAGCAGTACAGACTCATTGTGTCTGTGTTACCGTGGACTTTGTATCACTTCAGAGAATCTGCTGTCAAAACTTTCCCTATCTGAAATAATATAAGTAGGATTCCATGTTTTCATAAAGACCTCTGCCTGTCCTCTTGGAGTTTTTTCTTCTCTCTCTCTGCCCCTTGTGCAACACTTCTTCAAATGAGTTAAATATTAAAACCTTGCCATAGTATATGTATGGAAGCTGACAGATGTGCTGAGCCAGCAGTACTTGCCAGATGTACTTTATGGCGGCTTCCCTACATAGGATACTCTGTGCTGGCAGGCACACCATGCCAGCTTCTGACAGCTTAGGCTATGCCAGCTTCTGCAGCTTCTGACTGGGCCAGTTCTGGAGTTATGGAAAGTACGGCCAGACATGACATTGCAAGCCAAAGACAAGAGCAGCTGTTTGTGAACCGTCCCTGAAAGATGACCATCCTACTGCTCCCTGAAACCTAGGAGTCATAGTAATTTCATGGTCCCAGGGCAAACTATTCTAGCAAATAACCACCAGACAGCTATACCTCTCTTTTATAATGCCTAATATAGATCTTCTCTGTTACAGTTTTTGCTTTTGTCTTCTCTCAGAGAACAAAGAGTACAGTTTATGCTCACTTTCTTTGACAGTTACATTTAAAATATATGAAGACCATTGGCCCATCTTTCCTCCCACAACCCAGTCACCTCTATTATAAGCAAAAATAACATAGTTCTCCTGATCCTTCTGTATAGTTCTTATTCTTTAGCTTGCAGTTCATTCCAATCGCACACCTCTGGACTTTTTATGAGAGTTAAAGTTAAGATAGCTTTTAAACAATATAAACTAATGACTTTATAATCAAAGAATCTAAAGTGTGAATGTAAAGATGAACTGTTATTTCTTTCCAGAGATGTAAAATAGCCTTTTCTTTCATATTTTTCTATTGCATCTTTTACCTCGGCTAACCTGAGACCATTGTTGATGTGCTTTGAAGACAGCACCACCTTAGGTTCTATTTTGCTTGTAATTGTCATACATGAAATTGTAGGAATGCATCTAAAAATAGATATGTAGCAAACTCTCTGCAATGAAGGTATGACCTCATTACGCTGGGAAGGAAAGAACACACGTGGTCCCTTAATCTAGCAACAGACATTGACATCTCATTGATACTATTTTACACAGAGAAAATGCATTTCTCTGTGTTTGAAAAGATCAGTGTGAAAAACATGTATAATTCAGAGGTTGTTTGAGAAGCCTTATTTGCCTGATCTGATGCGGAAAGTCTATGGCAAGCTACTGATCTCACACTTCCTTAAGCTAATGCTCTTTGAGCCAATTTTAGTGGACTGACTGGTGGCAATTGGAGCAGTGGTTGAAAAGGCACAAAACACCACAAGGTCTTCATCTGACCGACCACGCATGGCTGCAGTACAGACTGGATGTGGCAGACAGGAGATAGGGTTTGGATCCACAGTGACAGGCTTTGCAGGCGGGGCTAGTGAAACTGGTTAGACGTGCCAGAAGCCATTTCTCAGCTGTGGATTGCCACACTCGATGTCTCCTAACAGGAGAGCCATGATGAGAAGCAACCACAGTATTTACCCTTCTTTCCCTAAATAGGATGAAAATATGCCTGTTAGGTGCTGGATATGAAATTTGCTTAGCTGTGATTACTCTTCTTTTTACCAAAGCCAAGTAATTTGTTGGATGACATAAACAACAGGTGCAATCTTGATATTTCTGCAACATGAAACAAGGCCAAATGCCATAAAAGCTCCACATAATCCTT
>WEKY01024183.1:0-31314 GCA_013390045.1 Picathartes gymnocephalus
AAAGCTATTACCCCTTGTCCTGTAACTACACGCTCTAAGTATCCCAATAGTAGATGTCACATCCTTCTCCCAGATGCGACTGGAAGTTTCTATTCTGTGCAGCCCTTTGTCTCCCAGTACCACTATTGACCACATCAGGTCTTCTCTTGTTGCAAGCTGGTTTATCTGATTCCACAAGGTCATCTCCACAAACCCATATCCTTCCTTATTTTTCATGCTGGCTATTCTTACCTGTTATTGTTGCATGACCTTCAATATGCTTTATATTCTCACTATGAGGCTTGCAATATTTTCAGATATTTCTCCCATGTAAATAGCTCAGGATTATCTTCCAAAAGAAGGTGGGGATGAAAGAAGAGCAGATGTGGGAATTATACAAATGGAAGCCAAAACTTAGAAATCCAATGCTTGCTGGAAGTGTATGCATCAAGTAAAAGAGCAGGCAAAAAAAAATACAGTGTTTATATATTTTTCTCACAGTAAGTATATGAAATTTGTGGCAAATTTTGATGGCACATGTGCCCTGGGATATGTCAAGTCTCTACATTACTTGTAACTCATGAACTGCTGCCTGGTCTTCTGCTTTACCTAACCCAAGATAGAAGATTTAGACAAATATTCTCCTTGAAAATATAAAAAAAACCTTTATACAAAGCAAATACATTTCCACTTTCCTTCCTTCCTTCCTTCCTTCCTTCCTTCCTTCCTTCCTTCCTTCCTTACTTCCTTCCTTCCTTCCTTCCTAAAGTTCATAATAGAGCATTGCTGGGGAAAAAAAACCAAAAAACCAAATCAAAAGAAAAAAAAAATACCCACCCCAAAACCCCAAATCAAGCTGAAATCAGGGAAGAATCATGTCTGAATAGCAGTTTTCTTCAGTCTTTTAACACAACAGAAAGGCTAGGTGTTATCACTTGTGGTACAAACAACCCCTCCAAGAAATTGCATTAGAATCCTCCAAACTAGCCACAAGGAACAGGCTGTGTTTAAGATTAGTTTGAGCCTTAAATATGCAAAAAAGCATATGCTAATGTTAAGCTCTTTAATAATAGATTTTTCTCTCATCTGATGTGTTCTTGCAAAATATGATGTAAATCTGCACTTTCATGGTGGGATTCATCCACTGGGAAAAAAAAAAACAAACAAACAATAGGCAACTGGTACAAACATCCATAAAAGCTCTTCAATAATTGCTCTTTCAGCTTGATCAGTTCCTAATAGGCTTAAGTTTGCAATTGAAATCCTTATGAGAAGTCCACCCTTCCTTAAAAGAACTTCTTACATAGTTTCTAAAGGGTATCAGTAGGCTAGTTTCTGATACGCTAATGCAGTAGTGAATACGTCAGTGTTTTGATTCTAATTTAAACAATAATTTTGTTTCAACCAATGTATCATCTACTCCTGATTTAGCTAGATACAACAGTACAATGACCCCAGTAACTGAGAAGAAGTAAATTTAATGAGAATACTTTTTCTGGACTGTCTGGTAGAGGGAATAGTGTGTGATTTTCCTGCCCTCTCAATTTACACAACCTTCAGTCTGGCTAGGAAAAACTAATCTTGCAGAGGTGGTAGAAGTAGTACCATAAGCTAAACTTCACTACAGTAAATTGAGGCAGTCTTCACTACTGAGGCAGTGTGCACTTTTTTAAGCAAATCAAGAGCTGCAAAGGTGTATGAAGATTTATTTTAGTGAGAGGTTTTTAGAGACTTTCATATGGCTAAGTACTCAATGACACAGCAGTTGTAGCACCATTCTGGACTGGTATGCTGTGGCTGAAGGTAGGTTAGATAACTGACGGAACACATTTTATGTCACCATCCAGCCTAATTACTGAATTATTAGATGTGTTTTGTACTAAGGATTTAAAGATGGGTTGCTTTTCAAGTCACTCTCTGCCCCAGGACTCCTTGGTCCCTCCATTTTTCTAGGTTTGGCATTTTCTTCCTGTAAGTAGCTTCTCCAAATATAAGACTTATCCTACCTTCTCTACAAGCTGAAATCAGCACCAGGTCAAAGCAATTAATTCTCTTCAAAGACTTGTAGCTGCACAGACCCATATGGCTTCTTCCCATGTGACTCTGTTAGTTAATTAAACTTGACTTTATTTTGTCCTCTTCCATTTTCCTCTACCTGAGGAATCAGTTCTTCAGTGCCTTAAAGTCTGCACCCGTGTTCAAGCCCTTTGAAGTCAACTTCTTGCCACCAGGAAGTTTTACTATGTATTCAACTTAATTCTTCCATATATTTAATTCAATTACATCGTTTTAATTGTGTGATTTTACATCTCCTTAAGCAGGAGGTTTTGGCACAGGTGCAAGTTTATAACTGAGTAGATTTAAAGGGACTACTGTGGCCATCTTAGTAGAGAAAAAGTCTATATTTATTAATGCCATGTTGAGGAGCCAGGTTTAGGGCAGAGAAACCAGGGCAGTTTTCCAGCACATTAGGTGCTGGGGTCAGCAGGCCAAGTTATATGGCAAAGAGAATTATCTAATCTGGAAACAGCTTCTGCTTGGGGCAACCACATTTCTATTGCAGTTTTTTGTATGGCTTTAAGCTGAAAGGGAGTAGATTTAGATTGGATATTAGGAAGAAAACTTGTATTGTGAGGGTGGTGAAGCACCGGAACAGGTTTGCCAAGAAAAGCTGTGTCTACCCCATCTTTGGTAGTGTTCACTACCAGGCTGGATGGGGCTCTGAAAAACCTGGTCAAGTGAGAAGGTGTCCTTACCCATGGCAGGGGGTTGAAACAAGATGGTCTTTAAGGTGTCTTCCAACCCAAACCATTCTGTGATTCTATGAAATTTATTTAATTTGTGTTTGGTATACCGTGGTTTAGAAAGCAAAACTAGAAAAATATTTTATTTCATTCTCATGACCTCCTACTGTAGGATTGATTCCTATACTGTATTTTCCCAGCCCTTTGTAGATTTTAGTTTTAAATGCCATGGTGAAAGTTCACAATCCAAGAGATTTCTCAGAATATTAAGTTTTCTCTTAGTTCAGTTTAACAAGACATCCTCCCCACATAGTTGCACTCACTCTTTCTGTCCTCCAGTGCTAAATCCAACACTGAAGTAAATGGGTTACCACAGGCCTTCTATATTTTCTTAGAGTCAGTCTTTTGATATTTATGCATTTTCTAGAGTAGTTTGGGTCTAAAAAAGTGCAGATTTGATTTAAAGGTGGATACAGAAACTTAAGACAGATTTTGAGGCAGAAAAATCATTTTGTTTGCTCTGCCACATGACCTTTTATTTCAAGCTCTCCTTACTCTTTCTTAAAATCTCTTTCAAAATGGAACTGAATTTTGGCAAGAAACAGTTCTTTGAACTGGAAAGTCAAAACATTTTTTTTTTAATGTTGAAAAAGTAAAGCAAAAGATATGATTATTTTGATCTTTTTACCCTGGGTGGGGTTAGGTTGTAACAGAAATAAGTACATTTGGTCATGTTCTGACCAACCTGAATCAGCACCCTTCAGAAAAAAATATTGCCTGCCACTTTTGCAAGTAGCTTTGAGGTTATAATCCATTAATAACGTTATAATCGTAGAGGAGTTTGTAATTAATTTTGAATATAAGCCATTCCCTGTAGCACTATCCATCCTGTACTCAGAAATATGTGCTGCAGGAGAGAGATCCAGTGGTTTGGTTTTACCTCTTCTTTACCTCTTCTTATCTATTTATTCAAAACTCTTTCTTCCCCTCCACCACCACCACATCCACTCCCCCCCTCCCCAAAAAAAAAATCTGTAAAGAAAATCATAGAATGGTTTTCATTGAAAGAGACCCTACAGACCATTTTGTAAAAACCCCCCTGCCACTGGGGGGTTGTAAAAAAACCCCCAACTTTCCCCCTACACCAGGTTTCTCAGAGCCCCATCCAACCTGGCCTTGAACAATTTCAGGCAGCCACAGCTCCTCTGAGCAGCATATCCATCTATTACTTTCTGTAATAATGACAGTGGAAAGTGAAAGGATATCATTTTTGTACGAGGTATGAAATAGTTAACATTCTGAAGCCAAGATCATCACTTGAATCCCAACATACCTCCCATTTAATCCAGCTGCTGAAGAGGGATGAAATATCATCAGTCATCAAGCAGGAGGATTTTAGCTATGCCCATAAAAATACTTGCATGAGTTCCCTTAGCTAAATGTTAATTAAAACACAGGCTTTGCAAGAAGTGGCCTGGGAATCCCAGTGTTTTTTCTCTAGCTTTGCCATGTCAGGACTCTCCATACATGAAGTACTGAAAAAAGTTGACTGTGCCTTAGAGACATAGGATAAGTGGTCAGTAGACCTGATTCCCATCTTATCTGTGCCACAGAGAGCTTGTCCAAAATATATTCCTTCTGCTTTGGGTTCCCCATGGACAAAACTTCTCTGATAGCATCTGCCTGCTCCCCAAAGAGCACTTGCTGTGTGGCTTAATTAAGAGAAGTGTAAGGTCTTCTTGAAATTCTTGGGCAAACAATAGATAAAGATATAATAATTGAGTTTATACACAGCAAAAATACCATTTTAGAAAACTTCACTGGGAATTTCCTGAGTAAAAATGGTTAAGTATTTTCCCTATGCTGAAAAAATACGAACTATTATGTACACTTTCTATAAAGCAGCAAACAAGCAAATAATCTTGAGAAATGAATTATAGAATCATTAAGTTTGGAAAAGAGCTTCAAGATCATCAAGCCCAGCCTTTGGCCAAATGCTATCATGCCCATATAAAGCATATCAAAAACTGCTACTTATTTTTTTAACACTTTCAGGGGTGGTGACTCCACCACTTCCCTGGGGAGTCTCTTCTGAAGCACAACCCCTCTTTCAGTGAAAAAAGTTTTCTTAATTGATGCCAGAAAGCATCTATCTGGAAAGAGTTAGTATGGTCACCTTTTTTTCATGAATTTTAATTAATTTTTATTTCTTTTCTTTATTATTGGAAGAATCCAGAAAGAAGAAAATTTCCTTAGAAGTATCTATAGTATGTTTAATTCTCTCTCTTTAGTGAGTTAACAAGGTGATTTCAAACAGAATGCTTTCAGGGTATGCATGTGTGAGCTGGCAGTTTTCTTCCTTTATAGTCACCAATATAGATAGAATTTTAGAATCCATAATGTATGCAGTAGGCTAACAACACTGTGCAAAAAGCTTTTAAGTCTTACAGGCTGGGTATTTCCTAACACCATTATTTTTAAACATTGCTTCCTAAACCTTTGAGTGACTCAAAGCCCCATTTAGAAAAGTGTAGCCAACCTTATTAAAAATGTACACGGTTAATTATGTCATGCATAATTTACATAACACAACAGTGTCACCACAGCAGATCAAGCCAAATTAGTGTAAAGAAACAGTACCAAACCTTCTGGCTTAATGAGTTTTGCTCATGACATGAACAAGTGCTAAGTCTTCCCTCTGCCTTGCCCTGGTGTATATAATTGACCATAACATCGCATGGTTAATTATTTGAGCATTTAATCTCAACATGAAAAAATACAGAATGCATTACTGCTTTCTTTTGTCAACAGTTTTTATAATTAATATTGAAGGATTAAAATAACTGATTATAACTTACATTGCCATAGAGCTGTTGATACAAACTGTGAGATCATTAGTTTGAGTCACACAAGTCCCTTCTTATCCAACTCTGTTTTATAATTCTTAGTATGTTCTGGCAGCGCACATGTCTTTTTACATGGAGCAAAATTCCCCCTTTCCTGGTTTTAGCTAATTTGACACTTGCAGTACTTCATTTCAGATCCCCATAATGTGCAAGCAGAAATGTATGTCCTGGGAGATAAATTTTCTGTCTTAGGTTCAGGGGACTGTGAGTTGAAATCTTAGAGGGCTTTCTTTATTACATATTCTGTGTGCCTGATTCCCTCTCACTGGAATATGGATGGCTACATTCACACCATGTAATTGTCTTTATTGCCTATAAACAGGCTGCATTTGACTTCAAAATTTCAGCTTTTTTTTTTTTAATTTTTTTGTTTTGGTTTTTTTTTTTGGTCTGGAAAAGAAATAAACCCTATAGTAAGTTAATTGTGATTTCCACGAAGCTCTGTGTACATTTTAAGCTTGATATGTGTTTTGTGTGAAGTCTAAAATCCTAGCATAAAATGTTTCATTAACCTCTTTCAGAACACTCATAATCTGTTTCTATTGAATTCATAAGACTGTGTGGGCACCTACTGCTGGCTAATTTGCAATATGTTTGCTTCCACTTCCCAAAATGTTGTGTGTAACCCAGTGGATGATCCTAGATATGGATGATGTCATTGCTAATCTTGTTATTGGTATGTACACCAAAAAGATTTGTGTATTTTTTACCTTTTTTATATTTTTCTTCTATTATTTTCTTCACTTTTATTCAGTACAGGAAGCTGAAGTGTCTGCTTTGCCGTCGTGGGATTTTTTTGTGCAATACAATGGTTAACAATGTAAAGCATTTGAACTGCTACCAGACTCAAGGTTTCTTCTGATTTATAGAAACATAGAGACATTTAGGTTGGAAAAGACCTCTATAATCATTGAGTACAGCCATAAACCTAACATTTTAATGGCTATCCTTGCTGTGCCTCAATGATCAGCTCACAGCCAGCAGCAGCTGGAAGAACTTACAAGTTACATCCTCTGAGATGGGCTCAAAACATGTTCTTCAATGTGTTCCCCCAAATGACCTCATGTTATGCTAGGGGAAGTTTAGACTAGATATTAGGGCAAATTTCTTCACTGAAAGGGTTTACACTCATTGGAGTAGGCTGCCCAGGGAAGTGGTGTAATTGTAATACCTGGAAGGTGTGTGGATGTGACACCTGAGGCCAAGGATTATTGATCCACACTGTAGCGCTGGGTTAACGGATGGACTCAATGATCTTGGAAATCTTTTCCAACCTTAATGATTTATTATTTTTTGATTCTATTATTCTTTTATTCTATGGTTTTGGTTCTTGACTTTCCCAGAAGTAAGAGACACTATGAGACTAGAGTCAAGAAAAAAATGCCCTTTTCTTTCCCACCTTTGTGGATTTTTATGTTAAGAGAAAGAACTTCCTAGATGGGTATTTATAGAGGAACATGCCTGTTTGTTTATAAAATATGGGTGATCAGGAAAACAAAGATTAAATATACAAAGAGATGAACAGATGCTATGAAGTATCTCTGTGTTCAGGTTAAGCTGTGTTGACTGGGTACAGGGAAAGTAGGGAAAGAAGTGATTGACATGGTATGACTAAGGAGAGGCTCCATAAAGCAGTGGCCACTTTCCAATTGAAACACAGAACTTGGCCCATGTTTGGGCTTTTTAATGAAATTTATTGCTGCAGCGCTTCCCCTCCACCAGGAACTCATAAACTCATAAAATGCTAAATCTTAGCGATTACCTCTACTTGTTGAAGGGGAGAGGAGATGAGTAGAGTGGAAAAGAAAAAACAGTGCACAAACTTAAAGAAAACAGTTAGGAGAGAGATAGAAATGATAAGAGACAGAAATTCAATTGATACCAAAAATTCAGGATCATGTATCAGCTTTTTCTGTATAGTGCCTGGCCTGTATTACTCTGCTGTGGGAAGAGCTTCCTTACCTTTTGGATAAGATTTAAAACTGAGAGCATGAGGTATTGACACAGCAAGGTCTCTCTCTTATGAATAACTTCCAAAATACCTGACAGTGACACTGTGGTTTAGATTGGCTGCAAGATAATTCTTAGGTCAGCATTTTCAGAGGAAAACGAAAACAAGCAGTTGGGTACCTGCTTTGGCCGCTCCATGAGAGAGACAAGATATGTTGCTAAGGATTAAGGTTACCTGTTACAGGGTGCAAAGGCACCATTGGCAGTAATCCCCATAATGAGTTTTTCATGTCCCTACACAGGAAAAAGTTTAAAATGGCTGTGTGTGAAAGTAAATCTTGACAGCACATGCCTTGGGAGGTTATGTGCGGTGAAGAGCCTTTTGTGAATTACACTGGCCTTAACATCTCATTTTAGGGAAACGATTACAGGTGTTACTCTGGGTATGTTGTTGCACAGATAATGGAGTCCATTGACTCTTACATGTATCAACCCCTGTGGAATAGGTATAACATATTTTATTGCCAGTAGACTATTAAAAATCATTTAAAATGGCAAAAATATTCTTATGATGCCAAACAGCTACAGAGGTCACCAGGGTAACAACGTGCTGATGTTTCTTGCAAGTTATTTCAACAGGTGAAAGGGAGACGAGAGAAAAAAGTACAGGAGCTGTTGTCTTTTGAGGCATTTGTCCTTTTGAGACATCTTCTGTCCTGTGTCTTTTGAGACATTTCATCAAGAGCAATGTTGGATGCCCTATGGGTGACTTCTTTCCATCCCAGAAGGCTCCAGGCTCACTTTATATGACTTAGTCTCCACCAGTGCTCAGATAATGGGATAAAGTCTTTACCAGATTTTATTCCATTATCAGGAAGTTATTTCTCTTTAAATTTCTCTAGCCTGCTTCACATCATATTTTATATATATATTAATATATAATAATAAAATATTAAATATTAATAATAAATACATATAACAAAATATTACTATAATGTATAATATCTATAAATACTGATATGATACAGAATATATGTAAATGTATAGGAATTTCATTTTTACTAAATTCTTGTAACCATGTGGACCTTCCCTGACTTCTACTGCCATGAGCAGCAGCGGAGAGCAGTGCTACTGCCTTGGCACTGGATTTACACCTGAGATGTTGTGTTACACAGCATTTGCAAATCTATCTTTCCTCCCTTCCCCATGCTAACAATCTGGCAAAGGAAATATCCTGATAATACTTGAAAAAGTTTTAGTCTGGCACCACATGCAGATTTTTGGTTGCTGGTTCTGAGTACAAGGCAAAACAGGAGAGGATTATGCAGCTGAATGGGCAGTAGTGATAAGAGAAATTCAGGAAGCAAAATGCCTTATTCCTGGAAAGCCAGGCAACATCTGAGGCTGAAAACAGATCACTGCTAAGACACTCTCACCAAACAGAGAGAAACAACTGACAATAACTACCTGGAAGCTGCCTGCTGTCCCTAACTGCTAATACACTCTTCCATGTCAAATTGACACAGAATAATCTCTAGCTGCAGTGGTCTGCACGAATATGGTAGTGGTATGAAAAAGATGCTGATATGGATGTCTGAGCAGGAGCAGCACAAACAGAGCCTGTTTGTGCATCCCGTGAAGCCCGGTCCAAACAATAGTGTGTAGTGGTTTTAGTTCACTGCCTCACCTGGAGCACCACTTTAATGTAGTGGGTTGAGCACTCTGGCCAAACACCAGTGCACCCACTAAACTTATTTACTCATTTTCTGCTGTGAGATAAGGATTAGGAGAAATGCAAAGCCGGCTCAAAACCTTAAAAGGTATAAAGACAGTTTTATTAACAGAACTAAAATGAAAATAATAAGAATCGGAATCAACTTTCAGATATTTCTCCTCCCCCCACATCATTTTCCCCTTCCCACCAACAATGTAAAGAGATGAAACCTGGGACTTTCAGGCAGTTTACCACCTCTAAAATAGTCTTTCTCGGTTCACTTAGGGAGAGGAGTGTCTCCTGCCATGCCATGGAGACTTTCCACAAGAAAACAGTTCTCTCGTGGCTCCAATATCACAGTGAATCAGCAATCCAGAAAAGGAAATCTGTTCGCAGTGTGAAAGTCCCTTCCCTCGACACACAGTTCTTCCCACAGCTGCTTTCGAGGACTCATCTCTGTCTACCAGGGTACTGTTTTAAAGATGAGCTGCTCTGGTAGAAAAGCAAAGGGTCTTCTCTCTCTCTCTGGAAGCAAGGTTTCTCCTATCCCTGGAGCAACGGCTCTCTTCTCCTATCTCTGGGAGCAAAAATTATTTTCTTTTATCCCTGGGGTGAGGGTTCCCATCTCTCTCATCTCTGTGGCATGGTTCCCCATCTCTCCCTGTTCAAGTTTATCATTAGAACACAGCTACTTCAACCTCTGCTTGCTTCAGCATGAATACCTTTGCTCAGGCTGCAGTTAGAACGCTGCATCCCCCCAGTTGCATTCATGAGTTACAAGGAATAGTCTAATATATCATAGTCCATCACCATGGCCTTACAAAAGAATTTCAGCTTAAAGCATCTCCTCTTTCTCCTCCCTCTGGCCTTGGCTCCNGGTTTCTTCATGTGTCCTCACCCTTTCTCTTCCTCTTACTCGAGAGAGGATTGATGTCGGTAAGTTTCATCTGTGCACTGAGAGAGTTGTGATCTCTCCCAGGCCCTGCTGTAGGTCACATGATCTCTGCTGGGCAGCGGCCGGACCTGCTGCAAATTTTCCCAGGGAGAGGAGAGGCAGGAATGGCCGGATTTCAGCAGCCAGGCCAGGATTCAGCTGTGGCAGGATCTCAGCAGCCAGGCCAGGATTCAGGTGCGGCAGGATCTTAGCCACTCCCGGCCCAGTCAAGTGGGCCTTGCTCAGCCCAGCCCCGTGGAGCTGGCAGGGCCTGACCAAGAGGGCCTGGCCCGGCCCAGGCCTGGCCGGTCTCACTGGGCTGTGTGGGCACCCTGTTACCTGTTCAGAAGCTGGAAGCAAGAGAGAGATTCCAGGGCTTCTCCTTTCTTAAATGTGAATCACAGAGGCGTACTCAGCTTCTTAAGTGGCTAAACAGAGTGTCCATCTTAGAACTAGCCAGCTAATTGGTTCTCTCAGGCCTGAAGGAAGCTGTCAAGTTCCTTACAGGTAAAAAATCACTTTTCAACCCAGGACACAGTGTAAGGACTCTGCAACTTTTTCATGCTTTTCGTTTTGAAGAAAAATGAACACACAGTCACAGGAGATGGATGATGTGAGCCTTCTACCGAGGATACCCTCATCCCACCTACTGCTTGCTCATAAAGCCTCAGCTAAGCACTCTGACCACAGGAATGAGCTCTTCAACCATCCGGGAACGTCTGCAGGATGGTGTTTGTCTGTGCATTTCAGCACTTCAGAGCTCAGAGCACATACTTAATATTTGGCTTTAGAGACAGAGTGCTGTTACCTTTCCTGTGTTGGGGTTGACAGCTGCATCTATAAAAGTGCCCAGACAACTGATTGAGTGAAGTGATTTAATCATCTGGGGCACAGCAGCAGGCAGGGACAATCCTTGGAAAGACCTTGAGCAACCCTTTAGAAAGACATGTGAACCCCAGAGCTTCAACAAAACTGCCTGAATCTGGTCCACCTTGGAAAACTCTTAAGAACTTTTTAACTCTTTTATCTTTCCTTGTAAGCTTTGAACAAGCAATTCTGTTTGGATAGGGTGGCCCAGAGTCTTCTAAAGAAATAAGGGCATTTTAACTTCTTTCTCTTTTTTACTTGGAAATATCTCATAGAATAATAGAATGTCTTGGGTTGGAAGGGACCTTAAAAATCCTCAGGTTTCAACCCCCATTATCATGGGCAGAGGCATCTTCCACTACACCAAGCTTTTCAAAGCCCCATCCATCTTGACCTTGAACACTTCCAGGGGTGGGGCAGCCACAGCTTCTCTGAACAACCTGTGCCGGTGCCTCACCATGCTCTGAGTAAAGAACTTCTTCCTAATGTCTAATCTGAATCTCCCTTCTTTTAGTTTAAAACTGATTTTCTTTGTCCTATCACACTCTTCTACGTTCATGAATCTGTGATATTGCAAAGAATCATGGAGTTTTTGGTGTTCTTGGCTTGCAGACTATGGCTAAAACATGGGAAACCTCATCAAATTAATATCACAAAAAATGAAAAAGAAATCTGGCAGAAAGTCTAAAGAAGTGAAGTACCAAACCATAGACATTCAGGCAGGAATTTAGGACTTAGTCATAAGGAAAGTGCAATGAAAGAAGGACATTAAAATTCAGTAAACCGAATGCTGCAATGTGTGACGTGAAACGTAGGTGTCTATTATTTTGATGTGAAAATATATCTGATCTAGAGAGCACATTGTTGTTATTGTTAATTTTGGACTGTGATGCTTCTGATCTGAAGTATGTGTTACTGGTGTTACAACAGTCCAACCGGCCTGGCAGCAAACAGAGCTGACATTTCTGGTCTAAAAGGCACTTGTGTTCACTTCATTATGTCCAGACTTTTGGTAATTAGCAAACAAACCCTGACTCTAAGCCAGCTGATGTTTCACTGCTATGACTCTTAAGTTTCATTGCAGCTATCCAGAAAGCAATCCATGTGATCTGATTTTTAGCACCTATTTTACAGTTGCTTCTCCTCAACATGCAAGCAATTGAAGCATTCCTTGCACCCTGGTTTTGTCTCACTGGTGAGCACCAAGCATTTTCATTGTGGAGGTGAAAAGTGAAAGAGATGCAGGGAGGGTCCCAGAGACCAACACACCAAAGCTTCATTGGACAAACTGAGGGGTGATAACCAATGTCCCAGCAGGGAGCTCAGGAAGGATGCTGAGGGGTCCTGCTCAGACAGTAAGCCAGCACCAAAAGGCTTTGGAGAGTCACAGTTGCCCAAAGCAATAATCTTAGGAGCCATAAGCAAGACCCCAAATGCACTATTTGAAACCAAATAATTCCAATAGTTTTTGTAGATGTCCGCTTTGGCCTGTTTTCCCCCAAGGATGGATTCCTGGTAGCTTATCTTTACATAGCTTTTGAAACGAAAGTGTTTTTCTTCTTATAAAATGGATATCTGTGCCCAACTGGTCTGCTCACACACAAGGTTGTGAGGGTTGAAACAGAGTTGAAGCAGAGAGCCTGCTTTATCTTATCCAGCCTCCTTCTGTGCACCATAATTATTTATGTATTTATTAAGTAATTTATTTAGATATTTGAAAATACTCTGATGACTAAAAAGGTACGTATCTGAGTTTTCTGTTGAATCATTCTTTCCATTTAGCTTAAGACTCCATTTGAAGCCTGCATTTATTTTTCCCAGTATAGCATTCCCATGTCTTGCCCATATGCCTGCCCTTGGCACTCCAGGCATCAATGCTTGTGCAGTCTATGGCTGACCATGCAAGATATTCCTGTGTACAATAGTGGCTCTACAAAATTATCCCAGTCTTTCCATGTTTTATGTTCCTTGTCAGTTGGCTTCTGCCCACAGCTCCTCTGGCTTCATGACTACCAAAACAGAATAGGTTCAGATTATGGTTGCTATGTCTTCCTGTTCTCTAGTTCAAGTAGAAGTAGTTTTGGAAGGATTTGTTAAATACAACTTATCTTTTTAACTCAAATAAGCATAACAGATAATCCATCAAACACATAGATTGTGTGACTAACTCCCACAAGCTTTTGTTTCTCTATAGCCATTTTCTTTGAAATGAAGCACAGTCACACTGAATGGAGATGTTTAATTATTTTCAAGAGATGATTTCATATTCTTTCCTATGCCACATGGAAGGTTTCACTCATCTCACCTGGCTTGTGATTTAAAACCACAGTCTAAGCAAACTTTAACTTTTTGACTCAGATATAAAAACTAAAAGACTCATGAAAGAGCAAGCTTAGTAGGATATGTTTTCAGAGATCTACAATGTATGCTGCAAGCATAAAACAAGGAATGGCACAGGGAAGGTAAAACACATTGCAAAGTATCTTAGCATATAAAAAAGAAATAAGGAACAAAACTCAGAAATTAAAAGTAGGCAAATAAAATGTGGTACAAGGATATGCAGCCTGTGAAATACATTGCCTGAAAAATGGCTTTGAGAGTGGGAATAAAGCTGGACTCCCTGGCTGGGGGCATGCCTTACCCACCATCTAGATGAGTACTGGGACAAAACTGATCTGTGTGCACACCTCCCTTCTTTTTGCATACAAAATTTCTGCTTTAGGGTGTAATTTAAGCATTACCTGTTAGAATAAAGGGAGACTTACAGTCAGAGACTTCTGATATTTTTTCTCAAAAGCAGCATAAGATTTCCAGAGACTGCATTCTGGGTATAATGAGCCACTGGTCTGACCCAGAGCAGAAATTTCTTTGTACCAAAAGTGATGTATTTATGTATGATTTCATAATTATTCCTCTTGCTTGTGCTGTAGATCCTGCCTTTGTTTTGACTCTGCTTGATAAGGTCTGCATGCAGCCAGGCTTGTCCTGACTAGTGGCTCCTCTCCCCAGATAACAACATGGGGAATTTCAGCAGACTTAACAAAGGGAGTAACATTTTCAGAGAATCGTGGACAGAAGTGCCACCCACTAGATCAGGTTGCTTAAAGCGCCATCCAACCTGGCCTTAAACACTTCCAGGGATGGGTCGTCCACAGCATTTTTGGGCAGCCTGTCACTTACCCTCTGAATATAGAAATTTCTCTTAACATCTAGCCTAACTCTCCCCTCTTCTCGTTCAAAACCTTTCCCCTTGTACATCTTCTCACACAAAAATCTCTCTCAGTCTTTGTGTAACCCCCATTAGATTACTGAAAGGTCACAATGAACTCTTCTATATATGCAGAAATATAGCCAGTTCAAGACTCATTTCAGACTAATCTCCAGTATTTAGTTTTGTCCTTCACAATCTATGTTGTTTGTCACTGAAAGTAGATGGCACCTGACAAGACCTCTGCTGTTTGCTATAAACTTTTCAGGACCAGAGGATCAAGTCACTGGGAGGCTTGTCAAGTCTCAGCAGACAGTGGATGTTTTGGCTTAGAAGTCTGTTTGGTGCTGCTAGCTCATTTAAACAAGAGGAAGAGTTGTCCGTCAACATTTCTTTTCATTATTTTATTCAGTAGTTGGCTCTAAAGTAATGCACTTGCCCCCAAATATTGACACTCTTGCATTTTAGGTGACAATTTGTTGTAAAATTATTTTTAATCCTTTTGTGGATATTGTGGTATGTAAATACACTATGCTGTGCCAACACTGTCTTAGGGCTTAGGCCATTAACAAACAAATGCCCATGTGTTTGACTAACAGGCTTTAAACTATTGTCCCTTACCTTATTTGTCCCTCTGGAAAGTCCTATTATGTAAAAGCATTCAGCGCGCATTTGTGTTGAAAGTGTGTGCAGCACAAATGGTGTACCCCAGGATTCAAAAGTAAACTGTGGTCAGATTTCAGGAGTGTTTCTTGCAGGTAAGAGAGTGAAATGACAAAAATAAAGGAAGGTTAATCGAAAGACAGAACCATAATACAGGCAGAGACATGCAACTGAAGAGATTTTGATAAACAATTTAGAAATAGTTTTTTAAAAAACTACTGCAGTTTCCATTAACTTCTTATTTAAGGGAATTGGCATTTTAGTGGTAATCAGGCTGGTAGAAGCAGATTTGGATATATTGCTGGATGTTTAAATTTAATAAGTTATTTCATAGATACATAGAATCACAGAATCAGTTTGAATTGGAAGGAATCTTAAAGATCATGTATTTCCAAGCTTTCTGCCATGCACAGGGATACCATCCGCTAGACCATGTTAATCTAAGCCGTTACCTAAAGCCATTGTATTTGTGCAAAAGCATCTGTATTTGCCCAAAAGCCATCATTTACCCAAAATAAATTGTATACCTAGCATGACAGGTGTTTACAGATTCTGCAAAATTGAATAGGAGAAGACAAGGTCCTTTTCTTGAAGGGTTTATGGTCCCTGGATCTGCAGAGCACAGAGAACATATCCCAGCAGCAGATAGCTTTCTATATGTCCAGCAGCATTACTTAGCACACCATGGTGCTATCTTTAAATAGACTTTTTCATAATATAAGACCTGAGTTACAGTAACAAGACAGATACTGTTGTGGCTTTATTTAAAAAAAATTGGGAAAAAACCCCCAAGTAACTAAAAGACAAACAAACAACAACAACCACAAAACACACACCAAAACCACAAAAGTTAAAAGTTACAGAATTACCAGCTACATTTGCCAAAACCCACTAACAAAGGTTAATCCCTGAGTTCAGAGTGACAGGTTGAATTTCAGGACAAACAAGCCCTCCTGTGTTCTTTGGCCCAAAAAAAACCCCTGCAATGATGTTCAGAATAAACATTCCCAACAAAGCTAACTGCACGTTCCCTGGCTGTGCTAAGTCGGTGGAACTGCCAGGCAGGCATGTACAGATTCAGCCGAGCTTGGAAAATGGACACTGTCATGGTGATGGCTCAGTGTCTGAACAAAGAACTTTTCCATTTAAAAGTTAGCCTTTTCATATGGATTGCAGGAGATTTAAGGAATAAATTAGATGAGTTTAGTGGAGGAGAATGAAGGACTTTTGAATATAGTCTGTTGCCAAATCTCAGCCAAGACTACTTACTGCATTATGCCACTGTTTACATCCAGAGGGCACAGGGAGTGGAAAACACAGACTGTAACAACAACTTTTATACGTGTTTTGCATCTTTTTTATCTATCTTCACAAAGCCAAGGCAACCAGTAGCAAGTCTCACATACTGAATTTGTCCACTGATTTCACAGTAACTCATTTTTGAAAAAATAAGGAATTTATAAAAGGTAATAGACTACATTTCTGCAAATGCCCACACCTCTGATTTATGGCAAGAAGAGAGACTACTGGCTTATTAGTGTGTGGCAATTAATGCACGTGCAGAAAGGGGATATTGTGCCCCATAAACACATGTGTGTAGCAGTGCATGGAGCTCAGGATATAACTTTGTTTCACAGCGTTCTAAAGCATCATAATGTCTAAACTGTTTTTTACATACCTGAAAATTTCACCTCAGTTTCTCTGACAGTTTCTGTAGAATTCATCTACTCCTGTGTGCAGTAATTCTCAGCTACTTGACAAAGCCAGAGGTGTGCTGGGAAGCTTTGATCAAACTGAAGTTTGTCAGTGGCAGTGGATCAGAAGAGATGCCTGGTCCCTGTTGCCTGATGTGCCCAGAGACCACTGGGCACAGAAGGTGAAGAAAATGGGGTGGCTTTTTAAGCTGTCTTTGGCATGTCTTAATGCAGCCTGGGGACTGTTTTAAACAACCCCAGTTGGGAATAAGCCAAATGCAGTAGTATTCTGGCCAAGTCTTGGCACTCTTCTTTCTCCAGGGCCAGTCAGAATTGATGGTATATTAGCAGGGTTCATTGACTGCATGCCAGTAAATGATGTTATAATGCCAAGAAAAATCTCAGCTGGTAAGATCTGAGGAGCTTCCAGGCTTTAAGCATTGCTGTATGAAGTTTATCTGAAAAACAAGTCCTGAACATGTGAGGTTCTGAATGTCATTTTAAAAATGAGAAAAAGATGGCAGAAGCAAAAGAGAGCAAAGGGAAAGCACTGCAAATTCAGTAATAATAGGAATTGACACTCGAAAAGAATTTAGATTATAAAAGATCTCTAAGACTGTTGAATCCAGCTGCTAACCCAACACTTCCAAGCTCACCAATAGACCACGCCCCCAGGTGCCACATCTATACATCTTTTAAATACCTCCAGCAAGGCTGACTCAACCCCTTCCCTGGGCAGTCTCTTCCAATGTCTGACAATCCTTTAGCTGAAGAAAGTTTTCCCAATATCCAATCTAAACTTGCCCTGACACAACTTGAGTCCGTTTCTTCTTGTACTATCACTTGTTATTTGTGAGAACAGACCAACCCCCCACCTGGCTACCACTTCCTTCCAGGTAGTTGTGATGCCTTAATTGGCTACCTGCAAACAGAGACTAGACAGGAGTAAGAGAATAAAAGTGAATATTTATTTGAAGGCCTTCAAGGGCACACCCTGGGGAGCACACCCTGGGCTACCAGACCCAAGATGGACCCCAAGATGGACGACAAGTCACGAGTTCTTACCCCAGTTATAGGTTTTGGTACATTAGCATATCAGCATAAATTCGCCAATTAAAACTTCAGCTACTGATGTAATTCTCTCCGGCTTGCCCCCCTTTCTTTAGATGTTGGTTTACACTTTCTGGGCTTAGGACCGTCCAAATGTCCTTGGAGAGCAGGCCTGGAGAGGGTTGTTATGTCTATCACTGCCCGAGAGAGCAGCTAACAGGTTACAAAGCACTTCAGAGTTACACACACTAAGTACAACAGGATCTAAGAAATATAAAAGTCAAAATTCAAGGCATCAGTTGTAGAACAATAATGCCTGCCCTGAGTTTCCTTTTCTCCAGGTTATACACCCCCAGCTCCCTCAGCTACTTCTCTTTAGACTTGTGCTCCAGACCCTTCACTACTACAAGGGCTTGTGAAGAGTTATGAAGCCACTTTGGAATAGCACTGGCTTGGAAAGAAGACCAGTAAGGCCATCCAACATCCAACCATGGCACAGAAGAAAATACTGAAGAGCTAAGCCTGCCCAGTTTCTGCAGGTCCCCATAATCTATTCACTGCTCTCTGATGTTATGCTTAAAACTAGATCCTCTCCCTGCTCTAAATCAGCCTTCAACCAGATCATTTTAAGACAGAAAAGTTAATGTCTTGGAGACCTCAGGTTTTAAAATATTTTGGCAGAATATGGAAATGGACTTCCAGTCACAGTGGTCAAGTTCCGTCCTAAATCTGCCTTGGATCTTGCAGTATGTTCAGTCCTAGAGATCTCAGTTCCTTACTAGTCTCTGTTCCTTTCCTTAGTCTTTTTATTGGAGAGCTATTATGTCACCCTGGCCCTGAACCAATAAATATCTGACTAGTAGTCACTCCAGCGATGTTGATGACCAATTTATCTGTATCTTCCCTACATAATTATAAAGAGGGAGAAGAGGAAAGAATATTTTGTATATGTTGCAATCATATCCCATATATACCTTCATCTTGTTAAGCCAATAAACTGGTTTAATACTTCTCATAAAATATGTTCTCTGTGTCACTCTTCTTTGCACCTGTGTCTGTCTCTAGGGAAATAAAAGGTTTCAGTAACTAAACCTACCATAGTCTATTTTTGCAGCTACTTCTGTACCCATAGTTTACTAGCATCTGAGCACTTGTAGCCTTAGAGTTATTGACTGTTATTCTTGGTTTTAACTTGGTAGATTTCATTGTCCGAACTTTTTTTTCTGTAGTTTAGTACACCTCTCATCACCACCACCATGGTTATTATTTATGTTGTTTTTATTATTATTTCAAAAGGCTGCTCCTCTTAACAGCTCTTGATTAATCATGGCAGAGAGTTGGTCCTTACAGAAGCTGGTGTTCCAGCTCCTCCTGGCGCTCCAGCTCTTCCTGGCAATGCCAGTACTGAACAGAGGGGAGTTGTTTTAAAAATCTGAAGCATGGAAAAGTAAGGGCTTAGAATCACATTGGCATGTTACATCATCTAAAGGGCTTCTTCAAGGAACAGATTTTTAAGGACTGTGCTAATTAACATTGCCAACTGGCATTAGAGGTAAATAATTTGATTCAATTCTGGATGAGAGATGCCCTTTAAGAGTACCTTCTGATGAAAACCATCATTATAATTTGTATTGTTTCATACATTTTTTGGAATTAACACACCTCTTTTCCTAGTACCAGGCAACATCTCAAATAGATGTCCATTCCTTTACCACATTCTCTTTTAATTATCACTTTCTTTCTGCCTGTGCTCAGTGGGAGTTAAACTGGGACCTGGTGGAGCCCTGGAGGATTTAGTAACTTTGTGATAATTCACTGAATAGTTTCTGGGAGCCTGGTGCAAATTGAAACCTGTGCCTCTGGGGAAAGACTTCTCTGAGGCCATCATGCTCCTTGGGTAATGCAGGAAGCCAAACCTCAGCTTTGTGTCAGAGGATTATTCTCACATTTTTGAAGTTTCATTTTCAGGTTCTGTGCTCCATTTTGTCATTTTCTTCATGTATTGTTTCTCACTCAGTGGGATTGACTTCTAAACTAGAAGCCAGATCTTGAGTTGGTCTGCATGTCTGACTGATGCTGTATGTTTTATTAGACATGTCCCTAATAATTCTGCACAAACATGAACCCTAAAGGAATCAACATAACCTAAAAAATGTTGTCCTGCATGTCCATTTTCCCTTTTAAATATATCACCAGCAGTTTCTTATTAGTATGTCCCACAAAGATGTTCAATCATGTTCTAAAACTCAAAAACGTAAAGGATCAACTGCATTGCCTATTCTTACTCAATCTCCCAAACTTCCACTTTGAGTAAACGCTGTTCTATGCACTGGTAGTTTGCAATTCTCCAGTATTTTAAATTGTTGTGCAGGAATGTATATAGTCTTCTTTTCATATTTTATTAATAGACTAATAGAACTAGTCGGGAACTCTTAGGAATTTATTGGGTACTGTTGTCCCTAAAAGCTCATACACTTTCTCTGTTGGCTTCACCCATATCTGACAGGCAATTGTGGGGCTTTGTGGCACAGCAGTAAATGACCCTTTCAACATATCAAGGCTATGTGACAAAGTGATGCTCAGGAATTCTTTAATAGATACCAGTTCTGTGGTTTTCATAATTTTCATCACTTAATCAGAATTGTTCTTACATGTAGTTGTCTGGGACATACAGCTTTCTCTGGTTCCTCAAAAAGAGGAACCACTGGCAACTAATAGCTACTGCTCTGTCTTCCTAGAAATGTTGGTTAAAGACTTTTGGAGGTCACTGTTTGAACTTTCTACCCAGAATGGGACCACCACCAACACCAGACCAAGTCAGCCATGACTTTAGGCAAATATAGCAGAACTCCAAGGACTGGGATTCCATATGCACCCCGAGTAACTCCTGTTTTTCACCCATCCCTTTCACAAAGTTGCAGACTGCTATGGAATGTCTCTTTTGTCAGACTAAACAATCTCAGTTCTCTCAAACTCACCTCATAAGTCACTTGCCCCGGCCAATTATAACCTTGGCAGCTGTCTGCAGTAACCTCTCCAATTTCTCCCTAGAACTAGGGAGGTCCAAAACTGGACACATTATTCCAAGTGTAGCCTCACTGAGAGTAAGTAAAGGAAGATACTTGTTTCTTTTATTTTGCTGTCCTAATGGTACAGTTTTTTTGTTTTCCTGATGTAAATACACGGATTCATGGTCAGTCTGGTGCCCACAACAACCCCTTTGGCCTTTTTCAGCATCCTCCATTCACATCAGTGGAATTGTGCCTATTGTGGTCATGCAACAGGTTAATTATTTGATTTATTATTTGACTTTTTAGTCTTGTAAAGTAAAATGTGATAACTTCTGCTTTTTTAAGGATCTTGCTTCCCTTAGCCTTCTCCTGTTTTTTTTTCTGATAATATCAGTTCTGTTCTAGACACTCCTTTATTTGCTCTTGCATAGCATTAAACAAAGCCATCTATCTTCAGATTCAAGGATCTTCATGACTTGCCACCTACAAAGAGACAGTCTCCAGCTGTTACCAGCTACAGAAGTCCACCCTCAGCACTGATGTGCAATATCTTCAAAAAGGTACCTTGGTGATTTTCACTGGGTGCTTTGCAGGAGCAGAAAGATTTTATTGCAAGCCTCTGTGAAATTGTATAATGAACATTTGTATATGTGTATACAAGCACCTTTAAAGATAAATCTATTCAATATAGTAGCAATCTCAGAGTGATGGCAAAGTTAGCTCGTAAAACGTCTGTGATGCCTCTTGAGGATATCATTTTGGAAACCTTGTGTAGCTCAGGGTCTCAACCCTCTGTAACTCCCTCTCTCTCCATATCCCACTTTGGTTTCTTGTTTCATCCTGAGACAATAAGCAGTGTGGTCAGAAACTGATTGTTTTTCTGTGTATATTTAGACACTGGCTAATACAATTTAACCTGCTGCTTGAGCAGGTGTCCACTCATTATCATCATAATAATGATAATGATAATAATAAACCCAAATAAGGCTAATTTTAGCAGACACCTGATCTTGGCTTTTTCAAAATTGGTAATTTAATATTCCTAATATCTAGCTACAGTCTGTCTGGTTTTGTTTTGTCATACGTAAAACAGGGATAAAGTACTTATGTGCTTCCCTGTAGAGTAAATATATCAAATGGTGCTTTTATATACCATAGTGACAATTTCCTATAACTAAGAATGCAAATGAGATAGTCCTTTTCACATCAAGAGATGTAAGCTAGTCCTTTCTTCTGTAGCATTAAGAGAGAAAACCGAACTGCCTCCAACTCTTACTGAAGTTGTGCTCAAGATGTAAAAACACCCTGCTCAGGGAAATTAAAAGAAAAACCAATGCAAAGCCTTCCAGACAGAAAAATGCAGATTTTTATGTTGATTCTGCAAACAAAGCAAATGGAGCATGCTGCTCTAGGGTTTCCCACTTTGTTTAACTGAGTGAGACATACAAAGCAACTGGAGAGGAATGGTTTGGAAGGGTATGTATTGACAGAACAAGGGACAATGGTTTTAAAGTGACAGAGGGAAGCTTTAGATTGGATATTAGAAATAAATCCTTTACTATGAGGGTGGCAAGACACTGGGACAGATGGCCAAGAGAAGCTCTGGTTGCCTCATCCCTGTAAGTGTTCAAGGCCAGGTACGATGGGGCTCTAAGCAACCTGGTCTAGTGGAAGGTGTCCCTGCCCATGGCAGGGGGTTTGGAATACAGTGATCTTTAATGTTCCTTCCAACACAAACCATTCTGTGATTCTATGACTGCCTTTTCCTCCAGGGAAGCCAGATGGCCCATCACAAGCAGGCATGAAGCCTAAAGTGGATAAAAATGTGCTAGAAATGTGTCACATGGGATGACAAGAAAGCTAGACGGGTGAATGTGGGTAACTGGTATTTAGCAAAAATTGCAATAGAATACAGGTTTAATTATTTTTAAGTTCTTTTCACCCAAAGATTTTTTTTTTCTTTAGACTTAGCTTGATCCTTCAGACACCCCTGCAAATTAAATAAGAACTAGAGATCATAAAATTATAGAATATGCTGAGTTGGAAGGAACCTATCATGATCATCGATTCCAGCTCCTGGCCCTGCAGAGCACCATCCCCAAGTCACACCATGAGCCCGAGAGCATTCTCCAAACACTTCTTGAACTCAGACAAGGTTGGTGCTGTGACCACTTCCCTGGGGAGCTGTTCCAGTGCCCAAACACCCTCTGAGTGAAGAACCATTTTCTAATGCCCAAGCTTAACCTCTCTTGACACAACTTCAGGCCATTCCCTTGGGTCCTGACATTGGTCATCAGACAGAAAAGATCAGTGCCTGTGCCTCTGCTTCCATGGCAGTTGCAGACCACAGTGAGGTCTCCCTTCAGTCTCATCTTCCCCAGGCTGAACAGTGCAAGTGCTCTCAGCCTCTCCTCATAAGGTTTCCCCTCCAGATCCCTCACCATCCTCACAGCATTCCTTTGGACACTCTCCAACAGCTGCATATATTTCTTATATTGTGGCACCCAGACCTGCCCACAGCACTGGAGGTGAGGCCGCCCCAGTGCAGAGCAGAGCAGGACAATCCCCTCCCTTGCCCGGCTGGCGATGCTGTGCCTGATGCACCCCAGGACAGGGTTGCCCCTCCCTGGCGAGGCACTGCCAGGGCACTGCTGACTCGTGTTCAGCTTGTCATGCGAATAATATTATAAACACTGCCTTGAGGAAAATATGGTATTTCAGTATTTTTTCACATCTTGAAATGTGAGCTGAAATAAACAAACAAAAAATTATTGTCAAGGAATTGAAAGTTTAAAAAAATCACAGCTTGTAAATGTGTGATTTCCTGTCACATTTCCTTGCCTGCTTTCAGAAGTAAGTGGCTGGACTCCATGAACTTAGAGGTCTTTTCCAATCTTAATGATTCTATGATTCTATAAAAATCATGCATTTTTTCGGTGCAAGAGTCCAACACATTGTAAGGCACAGTCTTTAAGTAAGAACATTGTCATGTCTGTTACTGATCTTTTAATTACAAAATGCTTTATTTTTTTAAGAATAAAATAAAAATCCCAGCTCTAAACTGTCCCCTAGCTCTAATCGATAAACTGAATCTGCTTGATAGACCAGTTAACTGAGACTGTAAGAATATCCAGATTCCACTTTCATTGACGTAAAGTGAAAGTGACTCCATTAGAATCAATTGAGTTACATCAGCATAAACTGCCTTTAAAAGACGTTGGATTTGAGCTCAGAAAGATCATACTTGCCACTAAATTGGAAGTTGATGATAAATCAGGATTGGAATCAAGGAACCCAGTCTCAGGTTATTACTTTAACAGCTGATGCACAACAGAACCCTTTAGGCCTACTTCTTATCCTACAATTATGAACTATATATATCTACGCACCTGCCTCCTGTGTAAAAAAGACAATTCCTTCTCAATCACACTTTTTAAAGTCCCCTTCTACTGCCTTGTTGCATAAACCTGTTTCACAGATTTTTGTTCTTAAACTACAATCAAAGGATAGAAATGTTCTTTAGTCTTATGCGGCAAGTAACATTTGGGAAAGTAGAACAGTGACAATGTTACATGTCCAGGAACTAAGAGGTGATGTTAAACGTTTTTGGAAAGCTAAAAATGAGCAGTGTAAAGCATAAAAAAGCAGTTTTAACTGTCAGTTTAACATCAGAGACCATACTGTATGATTTACTATCAAGATAGTTTAGTTCAACAGTGATATATCAAGGTTTGAAAGGAGAAAGTTCTTATTTGGAAAGAATAGTTGTTAAATACTTGTTTCCAAATTGCCCACTGTCACCCACAGTAGGAGTTGAGGGTAGGAGGGTTGGTGGCTCCTGGGGTGGGAGGAGACAGAGGCATCCACTCAGAGCAGAGCAGTGTCTCACCAGCCAGGGCTCATCCCAGCAACCTCAGCCAGAGCCAGATGCAGCCAGTGATGTCCTAGCAAGACTCCCAAGCCCTGAAAATAAGTTGTTGACACCCAAATCGCCTATCAGGAACAGATCTTGGACCATACCTGACCATCCTGGGGCTGTTCTGTGCAGGGCCAGGAGTCAAAATCAGTGATCCTGGAGGGCCCTTCCAACTCAGGATACTCTAAGATCCTATCAGCAATGTCTAGTTGTTGCCTGGGATGAGAAAGATGCTGAGAACAGAAGAGGTCATTGAATGTTAGTGTTCAAGCCTGGATGTGTACAATTGTACACAGGCAACCATGGTGTTTGCTGCCAGTCAGGTATGGGATTAGGAGATTGTCTTGGGGACCTTCACCACCTGCAAGGACAGTGTCAGCTCTTTCACGGGCTCAGCTCTGGGCCATTCAACTTCACCCTCTCCAGTACCAGTTCTGTCAAGCTGGTGCTCACCATGGGCAGATGGTCTTGAGGTTGCATCTGTGCAGCAAATGCAGTTCTGGCTTTGGCTATACCTGTAAAATCATCCTGTGTGTTGCTCTATCCCAAAAGTTAGGACATCCCTAAAAAGGGGAAGATCTTTCTGATGTCTTCTCCAAAATTTGCATTGTCATGAATGACTAGTGTGAAATGTGTAGCTCGAGAGCCCTGGTGCATCTGATAAGCAATGGCTTTGCTCTTTTAAAAAAAAATGCTATTGCCAATTGCAAGTGCAAAGCATAGTTGACATGCTTAATATGCTGCTTTATTTAAAGATTATTTATCAAATTAATATGATTATCATTTTTTTTTCTTAAATAACTGATGCTGTAGTTTGGCCAACCCAGAACTTGTCCATAAATAAACCTTCAAAACTAATTTTTATTATTGGCGAAAAGGCTTGAAGTGCACTAGGGATAATTTATCAGCACCTGTGTTAAACATTTTTCAGACAGATGAGGAATTACATGAAATATCCAGAACCGTAGAGCAGAATTCTTCTTTGTTAAAAACTAAATAATGTTCTCTTCTCTGCAGTGTACTCTTGTGCATACTTGTGGTTAAGCAGGTTGTTTGGTATCTGTTGATGTGTTCCTTCTTCCCTGATGTAGAAAGTTACATTAGGACTCCATGAGAAGCAGTAGGAACTCGTCCCTAAATGCAGTGTTTTCTCCTCTGAAGGCAGGGTCCAAGGTTTAACTGAAGCAGCTACACCGCACTTCAAGGGAGCCCTTAAATTGCCTCCCAGTAATCACAGGCAGATATTCTGCCATACAGGCCTCTTCATTCTTCCCAAAAAGATAATAGCCATCCACAAAATATCATATGGAATTTTGGGGAGCTTTAAAATACTACATTCCACACTGAATCTGTATTATTTCTTGTCATATGGCTTCAAGGTTTATATGCATTTAAGACAACCTTTGTCCTTTGCAAGGAACCTATTTTTGCCAGTAATTCACTCTGCTACTCTGACCTTATTTGCTGATGGCATAATTTGTCTTGCAACCCTACATAAATACACTACATCAATAACATTTTCTCAAGGCTATTTTCCCCCGAACCACACAAGAGCAAATTGGTTATTTTTCTTTTAAGCAAAGAAACAGACAACATATAACTTTCCTTGTAAGGCTCTAATGTAAAGCAGGTGTGCAGACAAGGTTTGTTTTGTTTTTATTGTTATATTTAAGATGAAGACAAGGTGGTAAAGTAGAGCTAAAGTTCAGGGTTTTTTAAAATCTACATTTGAACGTGACCTTTTCCTTTCTTGTTCAGTTTGCACAGAGGAATAATTTCCAAAGTAGCGTGGGAAGGAACAATTAAAGTTAAATGTTAATTTTCAAAAATGAGACTCAGCTTGCCTTCTAGTTTCTGAATTGCCCCTGGAATACAATTCAGGCTCAGCCTCCTGGGGAAAGGCATTGGAACAAACCACTGGTGTAGCAAACAAGAAGGAGAATAATAACTTGTGAAATCAGACTGGTCTTTCTGAATAATTGAGGCTTAAGGCAGCAGTGTTCTCCTTCAAGGCTGTTTTTGCTATGATTTCCTTTACTGTAGACTGTGGACTCCTACAAAGGGGCCAGGATCTGCACCCCAGGTGGCAACAGCAGATGTTGGAGTCTGTTTCTGTATAGTAAGGGGAACCAGATGAGAGTGTTCCATGTAAAGTCACCAGCTTCAGCATCTTCCTTCATCAGCATTGAGGTCTGCACCACAAAGTACCAATTGGCTAAACCAGAGCACTCAGCACTTTAATGTTCTTCTTTTAAAAGTTCTTGGCTTAGGCAGAGTTTCCTCTCAGTGTGGGCACAGGACACCAGGACCAGACATGCTGAAATTTTCCACCTTTCATGCTAAGATCGTCTATCATGCAGATCTACCATGCTCTCAGTTTGATGTGTGTTTCCATGTGTGCAGCATCTGTAAGATCAAGTCATGCCTGTGAGCCACTGCCTGTGGCTGAGAGACCTCAATCTTCAGGTAGTCATAATATCTTAAGAGTATATAAGCTGTAAACTGGAGTCTTTAATAAAAGTTCAAACAATTTTTTTGTTCACAATGAGAGGCAATATTCCAAATCACATCTGGAAGTGCCAGATATATCTCCATATCAATAAACACCATTCACAGATTTTGGTGGGCTTTAGGGAACACTCCAATTTTATTACAAGTTCAAACCATGGGAGCACCATGCATCAATTCCTACCCAAAGTGCAATAGTCAAAGTTGAAGAAAATGTGTGATGTTTGGTGGAACAAAATCACACATGTTCTGGCTTTACAGTTTCTAATAAAAAAAATTTCTTCATGAAATTTTGCATGTGATTCCACAGTTTAATAATCTCCATTTAATTCTCTTTTTTCTTCCTGCTCAATTTAAATAATAGAATCATAGAATGGTTTGGGTTGGAAAGGTCCTTAAAAATCACCTCATTCCAACCCCCTGCCATATTGCCCTCTTGCAGAATGGGATTTGGTCCCTGGGATATTTAGGGTGATGGGAAACAGAGACCAGTTTACTCAAAGCCCCATTCAGCCTAGCATTGAACACTTCCAGGGGTGAGCATGCACAGCTTCTCTGGACAACATGTACCAGGAAGTTTCCTTAACAATTACCACTTGTTCCATCCCTACATGCTAGTCGTCTTGGCTTTCCAATGTTGGTATGGTTTTGCTGTAATATTCTACACTGAAAAGACTTCTGTTGAATTTCTGTGGACTTAGAGAATATCAAGTGACCCAATAGTTTTCTCCTTGGAAAGAAGGAGTACCTTCTGTTTGCCAGGATGCCACACTGCTATCCAGGTTTTAGTTACTCCCCCTGCTCTGTTCTGAATTCTTTGCAGGTTTTTAGCATCTCTCAATGCACTAATAGCAGAAATGGATGAATTATTCCATGAATGGTTTCATTATTGTCAAATGCAGATGTATTATAATCTCACAACTCCTACTCACCATCCCATATTCCTACTCATTATTTCTTTTTACTGCAGTGTCACCTGGGATCTCATTATTAGTTGATTATCCACCATGTCCCCAAGTACTTTTCAGCATCACTATTTCCCAAGTTAGTAAACCCATATCATTACTGTAGTTTGCATTCTCTCTTCCTATATACATGGTCCCTGGCCGTATTGAAATAGATACTATTTCACTGAATCCAAACTCTAAAATTTTTCATTAACTGCTCCCACCCCTCTTCTGTCACCAAGAGATTTTTTTCAGCACTAATATAATTATCCTAGTCATTCTTAAAATGTCTAAATAACATAGAAAAAGAGAGTCCTCTGACAAACTGAGGGGAAACACAGGTACTTAGATACAATTCCATATTAGCAACGATGTTTTCATTATTATGCATAAAACAGTTTTTAAAATAATGAACATAGTTTTTATTGGTTTTGTAGCTTTTGTCATTTGAATTCATGAAACAGGATCTGTCATGACACCAGTTCAAATGCTTTGCAGAATTGCAATACATATACACCAACAATATTTGTCTATCATTTAAACTCATCAAAATCAACATCTAAGTAAAATGACAAAATCCTTTTATTACAACACGTATTAACTTGTTGCTTGTTTGGAGTTGTAGGTTTTTAAAAAATTATTTATTAGTTCAGTTCTGCATCTGCTATTCAGTTTCTTTGTATAGGTTACTGCAATAGACTATTTTTTCTGGTTTGGATTTACATCTTTCCCTTTATAAGGAAAGAGCTGTAATTAAAAATGTCTCCCATTCCAAGTGATCTTCTTTTACCTAATTTGGAAACTGATTTGTCAATTAGATAAAATCACTACTGTTTTAAAATAATTCTTAAAATAACTCCAAATATACTTAAGCCAGGTATTCTACCAATCCTGTAAGAAAAATTGCTTTCTTTTTCTTGTTCATTATTTTATCTTGGAAAAAATTACTCAAAACCTAGTTGCAGAAATTAACTCTGGAAAATTACTCCTAAAATGAAAATGAAACATTGATAGAATGGAAAACCAAAGAAAAACAAATTCTAAATTATGTAAGATCTTGATATGAGATGTTTATATCTAGCAAAAAAAAAATTTGTTCCTTTGAAAACATATTTTCTGCATGAAAATAGTGATTATTTTCAGAATCCTAAATAATCAAATATTTCATACCCCATTAACTGAATCTAATTATTGTTAAAGGTAAAGAAGTATCAAATAAAGAACAGAATACTTATTCTTGATCACATTTTCAATAAATCTGAAATTTCTATACAATTTCACCAAGACAAAAATATTTTTTGGAACATCCAGACATGCTAGCATCTTGACCCTTTATGACATTATAAATTCCCTGTCCAAACAATGAGATGCCCTATTCTTTCCAACAAGATCTGGAAACGAGGAATTTTATTTTTTTCCTCAGGAAGCAGGGACTCTTGGTTAAATACTCCTGTTTCCCACACAAGAAATCAGTTTAGAATTTTGGCACTTGTTTTTGAAACCAGTTTTTCTCTTCAAAAGCATCACAGTGAGAGTGGAATTAATTTAACACAATTGCATGTAAGCCCTCTAAGTATGCCTTCATCTGAGATTATTGCCCTGGCTCCCATTTCTGGTCACTGGAGGTCCTTTTAGGGCACAACTCATCTGGCTGAGTTCAGATGTCCGTTTTAGGGGAGATAAACTGCACTCGAGCAGGGGCTGCTTTGCTCACTGATGGGAAAGACTGTCTGGGGTTACAGGCTCAAGTGGAGCTTCAACCACTGCGTGTCTCACATTAGGGAAGGTGTCGTAGCAAACGCCTCTGGCTACATGTAGTGCTGTTTTTCTGGATCTCCTGAGCCTCAGAAGGTCCCTCTGGCCTGTGGGGGAAAAAAAAGGGCAAGCTAACCTGAGGAAAATACACTAAGAATTTAATTAACAGAGAAAAACAGTGTTTCTTGTTAATTTTTCCTAAGTGTGCCTATATCATAAATATATTTTTTTGGTGGGGGAGACCGTGAGGATACTCATAGTCCTTAAAGCCCCTTTGTGTTGCTCAGCTGTTGAAAAGAGATATAATGCAAATAGAAATCAGTGTTAAGACAGAAAGGCAGCTGATTTAGACCAAACCATCTCCCTGTAGCAAATATATGGTAAAGAATATTAAAAGACAGTAATTATGTTGTGGAACTGCGGAAGTTTTCTCACAGTAGAAAAGTATTACAGGTGGATCAAGTGCCTGGAAGTTAAAAGTAGGCAAATTCAAAGTAGAAAGAAATAAAGTATATTTAACACACAATTGAATTTATAATTCCAAAAATTCTCTGCCCAAATTGGATTTAAATGTTATACTCCAATATAATGAGAAGTGACTCAACAAAGATATTACTAGGTTGATTTCTCTGGCATGTTTATGCAGATTGTAGTGGGTGACCATACAATGATGTCGTTCTTATGCAAAGTCCTTTTCTTACAGAAGTCATTGACAGAAGTCCCTGGTGTTCCTTAGGAACAGAATTACAGTGTTAGTGTCTATTATGCTATACCTAAATACTGTGCAATATCTGGTTTCTCAGCCTCTGTGAGTTTTGACAGAATATATAGGGTTTATAGATGGATTGTTTTATATTTTTGAGCTAATGTTGTATGCTGATACCTGGAGAGGGTGCTAGAATGTGAATATATAGAAATTGCTAATGTCCCAGAAACTCATTTGAGGGGAAAAATAGGAGTTAGTGAGCAGTATACATGGCTTATTGCAAGAAGTATACTTACAGTATTCATAAAATGGAATTTACTGCATTTAATCTAAGCAAATTAAAGGTAATCATTTAATCTTTTGTCCATCTACTGAATGCACCAGTTTCTGAAGTGCACGCTTCTGGGATAACATAACTTGAGAGTTACGTTCATAATTTAAAAACCAGTATAGATATCTGTGATTTTTGAATATCTACCATTTTGAATGAAGAGGGAATTAGGACACATTAGCATACAGCAGAGCATGTGTTTGTTTCTGCCTGTCATGTTGATTGGTATTTGTCTTCAAGCCCACATGGAGATGGTTTCTCTTTTTGAAAAGAATAGAAATGTTTTCTGTTATATTAAAAATCATCAGGTACCCAGAGCTGCACTAAATAGTCAGTTTTAAAACTGTCTGTGAGGAACAGGTTTTTGAAAAAAAAAAAATGCGAGGGCATTTCTTATATCCTTTACTCAAGTTTTTTTTTCTTTTTTTTTT
>WEKY01024184.1:0-16208 GCA_013390045.1 Picathartes gymnocephalus
TTTTTTTTTTGTGTTCTCTTAGGATTTTTCAGTTGCTTTATTATGGACGCTTATAAATGTAGCCAGACCTTAGTAATTTTAAAACCTCCCAAGGCAGAGCCGGGTAGGTTAACATGATTTCAAACGTGACTAACTTTTTGTTGAGAAAAATTATATATCCATAGGAGGCTTTCCTACACAAGTTTTGTTGGTTTTTCTTGGGTTTTAAAAGTTTTTTTTCTTTTCAGAAAAATGAAATTAAATTCTTTGACTAATATACAGTCTCCCACAAGGATAATAAATGTCACCACAGGAAAGCCAGCCTGTATGAGAGGCATCACCTAACACAACCCTGACAACCAAGGCGTTTTAGTTTTTGCCCTGAAAAACAAACATTGTGCCTAGCAACTACTACAGTAATACAATGGATTCTTGTTTTAACACACTCTGGTGCAGGGGAACAAACAACTCCCATTTATTCCAACAAACATTCCCAGGCATACACGGCATGAGAGTTCATTGCTTCTACAGGCACTTCACTTGCAGCACCCCTCTGACGTGGAATTCTAAATAGCTTCTTATTAATAACTACATCTGTGAACATACTGAACAGCTGCACAGTCAAACTTGTAAACCAGTTGGATTGGAGCATAGTAAAGAATTCTGGCAGTATTTTGATGTGTGTTTCTCTAGGAATGTAGTGAATGTAGAGATTTTTTTTATGCCCTTTTTAAAGCATGGTTGAAAGTGCCATGAAGGCTGAGAATGTTTTTTGTCACTGGAGTAACACAGTTCTGGGAAAGTCAGAGCTCACAGAAAAGCTTCAGCTTTTTCTCCTTGCATTCCCTGTTATTTCTTGTTTCCATAACTTTAAATTTGACTGTGAAATTCAATTATCACCAAGAAAAAAACCTCCTGGAAAAAAAAAATTAAAAAATTATTGAAATTCATGTAATTTATAGGTACTTGTCTTTGCTGAGTTTTCCTTAATATTATACATAAACTCAGTGGAAGTGTATTAATCAGGCCTTATTTCTTAGGCCTTAACTGAGATACACTTCAAATTCCATTATTAGCTGGATAACGGAATGGGTGGGTTCTGGTGGGTGCCTGACAGGCTGTCAAGGCTGTAAGGTTTAGTTAACCCCGTCATTTTTGGCTCCCCTGCCGGCAGCGAAGGATGTCAGAGGGGCTGTTCATGTCGATGTTGCTGGTGGTGCTCAGGCAGCCGAGGCCAGTGGCCCCTGGGCTGCCCCAGCCATAGTGTGGCAGCAGGAGCAGGGCAGTGACCGTCCCTGTGCTGGGCACTGCTGAGACCACACCTCGAGTGCTGTGTCCACTTCTGGGCCCCTCACCACACGGAATTGAGGGGCTGGAGCGTGTCCAGAGAAGGACACGGAGCTGGGGAAGGGTCTGGAGCCCCAGCAGAGGCTGAGGGAGCAGGTCACAGGCTGGACTCGACAACCCCACAAGCCTTTCCTAACCTAATTCACTCTGCGAAGACAAATCACTTCAATCGAGACGTACTTCAAATCTTTACGGAGATCTAGACAGAGGGCCTGACGGCTTGTAAGGCTGCGAGGTTTAAACGTATCACATGACACTCACCCCGAAGCTCTACCGCCCGCCGCCAACGTGGCACTGCTGGTGGCCCCCCTACGCCGCTCTTATATGCCTGCCGAGCGAACCATGCTGAGGGCGCAGGATAGGGGTGCAACCCCCCTGACAGGGGCCGTTGGACTCGACCATGAGAGACGTGGCAGGGCGCGGCGGCGGCGCCGCGGAGGATGCTGGGAGTTGTAGTCCGAGGTGGCGTCGGCTGCGGCCTCCTTTCGTGTATCCCTGGGACAGAAAAGGCCGGGAAGAGACGGGACGGGACCGGGGGATCGGGCTCGGTGAGGGCGCTTTTAGCGCCGGGAGGAGGCGCCGCGTTGTGGCCCGTCGTGCCCGGCGGCTGGGAGGAGCGGCCGGAGGGCTGGGGCGGGCGGTGCCGGGGCCTGGAGCGGCTGCAGGAGGTGCGGGGCTCGCTGGTGGTGTCCTGACCCGGCGCGTCCTTGCAGGGCTGCAGCGGCTCCTGCGCTCCGAGTGCTGCCAGCGCCGTGCTCCGAGGCTCGCTGTGAGGTGAGGGTCAGGAAGCAGCACTGAGAAGAATTCCCGGTGGGATTTATCACCGTGCTTCGCTGGGTTCCCGGTGCCGTCCTGCTCCTGCCTCCGGCCGGGTTTCCTCCTGCCTGGAGAAGTTGGGTGCCAGGTTGTTCGGAGCCTCGGGGCACTGAATTCCAGCCCTGCAGCGAGAAATGGGGGTGCTGGTCTTGGTAAAATGCGTGCGGTTTCGTCCTCACCCTCGGGAATCTGTTAATGACGGATGCAAATGTTGCTTTACTGCTTTATTGTAGTGTCTCTGGCGGCATAATTTGGTCGTTATGTGACTTACTTGGTTTTACTACTACATGGAAAGAACCACATTATTTCTTTTTGTGAAAAGACTCTGAAAGTGCTGGAGCTGTTGCATCACATCCTGTGATATCCATACCCTGGAAAAACGATGGGTGCAAATTGTTGGAATGGGCTGGGTTTGGCTGTTTCTTTGTTGGTGTTTTTTGATGGCATTGCTGGATGATGGTGTGTATTTGTAGATCAGTAGTTGTCCCACTGTGGCCATCACTGGTGTGTGGGGTTTTGTGACGCTGAAATATTTGATAGCAAAGGGAGGAGGAGGGGGGTGTGGTCTGCTGCAAATCGTGAGGGGTTGGCGATGGCACTAAGAATGTGTGACAAAAAAAAAATTGATTGGACTTCTAATAATTCTGATAAGGCCAGGCAGCCCTTGGGAAAATGGAACTTGCTGGGTTTATGGTGTCTGTGGACTCTGTCTCCGCTAGTGACAATGCAAGGCCTTTTTGTCATGCCTGGTGTTTCCAGCTGTCCTGGTCTGTGTTAGTTCGTATGCACACTGCTGAAAAGGCTTGTTTGGTGTCCCTTTCTTGCTGTTTTTAAGGTGAAAATGTTATGCAGGTCTTGGGGTTAACATAATTTATGCAATGAATATAGAATCACAGGATGTTTTGTGTCAGAAGGGGCCTTAAAGATCATTTTGTTCCACCCCCTGCCATGGGTAGAGACACTTTCCACTGTCCCAGGCTGCTCCAAGCCCCAGTGTCCAACCTGGCCTCGGGCACTGCCAGGGATCCAGGGGCAGCTACAGCTTCTCTGGGCACCCTGTGCCAGGGCCTCCCCACCCTCACAGCCATGGATTTCTTCCTAATATCTGATCTAAACCTACACTCTTTTAGTTTGAATATTTTTCACTATCTACTGATAATTCAATGCATCAGATTCTGCATTCCACAAAACATAAAAACAAACTAGCACACAGCACAGTTACTTCTTTTGTGGATTTTCTAGCTCATGTCACATCTTTGAAGTGGCCATGTTAACTTGGAGGAAGCACAACTTAAACAGAGCCCCAAAATAACGTGCACAGTACTATTTACCAGGTGCAATCAGCTTCCTTATGAGTAGGAGTAAAGTTGACTTAGGTTCAGTTTCCTATTGTAAAGCCTTAATCAGGAGATGTTACCTGCCACCTCCTTTGAAGTCGAGGGATGACCTCACACACAGGTGCATTGTTTGAGGTATGATATCAGTAAAGAGCCCGAAGTCTCCTCAGGTATAGGGGAGTTCTGGGGCTTTGGTTTGTTGGTGCTTTTTGTGTTGTTTTTTTCCTTCTCCTGATTACCTCTCTTTAAGACTTTGGACTTTGGAATAAGTTGTTCAACACGAGGTGATTAAACTGATGATCTCTCTGTGCACTTTCTGTGGCTTCATTGAGACTTGTGTGTCCTTTGGGACCTATGTGCATTTTCCAGACCAGACTGAAGTAAGTTTTATCCCTAAATGCTCTCCCTTTTTAAAGTGGAAAAAAACAATACGAGGGATTTTTCAGATGAAAGTTTTAAGTGTACTCAGGGTCCAGCTCTGTTTTGGTTTCATTTTTTTGAAGAACGTTGTCATTTTTTTTTTGATGTTAGCTGCACCTTATTCTGGACAGTTGTCAGCATGTGCTTAGCCATGAGCAGTGTCTGCAGCATGTCAACACTTAATAAAAAGTTATGCCCACTGTGCTTAAAGTCAAAATGTTTAGTGGCATTTCAATTTAGTGTTCCAGCTTAGTGGTTATGTTTCATTTTAGGCTCTATTTAGAGAGCAGTTTTCCCTCTTACTGTACTTAAATATATCGTGGTTTATTTTTTGTGGGTTTCTGTTTCTTTGGGTTTTTTGTTTGTTGGGGGATTTTGTTTTCACTTTTTTTATTAGCAGGAGCACCTTCTGAAGTAGAAGAAGGGATCAATTAAAGATGACTGAAAATACACCCATTATAAACTCTGAAGTATGTCTGATTCTAGATCCACATGAAATTTGCTAATCTCCATTTGTAGGTAATCTTATCATTAGCTGTGAATTTCTGTATTTTAGAGTAATAATGGGAAGAATGCTTTTGAAGTGTGGTTAAGTCATTAAGATTATTGCAAATTATTAGCACAAATTTAATTACTTCTTATTAAACTAAAGTGAAAAGATTAATAATTTGCCAGGTAAATTTTCTAGTTGCTAAATCAAATTATTTCATTCCTGCTTTTAGTACGAGCCCTGTTAAAAATTTCAGTCAGAGTTTTAGCCTGGTTTTCCCTTCAGGATACACAGCCTAATTGCCTAGTTTGGGAATTAGGTTGATGGCTGAGATTTGGCTTTTGGTTAATGGATGAGGTTCAGCTGGTGAGAATCAGTAGAAATAGTTCTGGAGACAGACTTTGTGGGTGTACTGTATTTTCTTTATAGTGTAATATGAGGGTTGAGCATCATCCCTATAGTGTATTCATTGTACTGAAAAGGGATTTTTTTGGTTATTTTTTTTTTTTACCTAAATAATTTATCAAATCCAAACAAAATTCATGCTTCTGCTTCCTAAAGGGTTTATTTTAAGTGTGTCTGGTCGCTGGAAATACGGTTTTTCTGGTTTTCTCCTTTCCATTTTCCTTCTTTTTTATTCCCATATAAAAACAAACCAGGATTTTCCTCTAGCAAAACGTGGCATTATCAAACTTAGAGTTTCTGGTCACAAATCACTAGATGGCAGTGCCGATATTGTTTTCACCTAATTCCATGTGCTTCACTTTCCCCGTCTCTGGGTTTCTTCTCTGCCCCTTCAGTTAAGTAAACCAAAACGTTCTAGTTTGCAAGAAGTCACAAGAGTCACTTCCTTAAGAAGTTGGGCTGAGTTTTCAAGTGCTCCCTGTTGCAAATTAGGTGTTTGTGGCTTAGATTATGAAGAGTTATTATTACAACTTTCGTGTTTTTTCACAAATCACGGAAAAGACAGCCCAATTCTGCACCCAGGAATCATTAAGTAATTGTAGGCTGATTGTACTTGGAAGCTTTTCCCCTGCATCACTCATGAGGGAAGTTGGGAACCCTCACTGCAATCTTTGTTGAGGACTGAACCCTGCTAATGGGTTTCTTGGGTCTTTTTTCCATTGTGTTCTCCTTCCATCCAAATGCTTCGCCATTCCTCACATGCAGCTGGCTTTGGGTAGGCTATTTATGTTCATATATCTCCTGTAGGATCGTTTTGATAATCTGTGGTGCTGGATTATGTCAACACTGTGAGCTGTTAGCATCAAGTTACCCATTGTTCTTTCTGCTTTCCTTTTGCCTATTCCCATGCCTTGTATTTACCCTTAATTTTTTTCTTTAAATTATTTGCTTTTTTTGTAATGCAGTACCTGCAAACCACAACTGGATCATGCTGAAAAAAGTGTACAGAAAGCTGTTGTTTGCACCGGCTCCATATTATTCAAGACACCAATAAAGTCAGTTCTATATAGAATCTTTATTGTGTTTCAGCAGCTGACATGATTTTTTTCCACATTTGGGATTACTGTTTCTCTTCTTAGTCTTTCTTACTGCCAGCTTAACAGAGAAAAATAGCTACAGATTTATTTATATTTCTACTAATTTGTGACTTTCCACGTCAGGTGACTTTTTGGGGGGTTGCCCCTTCTCCCTCCTCCCAGTACCACCAATGTAATAGGTTTCTTCGAAAAATCCTTGCACAGAGTTTTTGGAAGCTGCTCTGTGGAACTTTACCAGTCATTGCACATGGTCACAGAATTTATTTTAAGTGGTAAGCTCCTCTCAGCAGCTTTTAATCATGGCATTAGGTGAAATCAAGCAGCAGATTGGAATAGGCTTGAAAAACTGCTTCTAGGTTTTGGTCAGTGATTACTTTAATTGCACAATGGAAAATTCTATGCAGTGTATAACTGGAAGAATAACTTAAGAAGTATTTCTGTGCAGAGGAATGTAAACTTCTATAGATCGATTAAGAGTCAAAACCTTAATATCGCAAATTCTTGCACTTAGTAAAGTGTAATGGAATACTCTGCATTTCTTTTCTATGGGAGGATGAGATGTACTTTGCACGGACAGTCTGTTTCCCACCAGGCAATTACTGACCCTTTCACCCATCTGAAGAGAAGCCCTTACGTGAATTAAAGATGCTCAGAACCCAAAATCCATCTGTCATAAGAATTTCTTGAAGAGTGCTGCACATAAGCCACGTTTACTTGCTTTCTGTGGCCGAGCTCAAGGATTAAATCCTGAATCACTTTATGGAAATCATACTGATATGTCAGAGGGACTGAGGTTTCTCCTGTGTGATTTTGATGATTTCATTTGTTTTTGAAACCCTTAGTGCACTTGTCAAGACTGACATTGATATCCTGCTGTCTGGATTTTTCAATTTGGAAATTATAGTGATTTTGCCTCCACATTAAATCAAGAGTTGTATACACATTCGAAACAACCATGGGAGAATGAGGAATTTTCACTTTTATTTTTTAAACAGAGGAAAGCCCCTGTATTTTTGAAAGTGGAGGGGTTTTTTTATATACACATGAGTATATTTATTCAACATACTATGTAAACCTTTTTCTCTGTGAATTCTTGAAGGGAGTAAGCTGGCAATCCTCAGTAGGCGCTGATGTAATGGATATGGTGGAAAGTGTTTTCAGCCTATCTATTTTTCATATATATAATTACTTTATACAAGAGTTTTATTTCAGTAAAATTTCCTTTCCTGCTGCCTCAGGGAGGGGTCCAGGTAGTTTACCAGATTTGTGAGGAAGCATGACTTTATGTAAGCTGCTGCTGCTGCACTGAAGAATGAAAATCTCCTAGTGTTCGTGAAAATTTAATTTTTCCACTTCTAAGCGCATTTACATTAAGGTTGTTAAATAAGTATATAGGTTTGTTTTTTTAGAAGTAGTGTATTTTTAAGGTTTGTTCAAATATGTCAAAAGATTCTTCTGGCCTTCAAAATAAAACCCAATTAACTTCAATTACTTCCACTTCTGATAACATCACCAGAGAAGTGTGGTATATGGATTTCACAGGAATTGGTTGTGCTGGAAAACTTGGTGTGAATTAATTTCGTTATAACTTTAATAATACTGGAAGTAACAGGTCCTGGTTTGCCTGATCACATCTCACCAATGCAGCAGAACTGTACCCTGTAGTTAAGTTTTTCTTGCAATGGGATATGGGGTTTGTGATTTGTAATTTCTTCTCTCTTATTACTCGTCTAAGTACCACCAGTATATTTTGGAAGCAGTAGCTGGGCAGGCACAGTAAGGTTTTTAAAAAGCGTCTTGGAGTTTGAGGTATTACCACAGTGCTAAAAATAGAGGGAAGATGCAGAAGAAGGGGGACACACTGGATAATTTTGCACTTGAGATAAGTCAATGATTTTCCTTTTTTTTTTTTTTCTTTTCTTTCTTTTTTTTTTTTTTTTCCCTGGGGGTGGCATTTGAATTACGTGCTCTGTTCAGGAATGTCAATAATTGTGTTGTGGCCTTTGCGTTCTAATTTAAAATCTTTTTCCTTGTTTCTCAAGATGCACTTTATATGTTTTTTTTTCCCTCACAGCTTTTTGTAGCTGAAGGAAAATGATGGAAGAGAGTGGGATAGAGACGACACCACCTGGCACACCCCCTCCAAGCACTGCAGGGGAGGCTTCTGCTGCTGCTACACCTGTCACATTAGGTACAGAAACCTTTATTCATGTCTTTTGAAGCACTACAAAAACAGTTGCAATCAGCATAATTGCAGTTCTCTTCTCCAGGCTAATTGGAGGGATATAAATTGTTGCTTAATCATGGAAGTGGGCTCCTTACCGGTAATACATCTGATGTCACACAGAATATTTTAAACATTTTTTTTTTCTTCTTGAAACTATTTTAGGAAGTGATGTAGATATGCTTGTATTTTCTAAGGATGCAGGGCCAGGGAAATAATACCTTCCACTACAGTGCACAGTTGGATGAGCAGCATAGGATGGAGTTAAAACAGATTTACAGTCCTCTAGGGTATAGTGGCAAACCTGAATAACCGCTTGTGTTTTAATATTCATAGAATCACGGAATGGTTTGAGTGGGAAAGGACCTTAAAGATCATTTTGTTCCATCCTCTGTCATGAGCAGGGACACCTTCCACTGTCCCAGGTTTCTCCAAGCCCTGTCCAGTCTACTTTTGGACCGTTCCAGGGATCCAGGGGCAGCCACAGCTTCTCTGGGCACCCTGTGCCAGGGCCTCTCCACCTTCACAGGGAACAGTTCTTCCTAATACCTGATCTAAACGTAGCCTTACTCAGTTTAAAGCCATTCCCCCTGTCCTGTCACTCCATCTCTTCTCTTGTAGCCACTTTAGTTACTGGAAGGTGCTCTAAAGTCTCACTTTTGGTTGTTAATCAGGGCACTTTTTCAAGATTCTGAACACCATATTTGACCACCAGATACTGAATTTTTTGACACTTCTGGTATTGTTGAGTCAGACTTGTGCAGTTTCTCTTGTCAAATGCTAAAGGAGGAATATACTGAGAAGATCTGCCCACAACACTAAATGAGTTCTATAATAAAAGCAATTTTTTTTATTAAGACTGTGGAGATGTAACCTCTGATGGAGCAGTTACTTTAACTAGGATAAAAATGGATTCTGGAGTAGGGTTGCAGAGATGTTACCACACATGAAATGTATTCACTGCCTCATTCATAGACAGGCAAAGAAACCAGAACCAGAAGTGCATAAAGTGCTGCAGGATGTCATCAGTGGGGTTAATTTTATAAAAATGGTTTTTAAATAGTAGATTTTTTTTTTTACGGTATTTCGTACTGAGATAGGGAGTGACCATGAAAGATTTTAATTTTTTTCTTTTCTTTTTTAATATTTTGTTGGCCACCAGTGGCAAGGTCTGTAAAAGAGTTGGTGAATGTAACATGGACATGAACTTTTTTCTTTTTTTTTTTTCCACAAAAAGTGTCTCAGATTTGCTGATGTTTTTCTGTGGTGACAGGAGGCTGTCAGCAGTGTACTGCCTAGTTGATGTTTTCAAAAAAATACACACTCATAATTTGTCCCATCTGTGTAAAGGTGACCTTTTAACAAAAGACTTATACAGGAAGTACTTTTGTAAGAAAGTCATGTTTTTGAGAAACATTTCCAAAACTGCTATTTGGAAATAACTTCCATTATTATTCATTCCTGTAGTCAAAACCAATGGAAGTGTTGCATCAAAACTGTCAGATCTGTAGACATCAACTTGCAAAGATAATTTCCTGACCTGTATAAACATCTTCCAGACAGTTTCAGTGGGATTTAAACAAACTCATTAAAAATACAAAATTGCAGCTCATTCATTTTGCAAGGACAGTTGATGGACATCAGGGAAGATGAAAATTTTCCAGCTAAATTTCAAGGAAAACTTCTGCATGATTTATGGGTGGGAGTGGAAAATGAGTAACATGGTACAGCAAGCACAGCCAACAAGGCACTTCCTCCATGTGAGCCTTTGTGAGGTGTCTTTTCCACCCCTTAAACTCAAGTATCAGAATAGTCTGAATGTGGAGCCAGACCTTCAGATTCCTGCATCATGAAGTGTTAAACCAAGGTGTAAAATCAATGAGATTTCTTCAGTTGCACTGCTCATCCTAGAAAGTTATTATCAATGATTGTATTGTATATTAACCACTATTAATGTAGTATAACATTACATCAATAGTATATTAACAAAACAATTTCCAGTGGTAGCAGAAAATGTTTTGTTCTTTTAAGAAAAAGATTTTTTTTTCATTTGTCTTTATCTCATAATTTAAAAATTTTTGTTGTGTGTGTTTTGTAATATACATAACATACTGGTACAGTGGTGCATGTAAACAATATATAAATAAATAAATTTGCGTGGGGGAATGGATGCTCATTCTTTTTTACTGATGGGTGTGTGTGACCAAGTTTGGAGACCATGGCATTAGTGTGATTTGCACATCACTTGACTGTGATTGATGTTTAGGCTGAGGCCAGAGAGATGCTTAAGCTGGTTCAGCATATTGCTGCCATCAAAAATGACAATTTCTGTTTTTCTGACTTCGTTTCCTGTGTAAACTTGGTTATAGACAAGAAAATTGGCTTATTCAAGGATTAGCTGAGGAGCTGACTGAAACAGAGAAAGCAGAGGGATCAGGAAGATGAGTGCCAGAGAAGAGAGGGCTGCCTTATGTTCAGTCCATTTTACAGTGCCACACCCTCTGAAATAATAGCCACTCTCCCAGATTTAGGAGTGTGTGTTTTATTCCTGAAGATGAGCCCTTCCTGCATCATCAGCTAATGCAGCTGTCACTCAGGAAGGACAGAACGAGGTAGAAATTTCTGAGGCAAGGTTCAGCTGCTCTAAACTCAGTAGTCGAATGTTGACTTGTCTTTTTAAGCTAGTAACAAGTTAGGGTCATGCAGGAAGAAGAGTTGTGTCTTACAAGATACTGCCACCAAAGATTGAGTGCTGTTGGTGGTGTATGAGAACTCTAGCAGAAGTTTCAAGTTCACTTTGAAGGAAAAAAAACCCAGGTTCAAAAATTATTTGTAAAATCTCTGAACAATTATATGACTGAGTCTCTGAGATTAAGGCTTCTAAAATTCTTCTTTTCTATTTTTTTTTTCTTATTTTTGTAGCTTTGTCAAGCCCCCTTGCCACACCAAGCATGCCATCTTCTCCTGCCTACTCATCACCCTTGCCAGCTGGAGCATCCCCAGTTCCTCCTCCCATGATGACCTCGGCCTCTCTTCCACTTGTGCCTTCTGCAACCGTTTCTACAATTGCACCACCCCAAAGCCCTGTCCCACCTCCTGCTGCCCCTCCAGCTTTCAGCACCCCCGTGTCCCAGTTCTCTCCTCCTCATCCACTGAGCGCTGCTGCTGGCCCTGGTCTTCCTGCACCTCCCACTGGTCCCCCCATTTCAGGGTTTTCCATGTCTTCCACCTATGATATCACCAGGGGTCACGCTGGCCGAGCACCTCAGAGCCCACTGATGCCTTCGTTTTCTGCACCTCCAGTCACAGGTAACTCTTTGTTTATTTGCTTTCCTGTTTGTGGGACAGGGTGGGGGAATCTCCTGGGTAGCTGCTTTATTCTTCTGGGTATACTTAATTAATTAGTTGTACTCAGAAGAAAGGATAGTAGCCTTTAAAATACAGTCATGGTCTAGAACAGAGAGCCCACTTTAAGTTCTGGTGGCATTCAGGTTCACAGGAAAGTCTTTTGTTTGAGAACTTTTATTTTTGTTAACTTGCACAGCAAAGCCCAGCTGAACAGCTTTCTCCTAATCTCAGAGAACGACCTTCAACCATTATAATTCCCCAGAATGACAATCACAGGCTGTAAACTCATAATTTTTGGGTTTTTGTAATGAAAATCTGTCTCTAACAAGCTGTCTGTCACATGACACCAGCTTCTATTTTCTTGTTTCCAGCCACGAAATTGCATTGGGATAGCTAAAAATACATAACTTCCATGCAGGCCATTGCCGTGGTTGCTGAACTGATGTCATTTTCAGCTTGTGGAATGGAAACTTGGCTCTTCAGCTGCAGTTGGGCCAAGCTTTTATTATTATGGGTGATATCTCTTTTAAGTAGCCTGTATTAGGAAAATGTCTAAAAGGAGCTATCAGTTGTGCAGCATAAAATAAAAATAACTCTTAGTTAAGGCTAGTGTTGGAAAATCTGTTAAAAGACGCTTGAGCAATGGGCCAAAAGGTCACACTTCATTTTTCTACTGTTTTAGTTTATTTTGTTTTCCTTTCAAATACATAAAGCTTCCTCCTTTTTCTACTGCTATTAATTTTCAGCTCTTGGTGTTAGAAAATTTACTTTTCCAGTTGTATAGGGACATTCCCATATCTTGGTTCAGAGACTAAGACTTATCCCTCCCTTTAGTGAGAGTTTATTATGAAAATTTCAATACAATAAAAAAAGCTGCTTTTAAATTAGCACGATAAGAAAAAGAATAATTGCTTAAGTTTGTACATAATGTATAGGCAGTCTCACTTCTGTTTGCAGATATGGTTGTATTCATTAGATCTGGTAGCCTTTAATAAGCAGAATTGTTCTTGGGCCTTCAAAGAGTGAGGTCAGTTAGCCTGGAATTGTTCTATTCTTCCTGCTATTTTCCTGTTAAACAGTTGCATGTTGCTTCAGTATAACAAATTAAACACTTGTATTTTCTTTTTCTCTCTTACAGATGTTTTGACAGATCCCATTACTCAACAGGCAACTTTCTCATCATCTTTGTCTCCTGGGGCTGGTTCTGCAATCACTTTTCCTGAGGAGCATGAAGATCCCCGAGTATCTGCTGCCCAGAGTGGAGCACCTGCTGGAGGGCTCTGGGGGTTTATAAAAGTATGGAGTTTGTCTGTTACCTTCATGAGGAATTACCAGTTTCTACTGATTGTAGAAAGACTCTTTAAATGCATGCTACTATAAATGATTTATTTTTTCCAGTCTCATGTGCAAGGTGGTGTTGCACATGGTCTTTTTAATAGTGGTGTTTGCTGAAACTATTCTTCTACTTTTTCTCTCCAGAGAAGAGAGGGGTGTAACAAATGCAGGTGTTCTAGGTTAATTTTTATTCCTGTGATAGGAACACGTCACAGAACCTGTTAGATATGTATATGTTCTTAAACCAGATGAAATTTTAGAACCCTTTAAGACCTGAAAGGTATTTTTTACTTCACAAAGACAGTATGCAGAAAGATAAGTCTATTTTACCTTACCTGAAAGCTTTGCATATCCCTTTCTTACTAACTGAGTTTGATTCCTGTGGGATGCAAGTCATGCTTGTTCTATAACAAGTTACATTTTGTCTGTTTTCAAGGAGAGACAGACTACATATTTTTTCAATCAGAAAGAAGTGTCTAAGGTATTTTGTAAGATTATTCTTCTAGAAGGCATGGAATGTATAGTGCAGAACAGATACTCCTTGTGATGCCATCTAATCAGAGGAAATAAGCAGCAACATCAACTAGCAGAATTTCATTAGCTTGTAACCTATATGGAGCTGTAAGATTCTACATTTAAGTACCATCATGAAGATTGTGGCAATAATATCTGAGGGCTGTACATGAACACTGAGCTGTCTTCAAGAGCAGTACCACATTCTGTCTCATCTCACACTGAATGTGAAGGAAGAATAAAGATTATTATCCCAGTGGGCCTGAAGAATTTTTGAGGTATTTTCAATCCCTTTTAAGCATGGAAACCTGGGAGAAAAAGTTATGTGTGACATGGCAGACTGAGCCCTGCCTTAGTCCAGTGATACAGTCTTAAAGAGGAATGTAATTTCTCCATCAGAACACTGAGAGCAGAGTTATCCTGCTGCCATTTTCGGGGAGAAATATCTTCTCATGATCCTAAAAACTCATCTTCCTTGTTCCTTTAAGTAACAATGTTTTCCGTTAAGTCGTTATATTCCTCTTGATATTTGCAGTAGGTGGCAGTGTTCTAGAAGAGAACATTTTACTTGTAACGTGATTCTGTAGCCCTTTTTAGAGTACCAGAGCTTTCAATTCCAAATTGATTGAAAAGCCATCTCATCCACATTTTAGTGTTGCCACTAGGATGCAGAAGGTGTCCTGTTTCTTTTTATGGAGCAGGTCTGTATTACTGACTCCAGTAATAAGGATTTTGTTTGAAGTATCAAGCATTCCATGTGCTCTGTGTATTCAATAACCACTTCTTGAGAATTTCGTAAGTGAAAGAATGAGGAATCATTAATTATACTGAAACAGTAAAGTTTGTGATGTATGTAAGCACACATCCGATTCTGTGCTTTTTAAAGATGAGCCAGAGTCTGGTATATGCAGTGGTAGTTTTTACAGTAATGCATCCTGAATTTCCTGTTGAAGAGCTTATGCAGTAGTTGCCACTGTTGTCTTCATTTCTGTTCATGGAGTAATTTGATATACCCTTTTTCCTCTGGTGTTGTTGAGAAATCATACACCTTTCTTTCAGATTTCCTTCAAGTTCAGTAATACTGAACACTATGACAATCTAAAATTGACAAATTGATGGTCTAGAATCAAATGGTGCTATTTCAGTTTCTTCAGTCTTTCAAAGATGTCCCACGACTTAAGCAGTCCCATTGCAGTTCCAAGGCTGATTTCCACATAGTTGTTACCATAACTTCATGTTTTGCATGGGCATAAAAGTATGGATTGTTTCGCCCTATTTGTGCTAGGCAGATGAACAGAAAAAGGCATCTTCCACAGGTAGAAGCAGTCTCAATATTCAGGAACCATCTGTGTAATGACTTCACGTTAGTTAGGCAGCCAGGCTGCTAGTTGGAGAAGCACTGCCTGGCTTTGCAAGATGATGGGGCTGTTTCTGCATAAATGAGGAAGGTAATATTTAGACTTGAGGTTCTAACAGAAAAGCCATGCATTGATAATCGTATCCTGCAGTGTTTGTGCTGAGTAATGCACAGCAGATGTTACAGAGCAGCTTAGTATTAATTTTTTTTGTTTGTTTAACATTTTGAATGTCTTGAGAAGGAAAAAAAACAAACACCAAAGAAAATATGGAAATGTATTTGCTTAAATTTAGGGTGTAGCTGAGAATCCCATGGTGAAGTCTGTTCTTGATAAAACCAAGCATTCAGTGGAGACCATGATCACAACGCTGGATCCTGGCATGGTTCCATATATCAGTAAGTGTTTATGATAAACCATCAAGTATTGCATGTAAATGCTGGAGAAGCTACTGCAATAGCACACTACTTCTACACTTGAACTCTAAAATTGTTTCAGTTACAGCTTGAAAATTAATAGGAAAGAAAAGCTTTGTGTTACTCACCATTTTTTATTTTACTGAAGAATACTGCATGTCACGTGTAGCTGACCTGAGAGTAAAATAAGGAAGCAAAAGGCACCATTTGTCTAGGGTGATGGTTTGGTTTTGGGTTTTTTGGCATGGTTTATTTTTTTCTAGCAGTCTAATAAGCAGTTCTCCCTGCTAGGTGTGCCACTACTGATCTTGTTCTGCCTATGAAAAAAGCTGGTTGGGAAATGGCTAAGACTGAGAAGAAATCATTAAAATTATTTTTTTTAATCATTTTGTTTTCCTGAGCTGTTTTTTTGTTCAGCTGAACCTATTTTGTGACCCAGCTAACTTCTGTACTAGTGTGGAGGACAGGGGAAGATGACTTAATTATTGAGTAGTAGTTCATTGTGACATTTAAGGGAAAATATCCCAACAGCTGTCTAGTGAGGAGAGAGTGGGAATAAAACCAGTGAGGTCAGCCACCAATGCTTTCTAAAGGTATTTGAGAACAGTAGCAGGATGCAGTGCAAAGACACAGTAACTGTTAATTATGCACAATTTGACAAAGTGTACATAGGGTTTCTATTGCAATCATGACTGTCCCCTTTGCAAAACAGGATCTGCTGATATCCTGGATAGTTTGACCCAGTATTTATTGACAGACCAACTTTATCTGGAGGAGGAAGTAATTCTAATAAAATGCTTTGCTTCTAGGATTTGGATTGAGTAAGCTAAGTCAAAGTTCTCTAAAGTCCTGTTGGAAGGGGAAGCATCTGTATACATCTTGGCCATTTATGCATTGTTTTTGTAGTTGAAGCCTGTGAAAGTGGGGCAGAGGTTCATAAACTTAGCCTGTGCTTCCTTGTAGAAATGTATTCTGGGATTAGCAAAAACCATGTCCTCCACAAAACCCCCACTTCTCTCTGCTCTCCCTCCATTACTGCAAGGCCAAAGGAATTTCATGTTCCTCATGCCAAAACCTGAAATGACCAAAGCTTCTGGATGAGGTGGTTGAATATTTTTTTTTTTTT
>WEKY01024184.1:16231-27521 GCA_013390045.1 Picathartes gymnocephalus
TTTGCTTTTTTTTTTTTTTTTTTAAATTTTTTTTTTTTTGGGTCATCTGAGCAAATAGTATTTCTGTAATCTCTTTCTTGAAAAGAGCTGAATTGTTTTTCTTGTCATGTTGTGAAGATGTCATCTGAGCTGCACTCCTGGAACAGACAATTTCTGTCTGCACAGGAAATGGTCACCTCATAAGCAAAAACAATACTTTTACAACAAAGGACAACAGGGGATTTCAAATTAAATATGGAACTGTCATTTCAGTTTATAATGCACCAGCTACAATGAAGTTTCATTCGAGTGATAGAGCTTAACTTGATCTAAGAGTTCTGCCCCTGAATTTACCAGGGTGCATCAAGTAGTTACGTTTTAGGTTTCCATTTTACCAGATTTTTGTCACAAATGGTTTCTCTTAACCCGTGTAATATCTATGTTCAGTTCTGTAGCATCTCTGATGAACAAAGATATGCTTTTGATATTTGATGATCCTTAATACAAAGGCATATATTCTGTATTCTGCAGCCAAACATGAGGCACAGTTGCCATTCTTAAAATTGTTATGCAGTAATTTGCTAGATATGTTATGGATTAGTTTTTAGCTTTATAAAAAGCTCTTTAACAGGATTTCTGTTCCTGAGCACTCAGGCAAGGCTAACTTCAGTAAAAGCCTGCAGTCAATTTTAAGCACTTGTTTAATTGTGTTAAATTGATTTATATCAAGAAGGAATCAATGAAAAAAGATACTCACAATTATTTTTAATCCAGTAATTGCATAGCATTGAAAACAATTGCTCCAAGTTCAGTGATCTGTACACGTAATTCCATTCAGCAAAGCAATTGATAAATAAAACGATAAAAAACTACCCTAAACTCCCAAAATAGTAGGTTTTACTACTATTCTAGCCTATCTGGTGACTATTCGTAAAAATAAGATGATTCCTGTAACTGAGGTCTGCTGAGTAACGAGCCAAAAAGTTAATCAGTTTTTTTCATTAAAATGGGAGCTTTGGGCTTACCCCTATCTGTGGGGGATCTTTTCTTGAATCAGGATAAATACTGCAAGCTCTGTAAGAGCATGTGGTTGATGCAGTTTACTTCTCTGATGTCATATTCCACATTTGAGAAAGGATTTAGCTGTTCTTGAGAAAGCTCCTCACAGCAGAGATGAGTTTTATGATGTGTTTCTGCACAATAAAAATGATCCAGCTGTAAGTCTTCTATAGTAGTTACAGATTTCTTTTAATTCATTAATTGTTTTGTTTTGTTCTGAAAAAGCTTAGTGGAAACTCCTGCTTCTTTTTGAAGATACAACCCTGCGCAAAATGTTTAGAACTGTGTACAAGCTTTTTGGTTCCATAGATATTCAATATCCAAATGGAGTAATAAAATGACACCAAAAGTTCACAATCCAAGGACAATAAAAAGTAGTGAGAGCCTTTCTTTTAAATCATGTGTAATTTTGCAGCTGTTCACTGGATTTTATGACTTGCATCAGTGTTCTTGATCACATTCATAAGAGTTTGTGTGTCACATCAATATTCCTTGCTGCTTCCCAGAACATCCATTTTCCATCCTTGGAAATGGATGTCTTGAGTTACTTTCGTAAATCTCTGTGACTTGTCATCCTGAATGAGTGGTAAGGTTTTTTTTCGGGTGCTGAACCTGAAAATATGTCAGTTCCTGCTTCCTGTCTTTCATCCCTGTATCCCTTAGTTATTCATCTGAATTTCGATTCCTAACTTAAGTGACTTCTGCTTCATGAAAGAATTATTGTCCAGTGCATGAGAAAGAAAAGAGCAGCTGGACAAGGTGTAGAACTGTATTTGAACTATCCAGCAATGGCAAGGAAGAGTATTACATGCGTGGATGTATTTTTTTACAGATAACTTTACAAAATTATTTTGCAGGAACTGGGGGAGAGCTGGACATAGTGGTTACTTCTAATAAAGAGGTGAAAGTTGCAGCAATTCGGGATGCCTTTCAAGAAGTCTTTGGGATGGCTGTTGTGACTGGAGAGGCTGCACAGTCCAACATTGCACCTCAGCCTGTGGGCTATGCTGCAGGTTTAAAAGTAAGTTCATATATAATAACACCAGAGATAGATTCACCCAGAAGGATCTAATTTTCTGTAAAGTGAAGGTAAGTTTCTAGGAAAGGTAAACATTTCCTTTGTGGGGTTTTTTGGTGGGTTTTTTTTTGACTGTTGTTGTTATTTTGGGCGTTTTTATTGGGTTTTTTTCTCCATCTGGATTATTTGATCAGTTTAAAGCTCTCTGAAATGTTTTTGGGGTTTTTTGCAAACATATTCACAGCAAGTCAAGAGTATTTATGTCAGTGTATTATGCCATTTATGTCAATTTCCTTGTACTGTCATTGATTGCCATCACATCTTGTTTACATTGTGCTATCACTGTGGTTTCAAAGTATATTAGGTATTTTTTGAATAGTCTGTTACCAGCACATCATGTTGGAAATGTTAGAAATTAAAACAGATTCTTCAAGATTGATTTTTCTCCCCACTGATTCTGTAGTTCAAAGACAGTTTGATCAATATTTGATCTTCCTGAACAGATCTGTGTTCTGTTTGAAAAGCAAGAATTCACTCTGCAGCCTTGCAAACTGCTGTGCCACCCCAGAGGAAGGGTTAGCAAAACTTGTTTCACCAGTTCTGGCCAATAACTGAAAACCCTGAAAACGGCAGTTTTGTATTCTGTTTACTAAATATGAGCAAAAATTCATGAAACAGGAAGCCTTTCCAGCTGTTGTGGGAGTGTTTGCAGAGGAGTAAAGCCTGTCCTCACAGCAGTGTATTATCTGATGCAATTTTACATTGAGATAAAGCAGAATAATGTGCATGTTCCTTCGCTTGTTTAGCTGCTGCAGTATCCTGTACATTGCTGTTACAACTTCAGAGTGATAACAGCTTTCAGGGGAGTAATTCCTACATGTTAACTGGATATGTACCACAACAAATGAATTCTTTTCCTTGCTCTTACAAAGTTTGTCCAAAGCTCTTAAAGACTCTAAACCCAAGAAGTCTTAAGTTGTAAAAATGTCAAAGTAACACAAATATATACTGATGCTTTAAGTGATAGTGAAACTTGTCACAGTTACAGACTAGGAATTCTTTGCATACTACCCTGGGTTTTCTTCTTGGAAAATAAAAAAAACCTAACAATATTTAATTAGCTTTATAGTAGATTTTGTTACTGTTTGGGATTCTTCGCCTTTACGAGTTTGGATTTTTTGGTTTTTTTCCTGTTGAGTCATTTTGAAAAATGTGTTATGTGGTTCTTTTGGGATTAACCTACAAGCATTGCACTAAGCTGTGGTTCAGAGTTTTGCCTAACAACTTGTGTTGCCATGCAGGGAGCCCAGGAGAGGATAGACAGCCTGCGCAGGACAGGAGTCATCCACGAGAAGCAGCCTGCTGTGTCAGTGGAAAACTTCATTGAGGAGCTGCTTCCTGACAAGTGAGAGCCTTGAATTTATTCCAGGGGGATGGGGACACGTTGGGAATGTTCCTTGTTGGCTCAAAGGCTGTAAGGAGCTGGTGGCAGTTTAAGCAGAGGAGAGGAGAGGGTTTGTCTGCCATGTTTTGACAGGCTTGGTTTTGGTGTGATGATGTTCAGATTTTTGTCCAGGCATCTTGAGACTTTTAATATAAAAAAACCCTTGTCAGAGTTTTCTAGATTCACAATAAAAAAAACAGAGTGAACTTAAAAAATTAAGGAGCTGTAAAATTTGGAATTTGGCTCATAGCTTGTGCACTGTTGTGTGCATCCTCCCTTCTCTTTGAAATTGTATCAGCATGGATAGTGGGTGATACTTTGGCATTTAGAATAACATGATTTTATCAAATAATGTAGTGTCTGTTTCCACTCATAATACACTTAACTGCTTCTAACTTGCACTGCACAGACATAAAAATGGTATTTTAAAATGCATTGCAACTTGATTTTGTAGCATGTTGTTTGACAGGCAGTTCTTGAAGCAGCTTTATAATTAAATTCCAAAACATTAAGGACAATGCTGAGTTTTTCTTGATGCAGACCTAATTTTCTTCTATTGTGCATGTCCAAAGGAGAAAAGTTTCAAGTAACCACCCAGCACTACCGATAACATATGTCATAGGTACTCCTCTGTGAAAAGACAGTAAAACATCTAAATCAGCCTAGATGCAAATAAATACTATGCAAAAATTAAAACTCTTCCTACATTTATTTACTTTAGAAAATTCTTCATTCATATTGCACTAAAAATACTAAATGTAAAAATAGAGCAAAAGGAGAGCATCTGTTAAAAAATAAATAAAAACCGATCACATGCAAAAAAATGCAAACATTAGAAGAAAAGATAATACCAGTAACTTCTTTGTTAATTGGAAGCAAGTTATATTTAACCATGAAGCTTTCTCAGCAGTCTTTAATAGTTGCAAGTCAGAGCATTCCAGTGCTCTGTTCCCTTCTACAAAGATGATGGAATTGCTCCTTCCAGTCTGGCTCCACTAAACTCTTACCATGAAGCTTATGTGGCCCAGACAGGCAGAAATGTTTCTCTGAATAAATCACTTAAATGATTGCTACAGCATTAGACTTGCCAGAAAATCTTCTGAATGTAGAACATCAATGAGAAATAGATTATTTTCTTAAAAATTGTTAGTGAAGGTTATTTTAATGATTATTTTCTTAAAAATTGTTAGGGAAGGTTATTTTAATGAGAAATGTTCTTTGAAAGATCGAATTAAAACTGTAGCAGAATAACTGTGGCCAAGGGATTATGTCTGTCCACACACCCACCCCTCCAGCTTTCTTTGTTTCTTTGATTTGTAAGTTTCATGTAATTTGTAGTTCTATGTATTTTACATGTATACACATGCACTATTATGAGATATAGATAAATAGATAGAAAGATGAAAAGTGACACATGTAAATTTCACTTGAAAAATACCACAATGCTTTGATGAATTTCATTATTACATTGTTACTACAGCTGTAATAGAGCTTGTAAAATGTTCATAATTCAACTTTTTAGCGTGTTGGTTTCCAATAGAGTGATACTCAGTACTCAGAAATAAAACTATTTTCACATCACTGCAGGTGGTTTGACATTGGATGTCTGATTATTGAGGATCCAATTCACGGAATTCACCTGGAAGCATTTACCCAAGCAACACCAGTGCCTTTGCAATATGTTCAGCAGGTGAGTTTTCAGTTTTCGTACCAATTAACAGCTGAGACATATAAGACTGAAGTTTCAGTTTTATGTATGATGCCTGTTCTTACTGGCAGTTACTACACTTAAATGTTTTCATTTATGAAATGAGGATACAAAATATTTTTGCATCATGTTTAAGAATTAATCTTTAGGCATTTATAGTAAAGCTTTTCTTAGTCAAGAGTCTCATTCTGCACTATCTCTTCACTTTGGAGCACAAGTTTTACTTTCCTATTTAAGAAGAAGAAATACTAACCACTCAGACAGCATACGGTACTCTCTGAAAACTCATTCCTAAAAACAAAAGATTCCCATTTTTGAGATTAATACTTGACATTAAGTCCCCTATGAACATAAAGTCCCACCTGAAAGACAAGGCTGATTTCAAGTGTGCTATTCTTACAAGAATGTAAAATTCTGAAGTCAAAATATTTAAATCTTGGAAATACTGTGGTTCATCTGACTGGAGATAATGGGATGAACTGCAGTAGTATTCAGTTCTGAAAGATCACCAATACAAGTTTTCCATGAGGTGGTTTATTTTTCTTTGGGCACAGACTGGGAATTACTCCAGTCACTGCATGTTGGCTGACAGCAGATACGAGTCATGCATTAGTTAACTCTGGCCTGAAAATTCTTTTAAAATAAATGTTTCCATGAAGAATTTATAACCAAAACTGTTTGGGGTTTGATCCTCAGATGTTGTTTTGGGAGAACAAATAGTAACTTCAGGGTTCTTGTCAATAGCACCAATTTCAATAAAGTGAGCATTTGTGGGATTAGTTTTAGTTCTTATTTTCTTGACTTCTTACAGCTTTGAAAAGCTGATGAGTGGCAAAAGGAGAAATATGGCTCTGTCTCTCTAGTTTTACAAAATGCTTTCCAAAAACAGTGGAGAAAGGCAGGAAAAAATCTTCAAAGGCCTCTTGCCAACCCAAGCTATTCTACATATTCCAGAAAACTTATATATTCTGTTATTGTTGCAAGACAGTAGTTTTAGTAGGGCTGCCAAACACTGATGAACTTGTTCTGCTTTACATGCACTGGATACAGACTAACCCAAATTAAAATCTGTATGAAGAAGGATGCCCAGGGTGAGCATCAGACCAGAGAAATGCAGTGATACTTCCCCCACTGTTCCCCTTCTGGTTCCAATTGCAGACCTGGGGAAGGGCTACATATGTAATTTATCTGGACTTCTGTAAAGTCTTGGATATGGTCCCCTAGTCTGAATTGGAGGTGAATTCAATGGGTGGACTGTTCAGTGGATAAGGAATTGGTTGGATGGTCACGGTCAATGGCTCAATGTCCTGATGGACATCAGTGACCGGTGGTGTACCTCAGGGGTCTGTACTGGGACAAGTATCATTTAGTATCTTAATTAATGACACAGACAGGTGGACCAAGGCACCCTCAGCAGGTTTGCAGGTGACACCAAGCTGAGGGTAGAGAATTTTAATTTTTTAGGGTTAGGGTTGGGGTTCCTTAGGGACCAGACCATCCAGAGGGACATGGACACGCTCCAGAAGTGTCCCATGGGAATCTCATGGGATTTAACAAGGCCAGGTGATTGTGCTGCCCCTGGATCAGAGCAACCCCAGCATCAATCCAGGCTGGGGATGAACAGGTACTGTATAAATATATTTTTTTATATTTTTGTAGATTCCATCTGTTGACTGTTTTGCTTCCTGATAATGGCAGTATGTGTTCACTCTCTTAAGTATCCTGTTTTAATTTATACTCTTCAGATGTTGCTTGGATCATGATACACAGAAATAAAAAAAATTGGCTAGCCAAATTATGAGGCAGGCTGAAATTTGATTCTCACACCCTTCAATTTGCCACGTAGGTCTGTTGATATGGGAATGATTCCTTGCAAAAATTGTTTAACGCTGAAGACAGAAGCAAATCTGCTAATTCCAAGCTGCTTCAGTAATCACCTCTCAAACTTTTACATGCAGGCCAAGAGCCTCACCCCTCAGGACTACAGCCTGAGGTGGTCAGGGCTGCTGGTGACAGTGGGCGAGGTGCTGGAGAAGAGTGTGCTGAATGTGAACAGGACGGACTGGCATGCGATGTTCACAGGCATGTCGCGCCGGCAGATGATCTACAGTGCGGCCAAGGCCCTGGCAGGGATGTACAAACAGCAGCTGCCACCCAGGACCGTGTGACAGCGGTGACACCCTGACACCAGGAATGTTGGGTTTGATTCTAGGATTGAAACAGAGCCTGTGCATTCCAATTCTCAGCAACACACATTTCTGATTTTAACTCTAAACTGTTTCTACTTCTTGAGAAGTGAAGGTGATTTCCAGGAGTGGAAGTGAGCAATTGCAGTTTTTAGCTAATATGTGATTTCCAGTATGATTCATAAAACAAATATGTATTTATGACTGGTACAGGCAGCATTACAGTTTTTTAACTGGAATGTGCTGTGATATGACACCTTACCAGGCATTTGCTGGGATAGTGTTCTTTCTAAAGGGGATATTTGTTTAGCTATTTCTTTATATTAGTCATATAAACATGTTGACAGCATAACATGTATGTTATATATACATTTCAATCCAGAGAGAACAACCTTCTGTATTACATGTGTTTTTCGGGGCATGTGTTTAGGGGATACTTAACACCTCATTGGGTTGGTGTCTGTATATAGTTCTCAGGAGCAATGCCAAGTAGTCTCTACAGCACATAACAGTGAGCTGCTGAAGAAGAGCACAAATTCATGCCCTGTTAGTCATTGCTAAATAATTCTGAATTCTCATTTTCTGTGCTGCATCTTTCTGCTTTTTACATAACAGTAATTAAATTCATGGCCACCTGAAGAACCACAGACAAAATTTCAAGTCACTTCAGTGGGTTTTAGATCAGGTACTGCACTTCCCACATGAAATCATCTCAGCAGTTTCAATAACTTGATTTACTCCAGTGCTTCCAACTTCATCTGTTATATGTAATTATGTAACAATTTCTATGTAGTTACAGTTGTCAGTAATTGATTATGGAAAATGGTGATGTGTGTATCACTTGCTTTGCTATTCTGGATTTTCTTAACACTTTTAAGTCTAAAAGCTTTTTTGATGTCATGAGCTCACTGTTTCTCATAAAAGTTTTCAGTGGTGTCTGATTTTTTTTTGTGGTTATAAACATCTTCCATCCATGCTCACACAATCTTAAATCTGTACTTAAAAATACAGAAGTAATTGTGAAGAAAATATTTTGGTAATAATACTTTTTTAAGAAACAAAGAATAAACAAATACTTTTTGTTTGCCTTAAAGAAGCAGTTTTTCCAGCTTATATTGCTCCACCTTTACCTTTCTTAGATGCTTTCAAAGAACATTTTGTATACAATATACTGTTAAGCCAGCTCATATTTGTACCCAGTGAAAGCCTGTCTATTTCCAAGTAATATATTTGGCCTTAATTGGCTTACTCTGTAAAACAGTTGAATAAATGGTTTCTCTAGATAATTGCATTTGTGTTAAAGGCTTGGTTTTTATCATGGATGGTGAAAATTTCTTTATTGAAGTTGTATTAACATGGTCAGATTGCAGATTTCTCACATACCAAACAAGCAAATAGAATCCAACTCTCAGTCTTGAGTTTCCTCATTGGGATTTCTTCTTTCTGTGTTGAACCAAAAGGATGATACAGAAAGTTCTGTTTGTCATTGCGCAGTAAAGGCATCTTTGCATTTATTGTAGTGTCAGTTTGCAGTGTATAATAAGTTGAATGCTGCTCCTTTAATCCCCTGCTTGCAGCATCCTCTGTGAAGCAGAGGAAGAGGACATGAAATCACTAGGGTTAGGTGCCCTGGCATGACTTAAAATTAAAACTAAAGAGGAATGACCCCTTTCTTTCTCCCATTCCTGGCCCTGGCCTTCACTTTCTAAGAGGTAAGAGGAGTGGAGGAAGACAGATGTGGTCAAGTGAAATAGCTTTTCTGTGTCTCAGTGAAGGTCTCATGATTTACTTTTGACAGCCCCCACAAGAATTAAAATGGTGTGGCTTTGCAACTACCATTTAGTTCTCTCCCTTTGGGGGAGCATTACTTGCTTGTGTATTGAAAAATAACTTCCTCAGATGAACACCACGAGCTCAGCTTCTTCCCTCAGAGGCCGAGGGAAGAAAAAATGTCTGGACTATGATCTGGGAGGCTAAAAAATCTAAAAAAGCTAGAAATTGCTTTCTGAGTGGAGGCCTTGCTCAGGGTCTGAGTTAAATGGATGAATTTTGTACCAAGTTAAGGTGACAGTTCAGCTTTTCACCATTCCCAGGGTTGTGTTGGGGGCAATAATAAGAGAGGAAGCTCAGCAGGGGAGACACCACCATCTCTGTTAAATTTATATACAGATCGGTTTAGAAAAGTAGAGACACATTGGACATGTAACGTTTGTTACATGAAGACAACTCTCAACTGTCACATTGCTGTAGCTGCAGAAGCCATTTCTGCTACGTTTGCTCCAATATGACTGTCAGAAGTCAAGAAAGCTACAATATGTATTACTATTATACTACCATTTTTAAACTATGTTTCGCATAAAAAACAGCCAAGCTCTTTGAGTTTACATTACATTAAGAAGATCTATGAGGTCCTTAAACTGAGATTCTTTAAAATGCTGGAGAAAGCTCATTAGCTCTGCACTTGTTACTGTTTTTGTTGAGAAGTTAACTACTCTGTCCCTGGCCTCAGTTTTTCATCACAGCACTGCTCAGAACAGCGTGGCTCTTAGAGAAATTATGGATGTAAAATTCCCCACACCTTTCTGTTGAGGTTAGTCTGATAACTTTCACCCAGCTGCCCCTCTCAAGATTGGCCCTAAATGTCTCTGAAGAAAGGATGGGGCATTTGGGGTCTGAAGGAGCAGCGATTACAGCTTGGTGGAACATCTTGGTCCAAAATCAGGAACAAAACAGCCTTAATAACTGCTCATACACTTTCCAGATCATTCTTTACCAAAAGGCTTTTAGAGAGCATGAGACATCTACTCAATTTGGGCAAGGTATTGAGGAGTGGCAGAAGAGGGCAAAGGAAAGAATAGAGTGTGGAAGGATGTGAAAGCAATGGAAAGGATGTGCTGCAGAGGAATAACAGGTCCAAAAACACTCAACAGCTGCTTCTGAGCTAACACAGGGATTTTTCATGTACTGGAATTAAAGGAGATGTAGCATCAAGATTACAGGAGAAAAAAAAATATTTCATATTGGAAATGTGATTTCCAAGTATCTTTGCATTCTACATGTGTGAGCCAGTGTAGCTGTGGTCTTCTCTGTAAAACAGGGAACTACCTCATTGAAGTAAAGGAGAAAGCAGCTAAGTTGGTTTTCCAAGGTTACGTTGGCTGTTTAATTACAAAGTTACATGGAATTCTGTGTTATGCCTGGAGTTTTTTGGTGTTCACCACAAAAACATGCTTCCTGTTAAAGGATGTTCCATGACATCAGTGAATGTGATGTTTTTTGTTGTTTTGTTTTTAATAAGTCTGATATTGGAAATTAGGCATCAAAACTTTCAAACTTGTTTTAATCTATTTTGTCAGGTCAGTGCAAACAGCCTGTATTTGATAAAGATCAAACAAAAAAATAGCTACTGCTGTAGTTCTGTTGTGAATAATGCACTGAACCAGTCTCTCATCTTAGTTTTTTACTCCGTCAAGTGTTCTATTGAGTTTTTTAAGTTTTTACTTGCCTTAGCTCGAATATTTGTGCATTCATGCCTTGCACTTGAGTTCACAGCTGTGAGAAGGACCCTAATTTATATTTTCCTCAAGTATCATCTCTTTTATTTGCTTTTACAATAACACATAGAATGTACAGTACTCAGGGGTTGTTTCCATTACATAAACCTTATACTTGCAGGAGCAACCATTGCAAAGTAACTGCTGAATGTTCTGCTAGTTCTTGGAAAACTGCAGGAAGTTGAGTTTTGTGTAAGTGTTTTGACCAGTAGGGGGATTCTGAATCCAACAAGAGGTGAAAAACAGCATCAGGCAGAGCAGCAGGCTTAGAAAAAATTCTCAGGCAGGCCAGTTATATAATAACAACAATAATAAGATATAATTCATAATTAATATATAATG
>WEKY01024185.1:15872-80222 GCA_013390045.1 Picathartes gymnocephalus
TCTATATATAACTTTTTTTCCAAATTTTTTTTTTTTTTTTTTTTTTTTTTTTTTTTTTTTTTTTTTTTGTGTGAGAGACTAACCTTGGTAAGTGTAAAAAACTGCTACAGGCAATCCTGCCTTTCTGCCTTTTGACATTGTAACCCAGGTGTTCGGAAATCAAATTCTCTCAAATATTTTGCCTTTGGTCAGGCAAACCTGTAAATGAACTGCAAAACTGAGAACTAATTTGTCACATTTAGCCACAGCCTTGACAGGAGGTGTAAAGAACCATCTTCCCTGAAGGACCCAAAGGGCCCTGCTCCATTGCACCGCAGCTGTGCTCAAGAGGTGATCAATTAGCTAAATCTCATTTAAAGATTCATCACAGTGTCCCTACACTGGGTTAGACCAGAGATTGCAATACGGAGGAGGGATCAGCAGCCTTGTAGTTCTCTTCCATGTTTCCTGTCCAATGAGTCAGGACTGATGTACAGGATGTTAAACAAACTTTGTAAAATTATACATAAAATCTGACTTCTTGAAAATCAGAGGCATCTCAGAATGAAATAGGCATGAAAAAAAACCAAATACAAACAGTGAGTGGTAACAAATTTCCCCATTTCTTTTTGAGTTTATTCTGGATGGGTTCTCTCTCTCAGACTGTCACCTCCTTGCTTACTCAGTAGAGAAAAAAAGAAGAAAAAGAAAGTAGAAAGAAGGAGAAAGAAAAGTGAAGATGACATCTATACATCTGCAGAAAACCCATTGTGTCAGCAGTTGTTTGCTGTTTGGGAACTTGAGGGTTTTGATAACTATTCAAGGCTAGATCTGTAAAAATTCTCCTTTTTAACTTTTGTATTAGGTAGTTGGGGCTAAGAATCTGTGCTTGGCTGAATATAACATATTAGGTTGTCAATAAATTCACAAGGAAAATAAGAAATTGGCTTTAAAAAAAAACCACAACAAACCAAAAAAAAAAAAAAAAAAAAGAGAGAGAGAGGAAGAACTAGCAGAGATACCAAATCTGTAAATGAAGCTTATTTCAGTGCAAAAGATCTGGCCTTGAATAATATTTGTCTCAAGCACCGATGGCTTGGTCATGAGTTTTGCAGCAGAGTAGCTACACATGGATCTTCCCTGTTCGAGGCTGGGAGGGGACAATCCCTGCTTGGGGCCGGGCAGGGCATTGGGCAGGGGGTGGTGAGCAACTCTTTTGTGCATCAGCTGTGTTGATGGGTGTTTGCTTCTCTCTTTCTCTTGTCTCCATTTTCATTATCATCATTATCATCATCATTATTGCTGTTGTTTCCATTTATTTTATTTCCATTACTAATCTGTTCTTATCTCAATCCATGGGTTTTACCATTTCTCCCCCCAGTTCTCCTCCCCATCCCAGCAGGGAATGAGCCAGTGGCTGCATGGCACTCAGTGGCCAGCTGGCCCTAAATCACAGCACTGCATTTCCCTACAGATTTATCCCTTCCATAGACAACGCACCTGATGATAACAAGGTGAACTCCTCACTGATATTTCGAGTGGAGTCATTCTCTTGTTTCTGACCTGTGTGTAAACCTCTGTGACCCCAAACCTGACAGCTCTGCTACTTAAGATAAATTTTCCTAGGTAGGTGGCTTGATTGAAACTCCTGTTAGACTAAAGCCTGACCTATAAATATAACGAGGTCCCAAGAACTGGGAGAGATCATTTCTCCCCCTAGCACAGGCATCATTGCAATCACCAGGAGTTGCCCTGGAAGAACAAGAGTTAGGCAGAAAAACATAAACAGAGTCAAAGCAGAAGTGATTATTTTAGTAATTAAACATTTCTTAACTGAAATTACATGAAATGCAAAAGCAGCATGAAAGGTCAGGAGAGATTTTTCAAAGAGTGTTCCAGAGGAAGGGAAAGGGAAAAGCAATTAAGTACAAAGACAGAAGGTTATGATGCATAGAAGATTATTGCAAACAAGTGGCTGCCAGTAACAAACTACATTGTTTTGAATGATTAATTAATAAAATAATCTTTTTCATTAACCACCGTCACTGGGGAAGATAAATTAGAAAAAACATGCAGGAAACAAAACAGACACATTTCTTACTTGTGTGCATTAGCGTATATGTCGAAATACATAAACAAATTTTGTTTGTCTCAAAAATTCTAGTATCAGAAGGAATATGTGGTTATTACTAATGCTACAGGTTCAGGACATGTTTCCTTTTAGATAAACCACCAGATTTGCCCTCATAAATGTTTGAGTGGGCTATAGGATGCACTGTTTTCTTTATGTTGTTGTGAGTAACTCACAAAGGACGGAAAGGCAGCTCAGGGAACTAACACCCTTAAAACAAAAAATCTAAAAATACCCCAGCACTGAAAAATTCCAATTCTGAGACAGGGTTGGTTAGAGCCTGTTTTCAATAGTGCCAGGGTTGTGGGTTCAATCTCTGTATGGGCCAACCAGTTAAGAGGTGGGTTTGATAATCATGGTGGGGTCCCTTCTAACTCAGAACATTCAGTGAATAACAAACAGATGATAATGACTTCATGTGAAAAATGATCTCTTTTTTAACCCTTGACAAGAATTGAGATTGAAGGCGTTTGTTTTTCTCTTCTAGGAGGGAAACCCTGAGCAAACCCTTGAAGGCCAAAGGAACAGAGTGAAGAGCCAGCGTGTAGATACTCAGTGTTTCCCCGTGCTCTCTGCTCATGAGTGTTTCACTGTGCCAACAGTCTCTCCTTTTTCTGCCTTCAGCGTCAGCCCAGGAGCAAAGCTGAGCTGCTGCTCAGAGCTCTGACACCATCTGTGATTAAAGCAAGACCTTGATCAAAAGCAGTTTTTAGGCTCCCAGCTCACTGTTCTATCCAAGGCAGTGACTCTGTCACAGCATATGAATCAAAAGCCCCACTGGATGCTGTAAATAAAAACACTTTAAACAACAACAACAATAAGGAAGAAGGAATCTTTGATCAGGCTACAGTTAATTGATTAAAAAGTCCATTTCATTGTCCTTTCATGTCTGAGCTTCAGTAAACAACACGAGAGAGCAGAACTCAGCATGCAGGAGTAGAAAGGAGGCCACGAAGGAAGCCTGGCAAGTAAGCAAAGATTAAAAAGAAAGGGAAAAAATAGATTATACAGAATAAATAGAGAAACCTGCTGTGCTCATGACCAGAAGCTTAACCCAATTCTCCAGCTATGCCACTGAAAGGCAGGGGAATTAATAACCATCAGCAAATCATGGACTCATATTTGACTTTATTTTTCTCACTGTAACCATATGAAACCTTTCCTACGAAATCCACAATGTGATTTGTGCAAAACTAACCTCATATAATGCTTCCAAATATGAAATGGATTAAGTACTGGGAAAGGATATTGACTTTCATTCTAAGGAAATCTGAAAAGAATCCTTGTCTTTGGTTAACAAACAAACCAGGTTTTCCACTCTGATGAAAGTGGAATTGCTATAGTTGCCATTTCTCTCTCATCTGAGAGGTATCAGGGTGGCATCCAAGTTCCAAACATTCTCAAAGACAGCCAGACATATTAACAGCAGCAGGGGCCACTGAAACACTTCAGGATGCTCACAAGTAATCAATTTACAGGCTCCTTTTCTGTGCAGTGGAAGAGAGCACACAATCCTTCCTTCTCCTCTCAGGCAACTCAGCACACTTGTACTTCAACTTCTCTGAATCCTCTCTGGAGAGCCCAGGCTCCCTCTCTGATTTGAACAGAAAACCTAGAGACACCTGTCTCACCACAGTCCATCCTTTTTAATTATCTCTTTCAGCTTTACTATTAAAAAGAGATCACAACTTCATTAAACAATTATGTCCAATGATGGACATAAAATTTGCAATTGGATAAAATAAAGTGAAACAATATTCTAAAGTGCTACTATCGTTCTTGTTGGCATTTTTACTTTTGCCTAAAGAACATCAGTGAGACTCCTTAAAAGCTACTTACAAAAGATACTTACAAAAAAAAAAGGTTTTAAAACTTTGAATTTTATATGTCAAGGCATGCAAATCAATGCACGCTGACAGACAAAGCAATTGGGAGGTGAGGCAAGTGAATTGTGTCTCTCGTGTTAAACCTTGGTTGAGTTTTATTAAAGAGGAGAAGAAATGGCTCCAGGGATCTTATTTTATCTTACTGAGCCAAAAAAACTTGTGAATACAGCAGTTTTAAATGGAAACAATGATATTTTTCCTAAAATGAATGGCACAGATGTAATAACCCCCCAGTCGTGTCATTGCCCAGTCTGAGCATACACAGACAGAGAATTGCTGTCACTTATATCTTTACCAGTTCTACAGTGACTGATGCTTTGCAGCCCAAATATCCAGCCCCAGTGCCAAGCTTGATCTCTCTTTTCTTCTCATTTAACAGCCCAAATGCACATCCCCAGTCGCTGGCTGGGTTTGGGGTTATTGCCTCTTGCTTGCAGTGCTTGATATATGAGCTCTGTATCAGTGACTGGCTCCCTTCTCTGAAAAACACAAAAACATCACTCTGCAAACACTCAGAGCTGCTCAATATCCCATCCGAGGGCTATTGGGCTTAAAATATAAAACTCTGATCTTGCCAGCATTTATTGCTGCTTGGGAAAGAAGTGACTACCATGAATGAAAGCCCCAGAGAAATCTCCCCAGAGTGGATGCACTGCCATCACTCCTAGCACTAAATTAAATTATTAAGTAGTACTGGGGTAAAGATTGCAAATTCAGATATTTAACAGGTGCAAAATCCAGGAATATCAGCTCCAGACATAACACGACAATTTGCCTAAAGTATTCCACAACTTCCTTTTCTTCTTTGCAACACTGCAAACAACTTCTCCACCTTGGAAAGGCAAACAAACACCTGGGTACAACATATTTAACAACAGACCACTAAAAACACTTCTGTTCAAATAATCAGAATTTCAGCAGCAAACCTCAAGATAATATGGACTTTTATGGAGCTTTTATGGATCCATTAGCTTGAATAGCTGCTGAATTTTTGAACTAGAATAACAGATTTGCATATATTGCCTCAAATTTGCACCTTGCAAGGTCTGTTTCCTAATTTTGAATGATGAAGGCAGTAATGTAATACCAGAGTGTGCCTGAATAGGGCATTATATTAACTGTAATACTTTTTATTCTCTCTAATTTATCAATTTGCCATACTTCAAACAGCAGGGGCTTTTTCAATAATCTCATTGAAGTGTCAAAGATGCTTAGTACAAACATTTCTAAGATATTAATTATTATCTGTTCATGCATTTTATTTTGACAAATAGTGAAATCGTGCATTTCAATTTAATGTTCAATTCACACAGAACATTTTCACATAGTTTTCAAATCTGCTGATACTAGTCAGGCATAGTCTTCTTGTTGGAAACAGCAAGTTTACAAAACTTCATTCCCACAAGTAAAGAAAGTAATTTCACTTAAATGAAATCATTGCAGAATCATTTTTATTTAATTTTTTTGAATGCAAAAAATTCACAGCTCTCCTCTCCTCTTACAGAACAAAAAAGTGTAGAAGAGGGTTAGAATCTCAACTAAGTGCAGTCCAGCACTGAGAAAAATTCTGGATTTTTGGGAATGAAAATGAAGTCAAACAAGGCAGTTTTTCCAAAATATCAGCTAGGACCTCCTCTTAACTGCTTGTTTCGTGGGGCTTTTTTGAATGCAATCTAGAATACTTTTATCAATACAAATGGATATTTCCTTTGCCACAGAAGAGTAGCGTTTTTAAACTACCAGGGTAAGTATATAAATAACCAGGGAGAAAAACAAGACAAAAACAACCTGAGACAAACACAAGTAAATTGTCAGATAATCTTTAAGATTGCACTTGGTACTGATCTTAATTATCCAAATGGCTCCATTAAACAAATGAGATCTCTGAGAACCACACAGGAATATGAGTTCTGATTTCAGTCCCCAATTTGTTTGATTAACCTGCTACAAAGCTAATTAATCTTCAGGGAAAGGATAAGAGTTGTGCTTCATATTGCACAGGTCATCTGTTGTTAACTAGCAATACACCCTAAAGAACTTTTAATCTAAAGGGTCCATTCATTATTCATATGTTTTCTATTTATTATTACATATATATTACATATATTCATATGTTTTCTACTTATTATTACATTTTAGGGCTGCCTAAATATTGCTGATCTTTCTCTTAAACCAACCATTTACAGCATCAGTTTGAAGATTCCAAAATACACCAGAGAAGTTGTGTCGACAGACTTGCAAAAGTTCCACTTCAGGAAAATTTGTAATGTTGTCCTTAAGTATGGAACTGAAAATTACAATATTCAGGTTGTGGGGCTGGAATTTTCCAAACAGCAAAGTTTCATTATGATTTTTTTAACCTTTAAAGCAAAGACATTCCCAAAGTTGGACACAATATAAACCCTGAAGACAACACCTAATATTTGCTTGCAAGCCTGTCATGCAGAAGACTGCTGAATCATGATGGTATACAAATTCATGCCAAGATGTGCTCCATGAAACGGGAAAATTATTTCCTCATTCTCCTGCAGATGAGTTGAGCAGACAGTCTGCACGTGAAAAAATAGGAAACAGCACATTTGAAAGAATTTGAAAGAATACAAAGATCCCTTAATAAAACTTCATGAAACCACCTTCGAATGTCCTGGGTTGGAAGAGACCTTAAAGACTATCCAGATCCGACCCCTCTGCAATGGGAATGCAACACCTTCCACTGGACCAGGCTGAAAAATACAGGCTGTGCCAAACTGTTAGAAAAAGTAGTGCAAAGTAGCTTTAATATTCTCTACTGTAACAAAAATTTGACTTTGTAAGATTGACAGAAAAGTGAATTTCCTTATTACAATCATCAACATTAATACATATGCTACATGTAATAATATTTATGTCAAATTGTATCATCAGTCTACTACTTAGGAAAAATTTTGCTTGATAGATCTTCAGTGCAAGGAGGTGTAAGGACTAATTAGCCCCGTGAAAACGCACATTCTGCTAACTCTGTTTTTAAAAATCAGGGAAGTTCCTCATGGACACTTGCTCTACTTAGAGTGAAACTGAGATATGTGCTGAGCTCAAGGGCTAAAGATTCAGAAACTCTGCATTTCTAAAAGGAGGTCTGTTAAAAAAAAAAGTCATGGTCTTTCTTCAAAGATGCATTGAGCTGAATTGCATGTGAAATACTTGAAGAAATAAAGCAGAGTAAGAAATGGTATCATCAGGGTGTTCCAGCTACTGATGAGATTTAAAGTATATTTTGGCCAGCAGCCAATTACAGACTGCCACATTCAGAAGCTTACGCATAATTTGTCATATTTCTGTCAGAGGGATGTTTTAACTGCCTGTGGGATATATGACAATAGAGATAGAAGCAGCACATGGGATCAGAGCACTGGTTTACTAATCCAACTAAAAGCACTTATGGGAGAAAAAAGCCAGAAACAATCCTAGTAAAAAATTATATTCCGTAATCACAAAATAAGCCCTTACATTATGCAACATGCCCTCGTCTTTTAGTACCTTGACAGGATTTTCTACTCCATTTTTTTCCCTCTAATCCACACTAGCCTGCTGAAAAAAACCCAAACAAACCAAAAAAGCAGTTTAATGCCTTATGTTTAAAAAAAAAATATTACGGTATAATTTTCTCTTTTTTAAGAGCTTTGTGTGGCTACGGGAACATACTATCAAGACAACAGGTAATGATTTTCCTTTTGTAAAGCACACCTTTGAAAATACAGAAATTAATCCTGAAGTTTGTGAGTCAGATTTTTGAGCACACACAGAAATTCATTTTCAAGCAAAATATTTGCTTTATATTTTTTCTGTTTTTCATAATAACAATAATAGTTTTAGGAAAAAGCTGTTGCAATAACAAAGCAGAGAAGCAGAATATATGAAAGCAGGAGATCTGTTTGTTTTGAGGACAAGACTCTTTTTAGAATAATATCTACACTTTTGCTAAGGTCACTTGGTGTGTTCAGCCTGGAGAGGAGGAGACTGAGGGGATGTTCAACCTCCTTGTGAGGGGAAGAGGAGGGGCAGGCACAGATCTTCTGCTTTCTGCTGACCATGATTTTGGATATTTTGTCTTTTCAACTAGGATTTCACAATGCTTTGGTGGAGACTGAGGAGAAGGACCAGTAAAAGAGGAAGAAATAGAACAAGAGCGAAATGCTAGAAAAATGAAGGGAAAAAAGAAATCAAGAAGTGAATCAGCACTTCAAGTGGAAAGGTTGAGAAAACAGCCATCTCTGATATCATTGGAAGCCTCAAAATCGTTGAAGTTGCTTTGTCAGTGATGAAAACAGAAGCAAAGCTGCCCCCTGTAAAGGTGGCCACTATCTGCCAGCAGGCCTGAAAGCAGGCAGAGCCTCACCCCGCACAAATCCTTTAAAAGTGGCATGAAAAGGGTGTGCTGGCAAGGAGGAGGAGGAAATGCTCACAACAAGGCTTGTTTGGGACAAAAATGGGCAGAGGAGGAAACTGTAGAGAGGAAACGAAGGTTGTAGTGTAGACTGGGCATAAAAGACAGAAAAAGTATGGAAAAATGGATAAAGAGAGATATGAGAAGGTCAAAAAGGAGAGAGGAAACCAGAGTATAAGAAGAGCGTCTCTAAACATGCCTAAATGTCTAAACTGGCAGACATTTGCAAGTGGAAAAAGCAATGCTAAAGTCCAGCTGGGAGAAAGGAAGTGAAGCTTTATGTGGAGCAGTTAAATTTGCATTTTCACGTTCACTGCAGACTCAGTTTTCCATCAGCTGAGTGCAGGGTCAGGCTGAGACAGGAGCTTTAGGAAAAATCATGGAATGGGTCAAAACAAAGCTTGTGGTTTTCAGGTCTTACAGCTCTATCAAATCATTTTCATTCTTGTTTTGGAAATGGGCACTTGATCTTTCCAGACAAGCAATAAGCGAAGATAAAATGGACAGTTGAAGATCCTCTCTCATTCTGGCCTTGGAATTCCTTGGAATGACCAAGGAATGAAAAAGAACTCAAGCTAAAGTCATAGAGGAACAGACTAGGGACATGAGGGGAAAAAAAAAATGAAATTAGAAGTAGAAGCTAAACTAAAGTTAACATCTGTCAGCCAGCAAATCTTTGGCTTTGTCAGACTCTGTAATTTTCATTCCACAGAGGCTGACAGGAGAAAAATGGCACCTAACTGAGGTGAAATGCTTAGTTCTGAGAATGTCTCCTGAAAATAATATAGACTTCCCTTAGCTTCATGCTGCAGCACAAATATTTTGGTGCTTTTTCGTGGAAGGCTTCACTTTGATAACCCTGCCTGCTGCTGGCCAGAACAGTGTGCAAAAAATCTCACTGCCCAGGGGAAAAACAGAGAAGAAATGTTGGTGTTGCGTGGATGTGAAAATACTGACCTTGTTTTGAAACTTCCTCAAAAAATAAGGCAGTATCTGCCAGGAAAAGAGGTGTTTTATGCTCAGAATTTATTTTTTTTTTTGTTGACTAAAAAGTAAGAAAAGGTGTCTGGGAAAAATCTCTGCCCAGATAATTTTGTGCTGGGTGAGAAATACAATAACACTGACCCCTGTGATATTGAGTTAAGCTGTTCTCCACAGAGGCAGATGTGTGACACTGACACAATAAATATACATGTGCTAGTGACACCTTAACCTATCAGAGTGAATAATAACCTATTTATATGTCTAATACATAAGTATTCGTCAGCAGAGCAACGAAAGGGGTTGTTCTGCCTCCAAAAATTGATCTCAAAGTTCTGTGCTCAGCCCATAAAGACTGCCCTATACAGCTGATTAATCTAATTTGTTTTGGATTTATGAGCTCACCAAAGAGAAATGTCTTGAAGGAAGTGGCCCTCATCTACTGTTGGGCCTGTTTTAAAAACTGCCCTATCAGAACAGATTCATTTTAATGAAGAGACTGAAGAGGATGTCAAGAGCAAAACTGGCTTTCATCAGGGTACGATTTTACATTCTGTGTGATTCTGTGATTTCACAGAAGAAGGAAGAGATGGAGAGTGAGAAAGGTGTTGGGATGGAGCACAAAAGCCATTTTCCTGTTGTGATCCCTGCTGGATTGCCACAGAAAAAATAATGCAAACTGCTGCTTCCATCAAAGCACTTTTCCCAGTGCTATCACCTAGTGTGAGTAGCACCTCACTTTTTTGTAAAATGTGGGTTTTGATGGGCAATGTTACGTAATTACCAAATAATTTACGTGCCAGAACATGCAAACCTAGATAAAGTGAAGGTGATAATTAGCCTGGGAGATGTTTGGGCAGGCAGATGATGCACCACGAGCGTGTTGAGTTGTGTGGGATCCTCCACCCCAACAGCTACACAATTATACATAACAGGCACCACAGATCATCTCTGGAAGCAAGCAAATAATTAGAACCTAAACCCATCAGTACTATGGGGTTCTGAATTGTCCTTGGGGGGGATGAAATTCTGTTTGGGGTAAATCTGCAGGCTGGAAAGAGCCTGGCAGACTTTGAGGCAGATGAAATAGCAACACTGCTCCCTCCTTCTCAAATGATCGAGGTGATTGTAGATCAAAACTAGTTTCACTGACTTCAGGGCAGTGTCTGTGAATTGGCACTGGGGTTTGTTTCAGTGGCCTGGAGGAAAGCTAAATAATTTACTCGAGATCCCAACTTCTCTCTTTTATTTGTATTTTTCTCTCTCAGTTTCTACTGGTAGCAATATTCTTGCTCCTGGCTAACTGTGCTGTGTATCACCAAATTCTCATCACCTATGACAGAAAATGTAGCTCTTCTCTTTTCCCAGACTGACATAAGGCTGGTGCATTTTTCTCCTACCTGTCATTAAAAGCAACTGTAAAAAAAACAACCAACCAAAAAAACCCAAACAATCCCACCCCTCTTTAACTTTGCAATTACACCTTACACATACGTAGAAATGAGAGACGATTTTATAAATTAAAATCCCTCAAAACACAGGCATGTCATTTACCCTTGGAAAAATCAAATTCTGTTCAATATAAATCTGGAAAACAAAAAAGCAAAAATATAAACCTTGATCTCCTGCTCTCTGAGAAACAGTGGAACACATTTTCAGCGTGTTTAAGGAGGAATTTGAGCTTTGCTTCACTAGAGCTACAAATGTTGGATCAGCTGCAAAACTGAGCTAGCAACAAAACCTGATTAAGATGTATCTGAAAAAGTTTATGAAATAGTAATGTAGGAAAAATTACATCAGAGACAAAAAGAGAACACATGCAGGAGCTGGAGATATTTTTTTTAAAGAAAAAATGAAGAAAAAAGCTGTTAACTTTCCAAAGGGTTGAAAATGAGCAAAGTAGTTATTGTGTATGAGGGGGGGGAAAAAAAAAAATGAAGGTGGAAAAGTGAACCATAGCTGCAGTTAGCAGAGAAAATTCAGTTCAATTCAGATACTTCAGATGCAAGGGAAAATTCCTCTTCTCACTTAGAGCTGTGATCTTTATTAGTGTTTGTAGGTGAAGTGTACAACCTTTATCTGTATTGTGGGGTGATTTTACCACACCCTGGCAGAAAAATGCTGCAGAACACAGCAGCTGATGCCAGCCTGAGACTTGTGCACCCCATGGGATTTGTGAAGAACGCTGACAGCAGGGAAAGGGACAGACAGCACGAGCAATACGTGCTGCCAGAACTGAAGGAAACAAATTCAAGTGGGTTTTGATCACATTAANNNNAACAAGTAGATTTTAGTCAAACTAAAAAAAAAAAAAAAAAAAAAAAAAAAAAAAAAAAAAAAAAAAAAAAAAAAAATCCAGAAATGAATCCATCATATGAGTTCTCCACTCTTTGTGCAGCTCTGGAATTCTGCTGCAGTGTTGTAGATCCTTGAATGAGGCAAATAATTCACTTGCAAACAATCCTCTCCTAAAATTAATGGGAAGAGAGGGGAGCTTGCCTCCCTGCCTCGTGTGTCCATTGAACATTGATCTTTAACCTGCAACAAGCAACACCCATCAAAGCTCCTGCAATTTTTTCTGCAGCAGTCACTGGGGGGATGGAGGGTCGATGCATCACAGTGTCCTGGCAGTTCCCAGCCCTGCTCAAAGATGGATAATATTGAACCTGCACCCCAGGAAGGGAACCAGGCAGCTCCCCAACAGCTTCCTCATGAAGAATTATCCCTTCAGACAGTGCCATGCTCGTTCCGTGGAAGTCAATAGGTGTTTTTTGTTCCAAACATTCTCATTGTAGAGATGTCCAAGCTGGACAATGATTTTGACAGAGCTGTGCTTCAGGCTTTTGTTAATTAGGTGCTGAATACTCAGCTCAAGGGATGTTGCTGTTAGACTCACTAAGAGTAAAATGCACATACGTGAAGAGCACACAAAATTTAAAAAGTTACGTGGAGATATCTATATTTATATAGTAATTACTGTTCTCTGTGATGTGTCACCCACACATTCCCTGATCTCATATTCCTTTCCTATGGTATCCTGCTGCATCTGATAAGGTTAGGTTCTCACCTTTAGCTGAGAAGATGGATTGTTACAATTTTGTGTCATTTACAAAGTTGAAACAGACCCACGAGGTACAAATATGATCCCAATAAATATGATCTCATACCTAAAAGCCTAAAAGACTTTCAATTTTATAGGGTAAATGCACTAGATAAGGAATTTTTTTTTTTTTTTGCAAATGCATCCCAAAGATGTTCCAGTCTCAGGTCAATACGTGACAAAGACCTTCCAAATTTTTCATACCACCATAGCATTTATTTGGAAAAACCCTCTGTAAATAAAAAGATGATGAATGCTTTTCTTGTCTGTTTTGACATTTTAAACTGCAAGTATTTGAACTGGTGATTCTCCTGCTGTCACTTAATATTTTCAAGCCTACAGATGATCAAACTGTAAGTGAAGACATTAAGCAATGAAACAAACTTTACCCAACATTTTGTTTAATTTTGTCAAAGCCTGTGTTCTTGTTCCTTCTTTTTGGTGAAAGCATCCTGCAAGCATACTAAAGAAATTCCCATTTTTACGACCCTGTCCAAGTGGGTGAAATCTCTACCAGTTACAAACTCTATGTTGTTCTTTGTAAAGTTTTTCCAGCAGAGCAGGTGATGAATTTATGAGTACCTTAACAACTAAGGTCATGAAGTGCATTATAATTTAATGTAATTCTTCCATCCTGAATGGATTTTTCCCTGCTCTTTGCGGTTCCCACACAGTCTTTTGATTAATTTCTGTCATGGAAACTACAGCTGTGATGGTACTGCATGCAGAATGCTGACTGCTGCACTTGCATTCCTCTTCACAATTATTTTCTTCATAGAGATCCTCTCAAGTTAAAAAAAAAGATAGACTCATGAATTCTGAAGTTCCTGCAGTTTCACTGTGTTCCTTTATTCTCCACTGTCCCTGCATCTAAACTTCTAAATGTTTTCGTACTCAGTATTTTCTTTATTCAATCTTCTTAAAGATATATCTGCAGCCTTATTTCAAGGAAGAGATCCTTTTTAAAAGGCACATGTATGCTGAGTTTCTCATTGTGTAATTCTCTTATGAAATGCAAAAGTATTGATCAGGACAATTTTACGCAGTTCCTAAAAGTGATAAGAATCTGCTGAGAACTCTTAAGCAATGAAAATCTACATGTCCTGTGCTCTTAAAAAGTCAGCTCTGCATAACCTGGGAGTCAAAAATTTCCAAGCATCATTCACCTGAAATCTCCTAGCTTCATGTGTAAGGTGCTATTTTTCACCTGTGAAGACACTGCTTGCCCTCTGCATTATTCTTGTGTGAGTCCCTCTTGGGTGATGAATTCCTATTCTGAGCTGTGTTTTAGAATCACTCTGCAAGCTTCGCTTTTGGCAGAGGTGTGTTAGGGATGATGCTGAGGAGCTCAGTGCTTCCTAATTTCTGCTAGGGAGGCAAAAGCTGCCAGTTCTGCACAAACAGAAAACCAAAATCCTCCCCTGGCTGGGACTCATCCTGTCACTTCAAGGGACCTGAGATGTTTGCAGGGTGCTGATGGAAAGGCCCTCTTCAGCATGATGATGTGCAAAGAGAAGCAGTGAAAGGACACTGTAGCACAAACATTTGCTCCTCTTTCTCCTATTGCCCCACATCTGTGGATGCTGTTAAAAGCCAGAGCAGAGAAACCCAGGCATATTCACTGCAGTTTTGAGACAGAGAGAAAGTTCTTCTCACGGTTTGCAGTGTTGTTTGTGAGATCTGTAAAATTCAGGAATGTAAACACCTGTGCAGCTGTGCATTTCCATAAAGAGGTTGGACCTTTGTTGTTATTCCTAATTAACCAGTAGGTTTAAGAGGGTGTCAGTGTTCTTAGCCAATAATATGATTGTTAAGTCCGTGTGTATAAAAGATGCGAGACTTTGAATAAAGTCAGTCGGAACATCTCAAGATGGACGAGTGTTCCTGACTTCTTTATGCCTCGTCTCAGAGAGAACAGCGACACACATCCACTTCCTCCCCATCAATATTTTCCTGCAAAATATTTACCCAGAATGACTGAGGAAAAGTCTGATGAGAGCTGTTCATTTAGGATCCCTCCACAACTGGAAAAGAGTGAGGAGTGCCTCTACTGTCACCTCCCATTGCTATAGGAAGAGCCCAGACGATCAGCTTAGCTCAGAACTTTTTCAAGGATTCTAAAGTCAGTGAAATTTGAAAAATAAATGTCACGTTCTCATATTCCACCTCCTATATCTGACCTACAATGAGCAAAATTCGGAGGACAAAATTCATCTTTTGAAAAAAATTGTAGAGTGAGGCAACTTCCTCCTGATGAGGCTTTCGGTGAAATGTGGAAGTGCGGGTGAGGCACACAAGGCTGCAGGGCTGGAAAGGAGGAATTTACAGTTCTGGAAAGGAGGAATTTACAGTTCTGAGCTTGCCTGCATCATGTAACCAGGTCATGCAGACACCTCCTAAACCAGGGGTGTAAAAGAAGGATGTAAACCATAATTACAGGCAAGAGTCAATCAGCTCCAAAGAAATGCTGGGACACGAATTACAGTTGGCCAGAAATTGTGAGTTAAGCCTCTCTCAACCACAGCCATTAACAACATGTACAAGCTGAAAAAAATCAATACATAACTGTAGCATTTATCAAGTTCATATAGATTTGTGTTGCTCCTGTCTAATTTGGATGGCCTTACCAAGGAGATGTTCACAAATGGGGCATCAAAACAGCACCTGGGAGGCAACTTCCTCATTTTGTTTCATCCTTTTGGTGTTCTGTTGAGGAATAAGATCTGATATTAACTTCAGATTCTTAGAAAAGGGATTGTTATTGATCAGAGGCCCACAGCTGTGTATGTTAGAGTGCTGGATAAGATTTTCCATATATGAAACTTCTAGGTGGCTTTTCCTCTTATATTTAATTCATTGTGCCAATGCTTTGTCACTTTTTTTCAATGACACACATTAAAAAAAAGCTGATCTAAATGATAAGGTGGAAATAATATTTGGAATATGCAATGGAGTTTATTTACATTCTGGTTTTATCTTGAGGGTACTATTTTTGCTGATGGGAAAAGAAAAAGGCAACAAAATATCTAAGGAATGAAATAAAAAACTAAACTTCTGTTTCCAAGGGGTAGCCTGAGATCGAATTTGCTTAAATAGCAATCCATCTTAAATAAAAAAAAAAAACCCCACAGAACCAAAGTCCCTTAAAAATGTTTTTCAGTGCCTACAATGCTTGCAAAGTCAAATTTTACAGCAGTCATCTTGCATGAGATACTGGCAGTGAGAATTCTCTTACTGCAAGACTCCACAAAATACAAAGCAATCTGTGACCCCAATATTGTTTTACTGTGCAACACTGACATCCTTCACACAGGATAAAAGATTAAATGGGAACGGAATTTAATTTTCTGAAGGTTCCTGCATCACCTCACCAACTGTCAGTTTCTTCTCCCTGCTTTATTCTCTGAATATTTTGAAAGACAGAAAACAGAGACCCAGAAAAGTATTGCAGTAGTGCAAGGAGGCAGAATTAAGACACCATTTGCAAGAAACATGAAGAATAACGTGACCAAAAATGCAGTTTTGTTTTGTTTTGTTTTTTTTTTCCTTTTAGCGACTTGAAAACAAAGCAAAAGAGGTAGCACTGTACACAACTAAAAAAAAAAAAAACCAAACCCCATGAGTACCTTTACAGGACAGGGCTTGTACAGAACCTCAGAGATGCTGAAGTTGTGTGGCAGATACATTTACTGATGTGGGAAATTCAGCTAATGATCTGCCTCCCAGGGCTTGTTCAGATTCTCTTCCTTGTTCTTGTTAAACTCACTTGAGTAGTCATTTTGTAATTTTTTCCCCGTTTGGAGTTAAGAAGCCCTACTTAGCCAAATAGATCTATATAGAAGCTGCTCTGCCATGTAATCAAAAGGCTGCTCTTCTAGAAACATCAAATTAGCTCCTTTTGAAATCTTTCTACACCCTTTCTACAAAAAACCTAAAAGTAAGTGGTTAAAGGAGAAACAACGAACCTCATGCTGGGTGCACTGCTGGTGGTAATCATTGTTTAATTAGTCCAGAGGCAATTTAATTAATAAACAGGCTTAAATAGATATTAGGAATAAATTAATCCTTTAACTGATTCGGTAAATACTATGTGATCTTAAAGTTTAAGAGGTTTAAGAACCGTTTTTATGAAAATTAACATCGAAATATTTTTATAGACAGGGATAGATTAAGGGTATGCACGTATGTACTTGTCCATGTGCACATTCTTCTTTAGAACAGGTTCCAGTGCAAGGTGGAGTCCAAAATTCAGTGCATCACCAGGAATGCTGAAGATGCAATTTAGATCTTCTGCAGGTCGTACTGCTGCTTGTGGCTCTCCCTGGGAAATTAAATTGACTGTACAGTCCCCCTTGCAGCAATTTCTCCAAGCCAGGAAAGGAAACCTCCAGAATTTGTGAAAACAAAGGGGAATAGAGCAGCTGAGAATTGCTCAAATGCTGTAGGAAACCCTAATTCCAATGTAGTCAGTGCTGAAGAGACCCAGTCCAGTCTGTGTGTGCACATGGAAGTTGCAGGTGCTCAGGAGAACAGCACCAGGGTGATGTTTGTCATGAGAAAGTTGTTTTTTTTTTAATTAGCCTGGCCTTGCATGGAAGCACCTTTCTCCCTCACCACCTCCTCACAAAAAAAAAGTCCTGGAACAGGAGAAGATCCACTAATTTGAGTGAGAAAATGATTTCAGATCTACCACTAGGGCACAGGTGATGCTTCCTGCCTTCCTTCTGTTCTGCTGTGGTGCAGGAAATGCAGCGGCTTTTGTTTCCACTTTGCTTGAGCGTGCTGCAATGCAGCTGGATGCAAATGACTGAGCTGAAAATGAGTATAACTAGACCCAGCCTGTCTATCTCTACTTCCATCTCTTTTCGTCAGCTGTGCCTGAAAAGAGCAAATACATTCCGAGCTACCTTCACAGCCCTCCCTTCCCCAGTGAACCACACAACTACTCAAAATATCATCCCTGGTAGTCACAGTGGCAGCTTTGGATAGGAGATGTTTGCTCTCCTACTTCTTTCAATTCCCAAGGGTTTTTTAATTAATCTTTTAAATTCAGTTCTCATAGGAATAAAGCTATTACAATGCCTTAAAATTACATGTTTGTTTTGGTTTTTTTTTAATAGCAAAAGACTTCCCACCTTTTCGGACTCATATTTTGAGGGATTCAGAGCCCTGAGCTTCTGAAAGAAACACTCTGTCCTTTCCCTCTCTGCCTTCTTTTCTGTTGATGAAAAAGTGAGGTAAAATATTGGTGTCTTTTGGATACAAGAAAAAGCTAAAAGCACCAGGATTTTTAAAAAAGCTGCGTAATGCTGTTAGAACTGAATCAAACAAAAGTAGCAAATATTTTCAGACTTTTAACACTTTAATTACTTTTCAATAATTGAAATTATGTGGTTATCTTCTCTGAGCATTAATACTGTTTCTAAACATAAATTCAAGTTCAAGACAAGCATAACATTTTCCCGTGATCATCTCCTCTTTACTTTTCCTCTTTCTGCCAAATAGACCCGACCTGGTGTTGCCACTGTGAGAAGAGAATTTCATGGAAACATAGCCTTTGCCTTCTGAATTATTTGGTTAACATAATTTTAGCATCAGCCCATTTTTTAATATGTTTATATTCTATAATTTCCAGGGACCTGATCTGAATTTTATAAAATATCACTCAGACCTCAGAAAAAAATCAGACATGAAAGCCTATCAACACTAAATAGCCTGCAGATGATTGTGTAATAATAAATACATCTATATTATTCTGCTCAGCCTGGCTCATCTAGAGCCCTATATTTCTGTGAGTCTGCTGGCTGGCGAGGCACACACTGAATTTGGAAGAGCTGGCTGAGCACTCCAAGCAGCAGAACGTTATAAAAGACACATTATGTTCAGTTTCTGAGAATAGACTGAGCCACAGATTCATTTTGACTTTAGATACCCTGAGACCTTAGCAACAAACCAACTGCACGGACACAACCATCTCCACAAACTTCTGCTTTTCAGCTCTCCAGCTCTTTCTGAGGGGTGCAAAATGACAGGGCCAGCAGGCCAGGACATGGCCAGGGGACACAACCGGGTTCCCCCCAGGGTCAGAGGCTGAGCTGCTGCTCCCAGGCTGCTCAGGCAGGGGATGATGATCCTTTCCCAGCTCCTGGCCTTCTGCAGGGACAGAGTTTGCATTTAATCTTTAAGTACTTTCCAGCTGTCATTTGGAAAAAAAAAACAACCAACCAACTGCACATATATATATATATATACACGCACACACACACATAGGTTTGTAGATGAATATATACATATATACCTCCCGTACTACACTCACACGAATTCCTTGCAATCTCCCATTCAGAAAGGCAGAGATTTCTGTCTCAGGATGAATGCCATCAGCCTGCTTGGCTCTCAGCAGGCTGGAGCTGAGCCAGCAGGCATTTTTCCAAGTGTCTGAGAGTCTGCCCGGGCTGCAGAGACACCCTGGTTGCTCCTTGGTGTCAGGACATGAGGAGAAGTGTGGGAACAGCCACTGTAATTTGGAGGTGAATATGAGACTCAACAGAGGCCAAAACACATCACAAAACGGCTTAAAAATATTCAAGCGTTCAAGAAAACACAGGCAAAAATTTGTAACAAAATTCCCTCTGGAAAATGCAGTGATTGCTAGTGTTTATTTTATATATGGTTGAGGCCCTTATAGAGAGAAGGTTAAAAAAAAAAATCATAATGCTAGCAAGGTTATTGGGGGTAATGCAGACAGTCCAAACTTCATCTGAGATGGAGCTGAACTTCTTCTATTTAACTCTTCCTCACACTCGGGTCTGCACTTTCCAGCTTGTGTTTTTACAATTTAAACAAGCCCTGGGTTTATTCCTCCTAAAACTAAATTCTCACTAAATCACACACAGGGACAGAGGCTACTATTAGCCTCCATTGGGTGAGTCCTTCACTTGGAAAAAATTAATTATTAATTGTCATTTTTAGGGATGAAATATGCTGGAACAACCATTTAATTTCTAGAGAGAAGCATCTGAAAGCCACGATCAGCCCCAGTTTCCTTCAGAGAGGGCATTTCCCTGTAAAACAACACAAGCCCTTCAAGGCACACCAGCTCTTGCTCTACAGCAAAACCAACCCAATCGAGATGATATCTGCAACAAAAAGTATCCATGAGGTTACTGAATTCATCAATTATGATGCTGCAGTTTAGCATTAATATCTCTGATTCCAGGCCTGCCAGGCCAGCATTTCTCATCACAACTTCAGCAGGCACAAAATGACATTTTATTTCCAAGTGTCATCCTCTGTCCAGAGCTCCATGAAGAAAGGGTATCAGGTTTTCATCTGGGAAGATGGAACCCATGTTCAGGCAGAAAAGCAATATAAAAATCAATCAGGTTCCAGAGAATGCTGAAGCTGAAAATACCGTACACCAGTGATCAGAAGCTGACACTTTCAACAATGCTTTATTTATGGAAGGCTCAGAAATTTCCTCTTTAACCAAAAAAAAATTGGACTTACTGAGCGCAAACAGCCAAAAAGTCTCAGTAACAAACTCAGCCTTGCTAATTATCATACCCACTTCTCCTCAGTGCTTTGTTCCAGTGATAGTCTGGAAAAAAACATGGATTAAGGGTAAATTCTTCTGCAGCAGAAATGCCAACATGGGTGTCGTGTCTCAGATTTCACTCAGCAGTAGAGCAAACTTCAGTACTTGCACTGGAAAGGAGAAAAAAGGAAAAATAAGCCCCAAATGCTGCTGGTTTCAAGCAGAGCTTGTCACTGTCTATAGAGAGGCTCTGTTTGTCAGCACTTCTCATTTTTGATGCCACTACTGAGCCTGCAGGAAACAAATTTTTCTGGCTGAAACACTGAACGGTGGGGAAGCTTCGGGAGAGGAACAAAAACCTTATATCACATCCATTCTGCTTGCATGTTAAAGCAAACTTTCCAAGGCAAACTATTTTCAAGGCGAGCATCTAAATTAACTAATTAATATATGCTCATTAATGCTCCAGTAAAGAATACTAGTTAAATTGAATATAAATTCTACATTTTATCAGAAGTGCTGTCTGTCTTCTGCTAAAGTGAAACCTCTCTTTCCTCAGATCCAAGTTCTGTTGTGCCATTAGGGTTTTTTTCCTGCAATATGCACCAAAGAAAAAAAGAAATAGGAAACATATTGTGAAAAATTCTGCCTTTAAAGTTCTTATCTTGTCTCTGTTATTATGAAAAAATTATCTCTTCTCCAGAGAAGACACTTATACTTATGACTCAACTTCCAAAAATGCTCACTTTGTCAAAAATGATCCTCTATAATATAACAGCAGCTACAAGAACTACCTTTGCAGAGCAGCTGGATGCCTGTAGGCCTGGGGTCTTCCCAAACAAAAATTCCCAGGCAAACCACTCCCTGCTAGGAGGGGTCCTTAGGTCATCAGTCAAACTTGAAAATGTCAATTATTGCACTGGTTACAGTGAAAGATAAACTACTTTAAGAGATTTAGAACTCCAATTCCTTTTATAACTTAAATTCGGATAAGGCAACTGATTATATTCTAAACATTTTAACAAACTTGAAAGAAATAAAAATCTGTTTAGGTAGTGATGATCAAAATGATTGTAAATGGTACCACTACTCCAAATGAAAAATTTAGTATTTCAAAGAAAACTTCAATGCTAGAAAATAATTAAAATACATGTGAGAAGCAGATGAAATGTCTGTCCATGGACCAGTACAATTGTCCTATGGATAAGGGACATTTAGTCAGGTGGATGCCTGTATTTAACTGAGAAGTGGTTGAAATCACTAGACCTAGTTAAAATGTAAATGTCCCTTTACTAACTTTGTTCTCAACCTCAATTTCCACAAAAAAAAAAAAAAAAAAAAAAGAAAAGAAAAAAAAAATCAGAATTATTCCAATAAAATCCAAAGAATGTAGGAGGGCCTGTGAGAAGATGAGACAAACTGCCTTCTGAACTTAAAGTATTCTACTTCATGATATCTAATTTGTTGTCTTTCCAGAGAAGCAAGATTTTACTGTCTCTGAAGGACTCCCTTAATCCTCCCACGCACACTCTCTATTTCTGCCTTCTGAGAGAATGCATTTCCTTACACTGAGCTCCTAGCATCCCATGAAGTGACAGAACCACATCTCAGCCAGCTCCAGCTCCTTCATGATATTAAAACAAAGGAGATCGTGGGAAGGAAAGCAGAATATTGGAAAGGACATTTCAGGAAAGCCTGTTAAGAATTACTGAAAATACCTCGTAATGAGGAGAAGGAAACTAGGTCACATCTTCCCCATTTCTTATTCCTTATTTCAGATAAAATATTTATTTTAAATCATTTAATAAAGAAAACAGAGGGAAGAACCAAGGAAATAACCTGTAATTTCTGAGGAAATATAGTTTCCTAAGATTTTAGGAGGATTTTTTCTTAAGGCAATGGAAGGAGGTAAGATGAAGGAGGGAACAGATATCTAAAGAGGAGAAAAAGAATTTTTAAGACAGATTATTTAACTGCATTCTGATATGAGGGATTTTTTTTTAACTTCACAGAGTGCAGGTAGAGACACTGAGGCATGTCTTTAATGAAGGAAAAAAAAATCAAAACCGAAATAAACCACACATTACAACTATTTTCCTTATTTTTTATATTAGAGCAACATGAAGAGGCATTAACTGAAACGAGAATCTCTCTGTAAGATGGCAGGAGATGGGATTTTCCTGGATATTAATTAAATAAGACAGAGGGAGTAAAGAGGAGGAAAAGGTCACACAGGATCCCTCAGTGGGAGGTCAGGGGAAGAAGGCAGTAAAATTTAGGTCTTCTGAACTGCGGGTGAAGTCAAAGAAACCTCGATTCGTAAAGCTGCAGCTTTAACTTTTGGTGATGAACAAGCTGAACAGGAATTTTGCACCAAACTGGCCAAATATCTCCCTTTAATTCATCATGCAACTCATCATGGAGCCTTCCACTGAAATGCATAGTAAACCTTTCATTTTCCCTAATAATATTTCAGGGGTTTGAAAATCACTGTATCTTCTGTAAAAGGAAAAATACATTTCACTCACTTCCCCTCAAAATTCCTCCTACCCCTTCCTACTCTTTTTCTGTAGTTCTTGCAAGAAACAGAATCTGTAAGTCTGGATTTGGCTGGAGAAAGAAAACATGGTATTTCTGTAACCGCAGGTGCTCAGAGGCAGAGGTAAAATCATCTTCAGGTACAACATTTTTATAGTTTCTGGGGGAATATATACTCCCCATTCATCTGGCAACAGCTCCATCCTCCATGGCTTCCACCAGGCAGGTCATAAAACCTTTGTTATTGAGAATCTGAATAAATCTTAAAAGATACATAAATTTTCTGGGACGACACGAATGTTGTGCATCATGTGGGTGACAATTAATGTTGTCTTTTTGATGGTATGAAGCAGAAACCACTCAAATTTTAAGCACAGAGTGATTTTCCCTTCCTTACTGCAATCAGCATTCATTTTATCCATTTTACTCTACATACCAGGAGTATAGCAGTCCTGTAAATAATCAGATAAATTGGCCTTTTTATTAATTTTTTTATATTAAAGATCTAATTACCCTTCATTTAGTGCCTTGGTCTTTGCTAGATAAGGAGGAAACATTACAAAAGCAAACTAGCCAAACAAACCCCAGACACCATTAATTTTAAAACAAAATAATTACTACAACTAAATAAAACAAAATTAATACGTAAATTAAAGCGCCAGACTAGCTTGCTTATTGTTGACAACTGAGAGTTTGGATATAAGAAATGGATGATTAGGAAAGATGCATAAGTTGCCAAACTTAGATGGATTTCACATAAGATATTTAAAAAAAAGAAAAATCCTGGAATTTTATCAGCACCAAAATCCGTTTCAGACCCACTTCATTTGCATTCTGTGAAGATAGTTGCAAGAAGAAATATATTCACAAATCACAGGAATACAATCAGCACCCACCACGGAGCAATTTTCTTAAAGGCTTGGTTCAACCTTCTTTACAATACCCTGTGTGTTCTAACTGTTTAAACTGCACTCTACTCTTACTGCAAATTCATGTCTGCAGACATGCAAACTTTGACTTCTTCGTCTCTTCTCTAAGGAAATCCCATTTTCCTTTTATTTGAGCTAATACTCAAGACCCACAGCTCGAGCACAAGAGTGCAGGCACCATGGAATCGATCCCCAAAAATTCCTCCCATTTGAAACCCCTGCCATACCAAAAAAAAAACAAGGAGGGAAGACCATGACAAACCACTCAAACTGCACCACAGCGTTAGAGGTGAGCATTACTGAGCACAACAAGAGTGAGGGAAGGCTGTTTTGGATAACACAGGAGTGTTTCATTATTGCTCACACAACCACGCGGCTTTTCCCATTCCTCACACCATCCTGCCAGGACAGCTGACCCCAAACGCCCACAGGGATATCCCAGACCTTCTGGGGTCGTGCTGAGCATCAAAAGCTCAGGAGGAAAAAGGAAGAGATGATGTTCAGAGCTCGGCATTTTTGACCCCAAGGCACCACTGCATGTGAGGGAGCCCTGCTCTCCTGGGCATGGCTGAACACCTGCCTGCCCACAGGAAGATGAAGGAATTTCTGGTTTTGCCTGGCTTGTGTGTGCAGCCTTTGCTTTACCTGTTAGGCTGTCCTGATCTAAACTCACGAGTTTTCTCTCTTTTACCCTTCCAGTTCTCTACCCCATCCCAGTGGGGGGAAACAAGTGGCTGAGGGGAGCTGAGCTGACCTCCAGGGATAAATCATGGCATGTGTTCATCCAGAGAAAGCCACAATTTCCCACCCCATGGGATTCAGCAGGCAAGCTGCCAGACCACATTAACACCTCCTAACAGCTCAGGTCAGACGAGTTCAGAGGAGTTTACACACACACACTCTGGAAGCCAGAGCCAAAAAAAAAAGCTTGGCTGACCTCAAAAGGAGGTGCTGAGACCACAATGAATAATATTCATGAGGCTTGGTTGGCCCGAACAAAACAGCACCAGTGAACCACAAACGTGTATGAATGACAAATCAATTTGTTGGGAGCTTCTCTGAAATAAGATATTTCCCTCCAGAGAAAGGTCACACCTTCAGAAACCTCTCCTTTGCTTCAGCACTTACCAGGCAAATAATGAGGAGTAACTCCTCAGTGCTGCCCCTGGGGGAACATCATCCCCCATCACCTCTGAGGGAAAACAGAGTTTTTGGGATACAAAATTCATAGGTGGACCTTGTAACCCCAAAATGGAGAGCCCTTGGAAAGCAGCAGGCTGTCCTATTCAATAAACATAAAAACAAGGAGTGTCCTTCCAGAAAATGGAGAGCATATATTTATACCAAATATTGTTTGGGATGAATAATTCACCCAGCTCTAATTATAAGTCCATGGCTATGGAATATTATTGATGAAGAGCATCCCATAAGCCCCTAATAACAGCTGAAAAAGAAGATAATGTCTGGTATATTTAGTGCTAAATTCTACATTAATAAAAACCACTGTAGTATAGGTACTTTCCCATCTATTTGTTTAGGAATTTTACAGTGTATTTCATACATGTGGAACTGGAAGACTGCCTAGTAATAAAATGTACTGGAAATGGAAAATTCAGACATTTTCTGGGAAGGTCACCTGTTTTCCCTGAGGCCTGGGTCCCATCTGTGGTAGAATTGCCTTTCTACCTGATTTAGAAGGTTTTTCATAAATAAAAGAGAATATTCAGAAAGAATGCAAACAAGAAAATAAGCAAAACCAAAAATAGGCACTAAAAATAAGCACCTGCACGCAAAAATAAGCACCAAGAATTGTTGTCAAGCCTACAGTAATATAGAGCAACTAAAGGGCTAAAAGGAAAAGAATTAGCATTAGTGTCCTTTCACATTTCAAAACTGTGAAACAGTTATTAAGAAAATTCTGTACCAGTGTTGATTTTCTCCTCCTTTCTACTCCTGTGGGTAGATTAGTGGAGAGTGCTGATTTTGGATGCCACTAAAAGTCATTGTACTACCATGAGTTATAGGTTAAGATGTAAGATGGACCACAGGTCACAAAACAAAAATAGAAAAATCCCCTTTATGTCACACTACTTTTGCCCTAATATTAATAGTGGTTTTCCACTACTAATATAACTTTTTTTTATAACAAGTTCCCGTAATAAATTTTAGTAACACTGCAACAGAAAGAATCCCTACATTCTGCTTATGGGCTGATATTTTACTTTTCCCACTGCTGCATTATAGGTGCACCGTGCCTGCTTTTCTGTGGAGGGATTTGCAGTTTTAGAAGTGCAGAGCTCAGATATCTTATTTTCTGATTTAAGTATGACTAATTGCAATGCACAACAGATGCAGCAATACAGCTTTGGATAGCAGCTTCACAAATGCCACATATGCTCTTTTATACTTTTAATTAGCACTTCCTTCCAGAGTATATGTGACAAGATTATTTGAAATTGTGGAGGTCCCACAAGACCCTGCAGTATCATTCCATGCAAATCCCTTCTAAGATGAGTTCTCCAGCCCAAGGCACAGGAAATACCTCAGAACTGTCCATTAATGTGTAAGATGCCATTAAAAAATATTCTCTATTTAAGTGCATTGCCATTTGCCTGAGGATAAGATAGGCAGAGCAGCTCTCTGGGCAGTTTGTTTGGACTTTCTTCAATTCAAGTCTTCTTCAACTTTTCAGCTCTTCCATTGCTGGTGGAGCAGCACTGGACATATCACAGCACATGCTGGGCTCTCAGGTGCTGGATTTGGTAGGTGTGTGCCAGCCTGCATCCAAACTTATTTAGAGAGATTCCAATCTCTCCAGCATACCAGTATATTTCATTTATTTGTAATAAGTCTTTGTGGTTACACTTCTGCCTTCAGACAGATACTTGGAACATTCCTGTGGCCTCCCACTCCGTTTGGAAATTAAAACTCAACGTAAAAGTAATTCCATAACAATTTCTGTAATTATTTTCTCCTATCTTGGACATTGTCACTTATCTTGCTCCCAGCTCAGTGGCAGCATTAACACTTACACTTTTCTCTGAGGATGGATTCACATATGTTCCATCCTGAATTGTTTCTGAATGTGACAAAGCCTGATAAGCAATCAAATGCCATTTGGGATGGGGAATCAGTGAGCCAAAGCACAATTCTGTTTTATATAGGATGACTTTATTTTTCAGGCTGAAGGGAGCTAAGTTTCTTTTCCGCAGTATCCCAGGAAAAGAGGACAATAATCTTGATATCCAGAAATGTTGTTTAACCAAATCCCTCTTCACACACCAGCAGCCAATCCATAGTTAGAGCCATCCAAAACTCCTCTGCTTGCTGAACACAGCCCTTAAACCCAACTGTTGATTTCACTTATATTCATGTTATTATACAAAACTACCACTCACAGATGCTACCACATAAAATTGCAGACAAACAGAAACAGATGAATGTGTAGATAAGTGCATAACACACACTTAGATGTGAGGAATAAGGAGCAAAAATAAAACACAACACAAGCTGTGATCATCACCACGGAACTCACCTGAAAAATGGTGATATCAAAAACTCTCCTGAGGAACATCTTGTCTGAGATCTGCTGTGGAAACTGCAGTATGGCTGTGCCATCAGGGTTCTGATCTCCTCCAAAAGCAGAGATGTGACAGGCACTGCCACCCCCTGCCACTCGCTGACAGGTTTGCGATGTATGCTGATGGGGAAAATGCAAATATTGAGAAGTTTCATCATTTGTTTTCCTTGAAAAAAGAAAGTTATGTAAAATAACTGCTTGCTGCTTGGTTTTTTTCCTGTCACTTCTGTTAAGCAGCAGTGCAAATAACCTAAATTTTACAGCTTTGTTCCAAGGGTTTGATTTCTGTCTGACAAACACTGCAGATGCAGTTTAGAGGGGGTGAAGTACTGTGACCTTATGAACAGCAAACATGCAACAAAGACAACTTGTTAAACCAGCTTGATAAAGGAAATACTAGCAAAGTTAGTTCAGTTTAATATCATATTTTACACCTTGCCCAAAGGAAACTTAGAAGCCCCATCCCTGAATGTGTCCAAAGCCAGGTTGGATGGGGCTCTGAGCCATCTGGTCTAGAGGAAGGTGTCCCTTCCCATCACAAAGGGGTTGGAATCAGAGGATCTTTGAGGCCCTTTCCAAAACAAGCCATTCTATAATTCTCTGACCTACTTGCTCTTTAATAACAAAGCACCCAAACAAGACAAAATAGAATTTCACCCAATGAAATTATACAGGGCTTGACCTGGGCAGGTCAAGGTGAATCTGATGGAATCTTTGGCAGGGGACGAAGGCATAAAGAACGGCATGAGCTGTAAAGCAATATATTGGCAGTAAAATCTTCATTTCTGATCAAAGATCTCTCAACCTTTCCCCTCTGAACTGAATCCTACTCTCATGTCCACAAGTGTATAAAGAGCAGGATGGATGGATCTACTTCAGACTTGGGTACCTGGAATTGGGTTGTGCATATTGGTGAATGAGATCTAAAGGATAATTGCCACATATGCTAATTGCCTCTGTAGTACATCAAAGCTGCATGAATCAGTTCTTTCGACCACAGAGAGTAGAGCCATTTAAATATTTGATTTGGTGAATGGCTTGCTTTGCAGACACACTGGCACAAAGTGTACATGAACTAAGAGACATTTTTTTGAATAAAATGCTTTTCTCAAAATGGGCAATGAATATAAGCTGCAAAAAAGTAAAAATTGTTCTACTTTTACACCAGGGTTGGCTTCCCTGGTTTCAGGCAATTTTGTTCCCCCCAGCTTGCTCTGAATGCTGATCAACTAGCTTGCTAGCTCCTGCGTTTGTTTACAAAAGAAAATTAAACCAAGATAGCCCAAAGTGAAGCCACTCTACAAACCCAGGAGCACCTGAGCCTATAGCACCATATCTACAGCACTGCAGAGAGAGCCCCTTACTCGTAATAACGGCTCAGAATGAACAAATGCCCAAGTGCTGTGTGACTTCTGAATGGTCTGTAAATACCCCAGTTAGAAATTTCCATAAATCAACAACCTGTGTTTGAAATGGTGGTGTTGTTCCTGTTTATGCTCGTGTCAGAGGAGGGCCGGCTGTCACCAAGCCACTGGTAAAACCACCAGCGCTGCGAGCGAGGCGTCACATTGCACAGCTCCAGATGATCCTGGTGACAAACAAAACAGCTTCAGAATGATCCAGCAGAGCTACCAGGATAAAATTCAAATCAATCATCAGGCATTCTGACTTACCAGCCCTACAGCATTTTTCAGGGCAGCGTTCAAAACGCTCCCTTCCCACCCGCACCGTTTTCCCTTTACAACCTGTTAAAATAACACTGTCTACAATTACAGGGTCATTTGTTATGCATGATATAATAGGCTGCAAATATAAAAAGGCATTACCATTACTTTTGTCCTTTGTTCTTCCAGGCCAGAATATTGCATAGTTCTTTACTTTGACATTTATTGCTTTTAGATTGGTAATAGAATGGTTTGTGTTGCTCATTATCTTGAATGATGATAATATTAGAGTTTGGGGAGCCTGCGTTCCCTGTTAAGTAAAGTAAAGGCTTCATATAATTTACCAAAGGTTATTACTGGACAATTACCCACAATACAGTTCAAGTCTAATAAATGTTAGCCACATTCACTCTTAAACACCACATCTGGAGTGTGGTTCCTAGGAAACTGCAGAGGGTGATTTAAGGCATTTTTGTGCCTGGAAGGAGGAGGGGAGTTTATCTGTGCATACGCATATACGTGGCTTTATATGTGTTTTTGGTGATCACTAATTGATATGTGGGCTTGGTGTTCATTAATGGGTGTCCTTAGGGACAGGAATTAATTGAAAGACACACCTAGCTGGGACTCTGAGACAAGAATGGAAGAGGAGGAGGGATAAGGTCTAAACTCAGTTTTCCCCATTCCTATTGGGAATAACGGAGTAATTTCATGATTAAATTCCTAAAAATTACACCAGGTTTTGGCCTGAGACTTTACACAAGTTGTTATACAACAGCTTAATGTATTAAATTCATTGGCTATCAAGGCATGAAATTCAGAGCCCAATTTTATCTTTCCACCCCTTTTATCCCTGAGCATGGTCAGCATCTCCTGACCAGCTGCAGGGCCCTGGTGGAGACACTTCCCCACCTGCAGCCAGGGAGTGGCTCCATTCCTGGGGAGAGTGACTGAGGCATTTTTCACCTGGGAAACTTTCTGGGTTGGGGATCCTCAACAATTCCCTCCACTTCTGAGGCTCTCAGGTGTTTACATGAGTATAACACTCTCTACACAGGCACACACATGTATACAAACAACATTTTTTTTCCCTGTCCCTTTTCTGTTTGCTACTCCAGTTTGCCTGCAGGCATTTATGTTCAATTTATGTTTATCAGTTCATTTCTCTAGCAGCTGCACTTTCAAATGAAATGTTTCTATTTGGTGCCAAGTAATAGTAGCTGGAGTTATTTGCCCTATGAATCTTGGTAGATTAGTTTTTGTAATTTACATACATATCCAATTGCTACCAATTTTCACTGACAGTTTCCTCTTTGGACTTTGTTTCATTTCTATTTTTGAACTGTAACAGTTTCAGACATACAGCTCTCTGCAAACTTTATGATACGCCCTGCATTATTATGGTTATCTAGTAATGCAAAAGTGAGAGAAAACCTCTAACTCAAAATGTTAAAACAGTCTGCAGAAAATGAAGTTAATGTTTCATGAAATAAATGTCATAATACGAAAAAACTTATTTTAATGGAAATTTGCTCAAAGCTTGAGATGTTTCTTTTCTGGCTGACACCAGTTACTATTCCTCACACGAGTCACAGAACCCAGAGTGATTAGGTCAGCCGGTTCCCTCCGTGGGGCAATAAATAACTGTAAAAGTGCCCAGATTTGCAGTTATGAGGACGCGAGAGGAGCAGGAGTGACACACCTGCGGTGGGTTTGCTCTCCAGAGGGAGCGCTTTGGGGGCTGGGGTTCCTGATGCTGTTAGAGCCAGATAAAACCTAAACCAGGATAATGCTGTTCCAGAAAGGCTGGAGCAGGTGTTGTGGGCAAGCAGGGAGAAGCACACGATCGCTGTTACCGCACCACTCGATGGGTGGGCAGGGGCAGGCAGGAGGTGCACACCTGCATGCCGGCTCAGCACAGGCATCTCTCAGGGAAAGGGGAGGCTTTCCAGGAGCTGCTGTGGCATTTCGGTGAGCACAGAAGCTGCACAGACCCTTTCAAAAGCAGCTCGCCCCCTGTACACAGCAAGTGTGGCCCCCACCTCCCACCTTGTGCACAGCAATTGGATGTGGTGCCTAAAGATTCCAGATTTTACACGATTTTCATGGCTTTATAGGCTATTAATATGTGGTTATACAGCTCCTGGTATTTTTCCTACCCTTTCTCTTAGACGACCTTCTAACACATTCCTGAAATACAGTTTAGTCTTATTTTCACGAAGACAACCTAAAAGAACATTTTTTTTTCCAATCTGAGGAGAAACATCAAGAAATGGAGCAAAGAAGCCCTGAACCAACTCCAGTGGGGCAGTATCTGGGGGAAAATTTACCTAAGCAATCTCTCTTCTAATTGGACAATGTTTGTTAGATATGATAACTTCTTAAACTTATAAAAAGTGTAGAAATTCGATAGCAAGTGTGCCCATAGCCCATAACTATGGACACACCTGGGAGCTCCCAATAAAGAATTGCTTTTTTATCTTACCATTTTAATACTGTCGCAAGGGGTTTTGTCTTTTGCTATCAGACAACAGATGCATAACAAAATCTAAACCTGTTTGGTGTGGGGCACAGCTTGGTGAGCGCAGCTCATGGTGCCTGACAGGTGGGGACCTGCAAACAGAAGTTTTTTGTTAAAATCTGGAAAGCAGCAGGTGCTGGGGACCTGGAGAAGGCACCGAAAATTGCCCTGGGTGTCCCTCCCAGACCTGCAATAACACAGAAGGAATTCATGAGTATTTTCAACACAGCCTGAGCAACTTAGAGCTATAAATTAAATCAATGTGCTTATTACTTCCACCTGCTTTCAAGCCTTCAACTTAATTTTAAAAAGCACAATGGCAGCATGCATAATGAACAGGTCCGGACTTTCAACTTTGCTTGTCCTCTGGGCTGGAAACTGGGAGTGAATCCCTCTGCACAGCAAAGATACAAGGTAGCAGACAGCTTTTCTATCTGAGAAAAGAAATTAATTCCTCCAGTTCTGTGTATCTTGGGGGGAAAAAAAAAAAAAATAGTATGAAACTTTTCCTGTACTGTCGTCTTTCAATAAATGAAAATAAAAAATTCAGAACGTGTGATCAAATCTAAGCAATAAAAAAAAAAAACAAAAAACAAACCACCAGCTACCTTTCGATGAACAGCGCATTCAGAGGAACAACAGGAACATTGGAACATTCCAACAATCTTGCACATTCCAAAGTGATTTTTTTTTTCAATATTGAGGCAGGGTACTCATAAAGTTGGAGAGCCTGCTCAGAATCTTATAACTGAGCTGCACACGGGCTAGAATTCAGCCAGAAGAGAAAGCTGTAGCTTAGCAGCCGAGCTCCAGTCACAGAAAGAAGACTAAACCAAGCAAGGGCAAGGGCTGCTGCTGCTCCTTCCCCGAGAGGCACGCTGGTGATGGATGCATTCCAAACGCCGACACTCTCAGCCTCTGTTCAGCGTGATCCAAGCTTTGCACGGCGTTATTGGCAAACGCCCTGCTGCTCTTTGCCACCTCTCTGCCACGGGGTGCCAGCCCAGCTGGGCTTGCAAGAACTTCATTGTTTTTGCTTTCCACTGGCTCTTCTCATCTCCCCAGTGCCCAGGCAAACAGGGCAGACTTCTCAAGTGAGTGGCCTTGATGCTTAAGTACATTTTCTTGGTCTCGTTCAGCCCTTTTTAAATTAAAGTTGTACTGGTAGGTGTATCCGTGTTAGTTTTTATAAGTTCATTTCCACGTAGCAGCTCCCAAAACATAAAACTCTCCTTGATCTATTTGTGCCATTTATGCTTCCACACCCCCTGGTCAAATCTTTTGAACGTTTCACCACCAGCACTGTGCACCTCAGCTGCAGGAGCTCCTTGCTTTAGGTACCAAAGTAGAGTTTTGAATTTACTCTTCTTTCCACCCCAAAGACAATTTCTAGTGCCATTCTTGTCCTGAGCTCATTAATATCATGGTTTAGAACAGCAAAGGAATCAGTTCAATTCCTTTCTTTTCCTGGGAGAACCCGAACCCACGCTTCTGCCAGGACACAGAATGTAACTAACCTGTTACCATCGTCCTGACTTTAGTGCTGCCTTTTCCAGCTACACACAGCAGAAAATTCCAATTTTCTCTGGTTGAATTAACTATGCTCTCTTTTAAAAAGTGCCATAACAAATTCAATCATTCAAGCTTTTCTAACACACAGCATCTGCCACGATACCTGAAAAAAACTTTGTGGGCACCACAGCAAAAGCACACCCCTTTTTACCACTACAAACATCACAACAGCGGCCTCAATTTGCCATGGAATAAATATATTTACATTTAAGACACCTCCCTCTCCTGCCTACAAACTCTGCAGGACCACAGCTCCAAAGGAGCACCTGCTCTGCTGACTACAGGAGCTCGGTTTTCTCGTGGGGAGGAGCTCGACAGATACGCTTGGAATTTAAGCAGTGCGTTTTTGCCTCTCATGGTTGCTTTAAAATTACATTAAAATTACATTAAAGCAGTGATGGGTTGTAGATCACTATCAAAATAAAATATCTAGTTACTCACATATAAGGAATTGAGTAAGCAGGGGTGTGAGCAGAAAATTACAGTGTTCACATATGGGGAAGTGATATTCGAATGTATCCTGGCATAACAGGGCTTGAACAGGAGATTTACAACTGGAAAGAAGTTGGACTTCCCAAGGGAAACAGTTTGAACTGTGGCTTAAAAGAAAAATATTTTCATTTCCTGAGGAAAAAAAGTCTTTCCTGGAAGATTTTTGGATCCATAAGGAAACAAAAAACACATTTACCACCTGGGGAACTTTATTGTAATATGTCTGTTTTACTGTGATATGTAACATGTTTTCTAGTCTTATTCTTGTTACAGAAGCAATAACAGGTAAAGCAAATAAACTTAATCTTTTTTTTGTGTTTTGCTGGTGCTCATTCACCTTTTCCTGCTCAGAAGGCTAAACAAGAGTTACCATTGAAGTAAATAATCCAGGCAGGGACATTCAGGTCCCTCTCCTGAGCAGGCAGAGCCTCTCAGGGCTGCTGGGATGCCAGCAGGGCTGTGCACATCACCTGGCACAGGAGCTCTCTGGAAGGGCCTCTGCCTGAGGGTTTCAGTTTGGGCTGCCACGATTGCCACCAGGAAGAAATTGGCTTTTCTGTGCCTGTTGTGCCAGCCTAAATTAGAGCCCAACTGCTTTGGCCAAAGAAGTTCAGATGAGTTGTTCCCTACTGCTCATTTCCTGTCACTACCAGTGTGGGAAGAGGTGAGAAAACCAAGGGTAGAGCTGCACCTACTGTAGATGCCTGAAGTTATATGAAATTTATTCTGCCAGACAGCTATTGACTCAAAAGATCAATGACACTAAGACAAAAAAGCTGTTCTTTTTACTTCCTGCAAGTTCTGGATTGGGGTTTGATTCTAACTCCGTTCTTGTTAATATTCAAGGAATCTGTGTGAAAATTAATGGAAAAGGAGTCACTGCGTTATAACAAGAGAAGCTGGAACACAGATGCAGTTGTCTGGAAATTTGGTTTGTGCTACGTACTGAATGCAGTCCAGGGGGCTGCAATACCTCATGGTGAAGTATAAAAGTGAATGTTTTATAGGCCTTTTTATGCTTAAAATAGGCAGTAGCATTACAAATGCAGGTCTCACACATTTTTTCAATCTAGTGTAAAAAACTTCCAGAAACCTGGCTTTTAATTCAATGTAAAACAAAGAAAGAGAAGAACTAAGCATGAATCATGTTTCTTCAGAACTTCCCCTTCAGTTTCATTCAAAATCCTATTCTTTAACAACCCTGACCTGTTATTCTGGACAGGTAAGTCCAGATACATTGGCACGGCTTCAGGAAGACATAACTGTGTTTATAACCACATATTCTGAGTTGTTAGAAATGAGAAATACACCTGGAGGGACATATATTTAATAAAAAAATTCTGGGAATAATGAATAATTCTTTCTCCTTGTGTTTGAGTTGTCCTTGCTGCATCTTTCAGCATTAACTCAGCTTCTCCCTCAGTCTTCCACAGTTCTCTGTAAGACAGAGAAACTTCCCACCTTCCTTCTGTCTTTGAGACAAGAAGAAGAAAATCATGGCAGTGGGACATAAACTCTTGTAAATCTTTTGATCTCCACGACTGAAACATAAAGGGGCACACCTCAGTGAAAAATACCTCTGTAGGGTAAATATAAATGAGTTAAATCCCAGAAATAAATCCCAAAGCAACACTACTTGTAACAAACATGATGGAGCTGATGAGCTTCTAAGTTCAGAAAGGAGTGATGTGCTACCCTGAACTGGAGGATTTTGTTGTTAGAAGAAAGGAAAAGTGCTACCACTACAATAAAAAAATAAGAACAAATTTTAAAAGAAATCCCATCCTCCTCTTAAGCCATTTCACCATAAAAGTAGATTTTATACCTAAATATCATTACACAAATAAATTTTTACTTTTTCTCTTCACACCCCCTCTCACTCATGCCGGTTTCTGTGTATAACAGGTATGAATTTCACACAATAGGAAGATAAAAAATTGCCAGAGAGAATGCAGGTGCCACATGGAAAAGCAAACAGCAGTACTAGGAAACATTAAAGCTTCATTTACTCATGTCTGGCATATAGACATTGCAGCAACTTCCTTACCAAAAAAATAGTGTGTGCAGGACTAGAGCTTCTGAAAGCAAGCCTGTTGTTTATGTGCAGTGGAAATTTCTGAAAATTACTTTCTTTACCATGTCACTGTCTCTCTCTTCTACCTTTACCTTCAGCTGATGACTTGCAAACATGAATCTTTTACAGTAATTTAATTTGTTTCTGACTTTTTAATGCAAAACCAGGTACTATTGTTGTTGAGCAGTAGGAACAAATCAAGCTCATTCACTTCATTTGGGCAAGAATAATTTTATTTCTTGAGTTACTGCACCCAAATTTAGCAGCCTGTGCTCTTAGGTGATCCATCAACCCAGAAATGGCAATCCTGCATCCAGGCTCTGTTTACCTGTGTCATCCCTTTGATCCCTCACTGAATATGTTATTTGTCATTCTTTGTACTAAATCATGAGTAGCTTACAAATACATCTGCTGCAAAACAGATAAAAAGCTCACTGCAACCAAAGGTTGCCTCGTCCAAGGAGCACCTGGCCAATTTCACACTCTTCACTCCCTCTATTCAAGCACATATTCACTTTTCTTCTTATTTACCAGCTGGGGACTGTGACTGGTGGCACAAAACATGCAGGACATGAATTAAACTTCTCAATTTGCAATGACCTTTGCATCAAAAGAAGGCCAGAGTGGTTTTCCCAGGAGCTGGAGTGTACTTGCAGTTCCCATTTCAAAGCCACTTCGTCTTCTTTGGAGAGAAAGTCCATTAAGCCCGGGAGTAATTCACATTTTCATGTTGCTTTTGGGTTTGCTGCTCGTGGTGGCACACACAGTGCAGCGCTCACGGTTCACATCAGGACTCACTTGAACAATGCAAATCTAATGTGCAATCCCAAATTGTTCTGTGTTCACATTTTCTTCTGTGCATACCTGAAATTTAAATTACCTGTATAACTCTTCCCAGACAAGTTTTAATTATTCACTGGTTTAAATTATTCATATTTAGCAGAGTCCCTGCATAACACCCACTGATTTTTTTAATAAAGTAATTTGACAAATACTATAGGTCTGTAAAGTTAGAAAAGCCCTCCTACATTCCCAAATCCAATATTCCACTGCTATTAGCAAACATTCATCTATGTTGCTGTCCCCATTTTCTTTTGAGGATTAAAATTCTATTTTGCCTTGTAGGGCTGAAAGAGAGCCATGCCCATGAGCATCTCAGATGTAGCTAGCTAGCCAGAACCTCACTGCCTCAATAATCTGGTGTTTTGGGAGACTTTGGGATGTTGACAGAGCTGAGCCATCTGCTTCCTACCCACTGAGGCTTCTCCAGGGCCAGCTGTAAGGGACTGTCCTCCAGGCACACCTCCTGTGCTGACCTCTCTCAAGATGCTCTTTCATTGGCTTTGAACTGCCTGGTAGCTTCCACAGTTTTTCTTAGACTAGGCAAGAGAGTTCAAATCATTATCTAGGCAAAAAAAAAAAAAAAAAAAACCAACAAAAAAGAAAGATGAAATTAATCTCTTTTTAAATTCTATGCTGAATTCCAAGTTACTGCAAGCCATATGGCTGCTCCTCTCCTGCTCCAGGGATCATTAACACAGGGTGCCAGAAGAAGTGGATCAACAGGCATTGACTGTCTGGAAGGGAGAAGAGGAGGTGACATCCCTGGGGAGGTTTAACTCTAGCACTGCTCCCTGCTGTGATAAAAACCCAACATTTTTTCTGAGGACAAAAATGTATCCTCACAGTACTGCCACACAGGCCCTGTCACCCTCATTCTCCATGCAGAAGGCTGAAGAACAGATTTTTATAAGGTATTCAGGTGTCTGGCTTTTTGTTGTTTGCTCTCAAATGTCTTTCTTTGGATCAAAACTGTTTTCATGCCTCCTGTTTACCCTCCCCAGGACAGACAGCAAGTTGCACGCCCCTCCACAGCTCTGCTCCTCATCCATCCAGTAGCCCAGTGCCTGGGTCACCCTCCTGAAACCAGAAATAGAGCTGTCCTCTCTCAAATTCCCACCAACATCCCAGATGAACATAACAACAACGCTGCTTTTCCCACTTAACTCCAGGCAGTGCTTGAAACCTCAACCTGCATTGCCCTCCCTGTTGCCACAGCACCAATCCCCCCTGAGCAACAAAAAGGCCGACTGAATGCTAAATAAACAAAGTAACTAAAGCAAGAAAAAACGAAACAGGAAGGTTTTAATGCCCTTTGCCCTCCGCAGTCTGGAATGAGGTGTCTGATTTCTTCAGGGGAGTGACTGTTATTTAAAATCCAGGCAGGTTTTTTACCTTGGCTGAAGGGGGAGTGAATTATTGTTGATATGTTATACAGTTAACACCTGGTAGCACCAAGGTCCAGTGGTGGAGTGTGGGCACATGTTTGCATCCAGTAACAATTTCACATTTGAATATTTTTTGGGGGTAGATTTTGTTAAATGGGTGATGAATTGATTTCAGCTTTTCACAGTCATTGAGACAGAGAAAGAAAACAAGAGATTACTCACTGAAATTAAATTTTTACAGTGGTGTTTCAGCAGTAATTTACCATGCCAGGAATAACAAAACCAATAGGAGACTGTTTTATATTAAAGATATTAATATAATATCAATACCCAAGCACTGCTCTCTGGTGTCAGAAAAATGGGGTACTGCATCAGGTCTACTTTACAGAAGTCAAAACTGTCAGGACAGACAACACCAAAGCAAATTCTGTGTGATTCTGTTAAAGCAGACTCCTCTGGCTGAGCTATCTCATCACTCTGGGTCTCCTAAAGATGGCACAGCAGACTATAGTCAGTGCACAGTATCAACCAGCAAAAATAGCATCCAACTCCTAGGGCAAGTTACCAGGGAATTACAGCAATATAGGTTCTATAATTTCATCCACACCTAGATCACCTGCTCAGACAGAGGCACAGCTCTGTGAAATTACCTCACTTCCCTCCCTTGCTCATCCTCTGGTCCAAGCAAGCATGACCTCCTAAATTCTTGCCTCAGGCAACTACATCTCTTCAGGAAGTTTCCCAGGATTTTTTTGCTTGTTTGCTCTGCTTTGCTTTCTTGTTCGGTTTGTTTTGCTTTTGGAGTTTTTTGGGGGGTTTTTTTGTGGTTTTTTTTTAGGTGGGGTTTTTTTGAGGGAGGGAATGAGAAGCAATTATAAAAACCAAGCTGTTATTTATAAAAGTGTCTCTATTCCTCTCAACATCTCCCATACAATATTTGTCCCTTAACACCCAGGAGCTATAATGATGGACGTGTGAGAGATGTCCTTGGCACAGCATTGGGCCTTTTGCAAATATCCCTTCACAGGATCCTTCATTTTGCTGCCAATGGCAGAGGCTGAACTCTAAAATCTGGACTCAGCCAGGACTTGGCAGGCTCCAGGTGGGAGCACAACCCACTGCCTGCCAAACCAACGCCCTGACAGATTATGCTGTTACCCTTTCTCTCTGCTGGTGTGCAGCAGCTGCCCAAATGAATGAGCTGCCTTTGTTCCCCATAAAAGAAGGCAGCACAAATGGCTCAAGCTGTTATCATGATCTTACCCTGCCCTTGCACACCTGTAGGGGCTTGGTTTGCGTTCAGCTTTGGTGTTGCTCTCATCCTCCTGGGTGAGGCTGTGGGTGTTTGTGCACATGTGCTCAACACTTTTTAATAGAACAAAGACCTAGCACAGAAACAATTGTTCAAAGGCTTTATACTGGTTTTGCCATCTTTTGCAGCATTTTTACAGGTTTTTTTGTCTTTACCCCCATATTTAAATCCAGATAGATGTTATTGCAGGTTGTTTGGTAAGTTCTTTGGCGAAGTGCTTGGGTGAAATCAGTTTATATTTGCTAAACAAGGTCAAGAATACCTGTCACCAGGATGTGTTATGGGAGTTTCTTGACTTGTTGGGAGATATCCCAAAGAACAATCTATTCCTGAGCTGTTTGGGTCTGTTTTTTAATGTGACTGATATGTTAATGGGTTTCTAATTCAGTACAAGAAGTATTGCTTTTGGGAAGATGAGGTAGCTTGAAGAAGGTTGACCTTAATCCATCAGAATTTAAAAAATGTTGCTTCTTCTCTTCTCCTGCCTGCTTCTCCTTTTCAGTGATACCCAGCTGAGGAAGATGTCCTATATGGCAGTATGACTATAAAACTCAGGACTAAAGGATAAAGCAGGTTGAAAGGAACCTCAGAATGTCCCTGTGAACCTGAGCAACAGAAATAAAAACTTCATTACAGCCAGTAGATCACCTGCTGCTTTGTATACGTGCTGCTAATCCAGTGAAATTGGATTAAAACATTTTCTGAGAGGTTCACCGTGAGGGACTTCATCAGTTACAGCTGATCTTGCAACTGGACTGCAGCATTTGTAAAACGTAACTACAAGTATTCAAGTGCTCCAGTCTGATCCAGTCACAAACCACAAGCAGGAAAGTGCAAGTTATGACCCCTGGGAAGGAGTTTATAAGGACTTCAGGACACAGGAGGCACAGCAGCCAGCAGAGGAACGCATGGTTTCAAACGATGCTCAATTAGTCCAAGGCCTGTGAAACCTTGTTCAGTACCAGCCAAAAGCAAAGTAGTTTTGCTCTGAATGCCAAAGTGGGCACTGGGCAGGCTTACACAGAAGCCATGGCACTGGTCCCTTTGCAGCACAGCTGGGAGGCGTGGATAGCATTCAACCCTCCGAGCCTCCCAGCAGAAGGCGTGGCAATGGCTTCACAGCAAGGACTTGCGCTCTGTGCCCGTCAGAGGAGGTTCTTCAGTGGCAATCAAAAGGAAATCTGTGCCACAGCCAAGCAGCTACCTTCTTCCATCCTGGCAGCTCTCCCTCTTATCTACAGGCCCGTGTCTTTGTTAGGTTCATTTTCTCTGTTGTACCCAGAGAGCTGCGAGTTCTGTTGTGTCCTTGGCAGCCAAGACACCAAACCTCCCCCGTGGCTCCTTCTTTTCTTCTCCCATTCCCAGGCAGCCACAGCATTCAGAGATCCATCCAGGGTGGATGAATGGCTCTCTTGGTTTAGATTTCACTTCTGTATTATTTTCTGTCCTTTGGGAGCGTGAGCTTAAGAGTGTTTACTGAAGACAGAACTATTATCCAGTCCAAACTGGCTCCCTTTATTTCTGACCATTTATTCCTGGGCTGTATTTTTAGCTCATTTTGTTCTCCTCAAGTCAAACTGTTGTTCTCATTTATAATTCCTGTAACCAGGCTCTCTTGTTTCCCAGCTGACTGCTCACACACATTGCCATTGCTACGGACCTGTCATTCACTAAATTATTTTCCAGGACATCCAAAATCACAAATGGCCACAGACCCTCAAGTACCCATTGCTGTGCATAACCCCCCGGCTGCTGACTTTCAAACACCTAGACTGGAATCAGCAGAGGATTCCAGCATCTTTGAGTAGCCACTAGTTCACCAAGGACAGCTGCATCAAGCATCTCACAAATAACTGGGGCATAGGAACCCCTTGCACGTTCAAGAGTTTAATTCAGCTCCATTCACAAGTCAACATTCTAGGCAGGAGGCAAATCAGAGTAATTTGAAATATTTAGTATCATAACACCGGCATAAGCACACTAATTTTTGGTGCATCCCATCTTACTTTTATCAGCGTTTCAGCTGGCCAATTTTGGATATTTTTCTGCTTGTTCTGGTGCTTTCTAGCTTAAGTAGCATCACTGGTTACAAGGAGACCCCTCACAGCTGACAAACTTCAAGGACAAGCAAGGGGAGAGGATCCTTTTCCACAGCTCCTTCCTATGTCGCCTCCTATGAACTTCACCCTCTAATTGTAAATACCATTGCCTGAATTTTCTACTTGTCAGGCACGGAGGTCTCGTGACCTGATTTTGAGAGACATTAAATAGCTTTCAAGGCAAACGAGAAACATAGTTTTTCTTCAGAAGATACACTCAGAACTCATATCAACATATGTTTAAAAGTTTTTAAGTGCCGTAGAAATGAAGGCATGGAAAAAGCACCACACTTAATGCTTTGATCCTAATGAATTTAGTTTTCGTGTATTAAATTAACCGTAAGTGCTGATGAGAACCAAATTATAATTCTGAAGCACAGTAAATAAAATGTAATTAAAAACACCATTGTAGCTACACACCTGGGAGTTACATTTATGTAAGAAAGTGGTTCAGTAGCAGACTGGGGACACATGTCTCAGAAACATTAGTGTAATATCTGCAAAAAAACCTGGCAGATTTCTTTAATTGCAGCATAAGCTTAATCAAATTGCAAAAATCTCAGACGTGTCTGATTCAGCAGCTTTTTCTTAATGGCAAGATCATACAACCGTGTCAAAAAAACCAAATTTCCTCCTGGTAGATCTGCATGTGGAGGAAAAGCTTTTCATTATTCCTCATCAATACATGACTTTAAGTCCAAGCTTCCTCATGCACTGGTCACTGCAGAGTACTTGGAGAATTCCTATAAAGCTGAAGGGAAGCTCTGTTGGCACATAACACCATCTCACTTCTCCAGCAATAGCAGTTTTCACATATGTACCACACAGTAAAAGAATATTAAATAGACCTGTTGTGACTGATAACAAATGAGGTTGTAAGCTAAACATATGGCCTGGAAGATTTAGAAATTTCTGTCTCTAAAAGTAGAATTAATGGAGCTTTTAGAAAGTCAGTGAAAGATTCCTTACTGGCTCATTTAGTGTCAAACCATCACCCGGCCCCAAATAAAAACCTTCACAACCTTCACAAGGTCATTTTCCTCATGGATATGAAGGAAATTAGCAGCATCACATCTTAGACACGTAGTCCTTATCTTCTTCTATTTCTTTTGCCTTACAGTGGACCACAAGTATCATGACATATCAATAATATATTGTCTAGAACCTGAAAAAGATATCACTTGCAGAATAATAACAGAGAACAAATTTAAAATAAGTCTGGAATTAAGCAGAGAAAGAGAAGTGGAAGACTCCTACCCCACACAGCTCAGATGCTTAGGGAGCACTCTCTGGACAAGCCCTGAACACCCCAGTACTGCTCTTTGAGAGGCTCTGGTGTAGCAGGTGTAGGACTTTTGGACAGGAGAGCTGAAGAAGCTGAAAAAAAAAAAAAATTAAACATAACCTAGTGTGCAGTTGAAAAGCGCTTGAAAAGGCAATTTAGGAGAAAACTGAAAATAAAGAGGACTGGCTTATAACAATTTGGGTTGTGAGGCAGCTGTTTACCAGTAGAGGACTGAAAAAGCAAAGGGTTGCAATGAATTAAGATCAATTATATAAAACAAAAACAAGGAAAAAACCCCACAAGGTCAGCATCGAGCAGTTTCTCACGGTGAGGCACAGAGAGGTCCCTCAATAGAAATGGTGCAGAACGCCTCAAGAAACTCTTTTTAAAGAGAGTTCCACAAAGCCCCCACGTCCAAAGGGTACCTGACTGAAAACAGTTTAATGCTGCTGGGGGCTGAGATGGATGACCTCTCACGCTCTGCTACGCTCCCAAATTAACAACCACAAGGACTGCAGCTGCAAGTCAAAAACCTGGTACCTTCAGGGCCGGTTTGCAGCACAAGGTCACAGACAGAGGCACAACAAACACCTGATCAATGTTTTACCACGGGTGGGTGAAAGAAAACAGGGCTGAAACAATCATTTCTGTTGACCGGGGGAAATGGAGCTGTCGAGGGAGAGAGATGATTAATTTGTCCCATCCTCTGCCCAGGCTGTTGGTGGGGATGAGAAACTCACCTCGATGGGTCTTTCACCCACTGTTGGAGAGGCCACTGTCCCAGAGAAGGGATAACCAAGCTGAGCAACTGAGTCACACCCAAGAGACTGAAGAGAAAAATTGCTGTGTGTCTGCTTCAACTAAAAATGGAAGTTAATGTTATCTGGTTTTTAACTTAGAGAGAAGGAGGAGTATTAAACAGTGAGGAGTATTACAGGAGGTGGATCTCTTTGGGGGCCTCCCATCTCCCCACATAAGCAGATACAGGAAAGGCTGTGGTCTTCCCAAATCTAGACAGAGAGGAGCCCAAGGGACAAATGAATTATCTGCCTTGTTTTCTCCAAGAAAAGCAGAATTTTCTATACATAAGTAGTATTTTAAATGCACCTATTATTTATCTGGCACTGTGGAAACCCCAATGTCTCACATCCAGAGCTTACATTCGAAGATCTTCTCCACGAAACAAAATAGATGTCATTTGGCTAAACTGCAAAGAACATCAAACAAAAATAAAATTGCTAATGCAAAACCTCTGATACAAAACTATCAAAATGCATTTCCCTCTACGAATATTCATTCAATCACAGAAGCAGAGAAAACAGAGCCACAAGGGAAATCATCAAGTCAGTTAGTCCGTCCTTCTTCTTCAAGGTAAAAATCAACTATTGCAAAAAACAGAACCTGTAAATTAGCCTTCAGTTTGACGTGCAGTTGCCTTTCACTATTTTTCACACTGTGGTGACAAAAGGAAAGAGGACCAGAGCTGATGAAATCCACATTTCAAACCAACAACAAATAAAATATTTTTCTCTTGAGACTGGTATGCAAAACCCTTCAAATTACTGTAATGAAATGCGAGAGGCACACCAAAAAAGAAGAATACCCATCTAATGAAAGAAATGAGAGTTGTGAGATGAGCGATTTGTTGGATGCTGTGAGCACGAGCAGCCGTGAATCCTTTCCAGAAGCAGTCAGAAAAGCTTTCAGTGGCTCATAAATCTAAAGCGGGGGTAAGGGGGGAGAAACTGGGGGAGAAATAAAGTAAAGCAGCTGAAAGGAATGTGAACCTCAGTCACACATTTAACACATTTTAGTTTAGCTGCTCTTTCCTCTGCTGTGTTTCTCTGTAGCCAGGTAAAATCCAGTCCATAGGTGTGGTTTTGTACACATCTCACATCCTGGCACTGGCCCACGGAAAATGTACACTCAGAAATAATTTCTCTCATTGATAAAGAAACTGATTTTAATGTTCTGTCATCCTAGGCAGCCAAACTATCAGATCATCTAGCAAATATGAAGATAAAGATGTTATTTTAAAGTAATAATAGATGTAGACTCTTCTTACAATTTATACATGAGGACACAATTTAATCTGTTCTTTCAAACACATTTTTATAAGAATAACGTCCTTTATAATTCTGGTATTTTGTTGCCAATACCTCTGGGCATTTATAATTTTTGGAACTAATGGCAGTCTGAAGGCCTGCACATAAACATTTAAATTTATCTGTATGATATTTATTGGGGAAGAACAATACAAAACACATGGAAATTTTCAGTTCTTTTTCCTGTTGTGCAATACAACCATCTAGAAATCCAGTTAACTGTTGGTTACACATCCATGCCCTAACTATAACAACAAAAGTGACAACTGAATTTTTAGCTAAAGTATTTAATAATTATATTAAGATCTTATTAATCTTTACTTTTAAAATTTAACAAATGCCAAACTCAATGAAAGTTGGCTTCGTTGTGAGACTACCTTGATGTAGAAAGAAAAGCCTCCCAGGATGAGTGTACCTGATTAAATAAAATTTGAACTGAATAAACCCAAAATGGAAAGAAGGAAAGGGATATGAATACTCAAAGAGCACACTGAATAAGAGTAAATTATGCAAGCATGGAGAAAAAAATGCCGCTCTGCTCTCTCTCTTTGTCTCCTTAGAGACCTGGGGAGAATTTTGAATGTGCTAAGAGAAGGCTCTTGGTCTGAGGTCCACTGAGCTGTAAAACAGTGAAACCACTGTCGTTCACTGGCTGAGTTTAATGTTCACGGAGGATGCTGGGCATGCAGGACTCCAGGCTGAAAACTTCTGTAGCCAGTTCGTGGTCAAAATTACAAAAATGCCGTGCCCCAGGCCACTTCCATCGCCTTGGTTTTAGTAGATCCCGTGCTGGAGTGAAAAAAGCTCTTTGGTGGCAATTGTCACTCAAGAATATTTGAATTACCTCTCCAAAAGACAGTTTTTCATCTTCATGGAGCAAGGCAATTACCTATGCTAACCCTCCTCGGTACACTAGAACAATTTCAGCTGTTCTAAAATGGGACCTTTGAGATTGATGTTTCGTGACATAGGAGCTATTGCAAAAGGCTAGTTTTAAGCTTTAATTAGGTTTAATTAAGACTAATTTGTCCTGGCTACTCATTCCTGTCTCTATTCAACACTTTATCACCACCTAAGTTTCTCTGTTACAGCCTGTTTTAAATCAGGCTAACTTAAAAAAATAAAACAGGCTGAAAAGCAACTTTTTGATTTCTGATCAAAGATAATCTCTTTTTTTTTTCCATATTGAACAGGAGAACCCACACGTCTGTCCCTCTCATTAAATCAATGTCTTTCTAAACTTATTAAATATAAATTCCCATGCTCTGGGAAATGAAGAAAATAGATTAACTGATTTCAGGCACGAGCTGGAAGCCTCAGAGCATATCTCCAGGTACTTGCTTCTACAGAGGGCGATTTCAGATGGAAAAGGCCATCTGTACAGAACAACTTCCCCAAAGCCTGCAGGTCACTTCCCAGCAAGAAACTTTGCCTCCAAAGTTTCCCCTTTCCTCTTCTCAAGGCCTTTCTCAACACCGCCTCTAGCCCAACTCATATTGAATCAGAACAAAAAAAAACCCCAAAGAAAACACATTTTATGCGTCAGCTGCAGCAACTACAGACACTGCTCCTAAAAGCAATCCTTCCTTCTCAAAAAAGAGATGGAACAAAAGCAGCAGCAGCAGCAGCAGGGCAGAGCAATGTGCCTGCTCCCTGGCCCCCCACTGCAGCAGGAACATGAATGTCTGGCACTCCCCAAAGCAGCAACTCAGTCCCACTTGCCCCTTTCTTCTGTATGTTCTGTGAGCTGCTCTCCTGCCTTGGAGGCACTCAGCTCCCTGCTGCAGCTGGAGAAACAGCCACGGATTTTTCTTCAAAATGAAGTGGTCAGCTTCTTCCCGTTTGTTCAGATGCTGCTTTTGGACCAATTTTCTGTTGTCTCCTCTTTATATTATAAAATTGACATTTGTAGGCCTTTCCTGGGCACATTCAGTGTCTCTGCTGATGGATTCAGACTTGGGCAGGACACGAGTTCCAGGCAGGGAAGAGCCTCTGTCCCTTTCCCCCCAGTATTTGTGCAGCCAAGGTCCAATCTGAATCCCCGAATGTGGGTCTGCTCTGCTCTACTCCCTGTTTGATCTCAAAAATTACGAATATTTTATTGACTGGTAGAATTATGACATAAGCAATGGCCCAGCCAGACACCAGAAAATTCATTTGCACTCAGCTGTTCTGTTTTTGAAGGTTCTGTACAAACCCCTTCATGCTTTGATAAAGTCACAGTCCACAGCTATGTCATAACTCTAAATGTGACCCCGTAAGGATGCTGCAGTTGGTTTTGGCCAGCTGGCAGTGCAATTTTTGCTGTATACATTAGATACAAAGATCAGATAGACTTAGGAGAGTACACACAGCGAACACTGCAAGCAGTCACTCTGGAGCCAAAGAGAGCCTCAGGCACGTGGCACTCACAGGTTGTTTTCAAGCTAGGAGAATTTAGCATCCTCCTCAATCTAAGATAAATATCCAGAGTCACTCACCACATCTTGGTAGCAAAATCAGCATTCTTGTTGAACATTAGCCCAAGATTTTTTTTCTTCTTCTCTTTTTATTCTTCTGCCTTCTTCTAAGCAAACATGCTTTATGATCAATAAAATCTCCATTTCACTTTGTCATGACCTCATTCCTTGCATTAAAAGGGTGAAAAAAATATTTTAGAGAAAAAAAAACCTTGACCAGAAATGTACATTGTTTCTGTGGAGATATTAAGTTGTTTTGCTATGACATGTTTCCAAATAATATATTTGTGAAAAATCACATTCTTATGCAAACTAAGATGTTGAATCACCAACCAGAAGCCTCATAGACTCTGAGCATCTTAAAATTCAGAATAGTAGGAGAGTTTTTTTCTATTACCAAATTAAAAAAAAAAAAATTTTCTTGTCTCCTCCTGATTTATTTTTTAAAAGCTTGTCACATATATATATATATAAAAATGAACCTGTACATTGGAAATTATCCTTTTCTTCTTGCAGTTCTTTCTGTCTTTGCTTTTTCTGAGTGAGAACTGACATAAATCCACGGCTTCTATCCTACACTACATGGAACCCACAGGCACCCCACTGCATCTGGGGAAACTCCTTTGTTAGTGACAGTGCAGGATCACACAATAAAATCCTTCTGGAAAATCACGTGGAGCACAAGGACATTAAGAGAAGAGGATTCTTCCCCCCTTGGTGGGAGTTGGGCCCATGACACAGATTTCCAAACCAGGATACTGAAATTGTCACAACATTAGCCTGGGTACACTCCAGTGGAGAAATGAGGGAGAGCAGCAGAGACCACAAATTTATGGCAATTTCTGTGTAATCCAGGCACGCTCTAGTGACACCTGTCACCTCAGTACAGGCCCCCCAAACATGCCTTACAGGGTCAATTCTTTTTTTTTACTCCTGATAATGGGAAGATTTCAGAGGCTCAGGTATCCAAATTATATTAATGTATTCATACTACATCCTTTCATTTGGGGAAACTCAGTCTGTTTGAACAAATATTTAATTAAGCCTCATATGGCACAGCAGGGAAAATATTTTTAATGATATCCTGCGGTCAAAATCAAAATTTCCTGTCAGTTCCCTCAGAGTGGTGCCTGAATTTAATCCTGTTTTTCCACACAGATAGAAGAGGTGTATTTAGCAGCACTTGGCAAGCCTTGACCTCTCTTAGTTATTCCTCACAAAGCTGGGACAGCTTTGAGATGAAATGTGGCAGCTGTCAGAGAGGATACAGCAACACCCTGAGCAAAAGGGTTCAGGATGGGCAGCACTGGATGGGAAAACACATGAATTTATCTCCTCTGGCACCTGGCTAAAAGACCATTGGCACCTAAAATTCTCTGAAGCCGTGGACTGAGATCTACAAGAAGCAGTGAGATGACTTTAATTTTACCTATATTCAAAGGTTTAAAAGGTTTTTTAAAGGGACCAAGATTTCATCAACCTCAAAATACAGACAGATTTAATATTAGAAGCTGAAGGCAATTGCTGAGAGGTTTCATGGAGGTGTCTCTTTTGGCAAATTTTCCACTACTGAGATTTCTTGCACCCTGTAGTTAGAGAAGTTAAGCTTTTCCTGCAGGACAAACCATGTGTGGGAGACTTTAGTCATAAACTGAAATGAATAAATTGATGCTCAACATGGCCTTTCCCTTTAACAATTAATTCTTACCCTTAGTGTCATTACTTCATTTGCAGATTGATATAAACCTGATTATTTTCAGCATCTCCCTTAAAGGGATTGGAATACCCAGAAGAGGAGTGTGCTGGGAATTGATCACCACTCCTTAGATCTTTCAGGAAACTAAGATATGTCCTGATGGAAGGGAAATCAAGACATTGATGTAACCAAAGTAAAAAACTGGTTTGGACACACCACATTAACAAGGTATAGTCCTAAGTGCTCTTTCAGCAATGTTGCTGGAACAAGAAAAGGAGCACGATGCTGATCAGATAGTAATTAGCAAAGAAATAATGTCAGGGCCCAATTTACTGCAAATTATAAAAATTTATTTTAACCAAGTTCAAATGGCTCCTTTCTTTTCAGCTGAGTCCACATTTTATAAGTACGTCGAGTTAAAATAAACTAAGAATGCCTTCTTTTTAAATAGATGAAAATGTTTCAGCCAGTTAGGAAACACTGATTCATACATACTGATGTTTGACATTACTTTCAAAGAGCTTAAAGCATAAGCAACATTTCTCAGCAGGTAGCCACAATTTAAAAAGGAAAAAAAGTGCTTCTAGAGAAACAAGAATTAGTTCAAGACTAAGAAAGCATCTATTCCCTAAATTAATAAATTGCACAAAAATATAATTTGACATCCTACATAATGTCTCTGAGTATTTCTTTGACACAGATACATTCATCAAATTATACCAGCCTTTAGATTTTTATTTCATCAAGAAGTAGGAGGAAAACTTCACCTTTGAACATGACAAATGTCACTATGAGCGAAAATGGACAATGACTGATCACTCAATAACCAGAGATGCTTCTCCTGCGTCGTTCCCATCATCTGTACTGCAACAGCAGATACAAATATTGAGCCGGCCGGGAAAAGAGATGAATTGTGATGTGTGCATGTCTAATGTACTAAAAAGGTCCTTTGGAGACAGACTCAGAGAAGTACAGGTACAGCCAGCTTAAGAGATTTGGCTTTGCAAACACTGACAGCAAGGTGGCCAGGCTTTTATTGAACACAAGCAAAGAATGATGAATACACACCCAGGACACTGCAAAGACATTTTCCCTGCACTGCTGTGCATGTACCTGCTGTGTAATTGCCAAATATGAATGTTGAGTCCCAGACAACATCCCCAGAGTGGAGATATCTGATAAAGAAGCAAAGTGCCTGCAGACACCCGGGCATGAACAGCCATTCAGAAAACTAACACGGCACAGCAGATTGCTCACATCAGTTCCAGAGCCATTGTTTTTTATAATATCTACATATGCACCTCATCCCATACCAGTTTTAGCCAATATGTCAACAAAATACAAAGGCAAATTAAAAAAAAAAATTTTTCATTTAATCTTTCAGGGGTTTTTTTAGTTAGTTTGTCTTGTTTGTGGTTTGATTTTGGTTCTGTTTTTTTTTTTTCTTATAAGTATCCCAAATAGGTTACATTCATAGAATACCAGTTTAGAAGGAAGAACAAAAACAAACAAAATTTCAGCAGCCACTTTTGTCTCTACCTCTTAATTTCTATTAAAAACCTGAATGCGTAACTGCACCAGAATATTTTAGATTTCCATAGCCAGAATTTTCATACTTTTCTAGGCATCATCGCTATGTTCACAATTAACCAAATTAATCCCAATTTCACGGAGCTTTTGAGAGCACCGAGGAGTGGCTGATTTATCTTGTTGCCCACTCTCCCATTTATTAACCTGGTTGTTTCACTCTTCTGCAGTTTAGTAGCAGCAAACAAATCCCACGTGAGACCCAATAAAATACTTCTTTTGTAATGTTAATGCCGCTGTCTTTATAAATCTTCGATTCGAGGCACAGCCTTAGCTCCTGGCTGGCTTTGATTTACGAGTGGGCTGACCTGGGCCTAACCCTGTCAGCTTTGGTTCTGAGCCTGTCCTGAGGACTGCAGGTCTCTGATCTGGCAAATTCCTCAGAGGACAAAAATTTAACCGAGGGAGGCTCTCCCTGACAAGTGATAAAGCCCCGCTCTTTTCAGGTTATGCTAGACATAGGTTTATGGTCAGAATCAATTGAGAGAGACACAGGGACAACAACAAAAAAAGAAAAAAAAGTCACGTGAGGAGGAGAAAAAAAGAGAATACAGAGTTTATGGGAGAATTATTGAATAGGAAAGAAGGAGGGGTTGAAGGGAAGCAATCAATTCCCATTTATCAGGTAAGGAGCCTAGCGAACTAATTAGCATTAGAGCCAGATCAATTTTCCTACACAAAGTATTTTATGAGATTGTTACATGGCAACGTGCTAATTAAAACTGATCGGCCTAATTAGAGCAGCATTAATAACACGGCAGCAGCTCCTCAGCCCGCGATGTGCTTTACAGATAAAGATGCTGGCAGGCATCACAGGCAGCCCCTGTTTCACACAGCATTTTGGTTTGCAGCAAGCCAAGTCTGTAAATAGACTTTTGTTCCTGTAGTGGAGGAACAGGAAGAAAAATGGCAAATTAGACAGCACAAAAGGGAGAGACAAATTGAGAGCTGAAAACAAGGCTGTGTGAGAGGGGCAATTAGTAAAAAAAACAATTATAAAGCACAAGCCCGATTCTCACATGCCCTGAACTTTGGGAAATCATTTACTGGGAGATCACCCCAGCAGTGCTTCAGCCAGGCTTTGCTTTATACTGAATAAAAAGCTTCAAACCATGCAAGACAGCAGAGACAAACCTGCTCCGCTCAGCAAATTCCAGACGTGGGAATTTCAAAAATTCCAAACCCTGATCAGTCTCCAGCCTTCCAAGATTCCCTCAAGGACAGAGCGGATAACCAGTATTTCACCAGCTTGTCCATGAGAAGCCATCCAGATTGAACTTTTGATGAGCTCTTTCTTTATAAGATTTTTTTTCTGAACATGACTAAGTCAGGGAAAAATGCCTTTTTTTTTTCTTTTCCCCTAGGAAAACATTACGTAGCGTATGCAATCCTGATTTTATAATTCCAGAAAATAATTGAAATTTCATTAAAAGTATGCTTTTAATTTGACTCTGGATAATGAGTAATGGATGAATGAAGAACCTTCTACAAGAGTTTGGCAGAAGACAAGTCATCAAATAACTTTATAAACAAAATGCTATTTAAGTATGCAAAAAGATATCATTAAACAAGTTGAAAATTAAGACTCACTCAGAATTAAGTGGAATATTCCCCAATGTTATTTTGGAGTCTGTTTCCCATTTAGGCTTGACCTGTAATTTTGCCTCATTAAGTGAGAAATTAACATGCTTTGAAAAATCAGCATATTTAGGGCTTAAAAACATAGCTGCTATAGATCAAAGTGTTGTAAATTTTATATTAATGAGGAAGATAGGCATTTCAAGAAGGTAGCCAGCTAGACAATAAAAAACACCTTAGAAATTTGGGGGGTTTTTAGTTCTGGGGCAAGGCTTCAAGTTCATAAGTTCTGGTGGTAACTGCTGCCAATGTTTTGTTCCTCACTGTACAAAACAAACCTAAGCAAAAAAATATTTTGTTTTTCTTCCTAAAGCTTCTGCCTTGAAACCCCCTGTCCTGGCCACTGGGGCCTCCCACAGCAGCTGCTACAAAACAGGTACTTCACTCACTGTCTCCAGAGGAGCTGCACTTCCAAAATTGCTTCAGCTACATCAGAATTTTTCACCCCTGTGGGCAAATTCTCACAAGCAAAGCAACGTAGTTTCAAGATAACTGCTGCAGAATAAAGTTACTAATGCGTCAGAATTCAAGTAGGAATTTACTCAGGGCATTTATTTTGTCATGATGGTCAACTTCTCCGAATAGAGAAGTGCTTACAGAGAATTTCCACCCAGAGAAAAAGGAGGAAACAGGAAAATGGAAAAGCCCATGCAGAACCTGCAATAAATGACAATATTAGTAATTATAATTTTTGTTGTTTTCCTATCATGCACAAATACATATTCACTGCTTAGATAGAAATTTTTTATATCATTTCCTAAATCTGAACACGTTCTTGGTACAGAAACACAGTAACACAGAAGTGAAATAGATACAGGATTTGATTTTAAGTTTCACAAATTAAAATTATTAACTTCGCATTAATTACACAAGATTTCATACAAAGAAAAGCATTTCTGCAATCGGGAAGGTAAATCTGCCACTAAATTATAGTCTGAAATGTACAACGAGGCTGAAGAAACCAGGACAGCTCATCGGCCACATGGCTCAGCTTTGTGCTCTTTCACAACGCGCAGCATCTGCCAGGTGTCACCTAAAGAATTTCTACTTATTTTACAAAAACCCATCTCTGAATTGTGGGGAGAGTTTGCTGACAGTCATTTGACAACACGTGAATAACTCACGACCTTGAGAATTAGAAATAATTTATAACTAAGTGGGGGGGGGGAAAAAGAAAAAAGGAGCCAAGTGTTACAGAGAAAGGAACTCTTCTTGCCCTCATATCTGAGCCCTTCTACAGAGCTTTCTGATGGGTCACACAGCTGAATGCACATTCTCCAACAGGAGCTCATCCTCGAGCTCCTTGTCCCTAAGGTCCTGCAGCAGTACCTCACTCTGAACATAAATCTTCAGCTTTTGAGGGATTTGGAAACTGTACCTGAAAACCCATCTGTGAGGAGCTTCAGAAGCTCTGCTGAGCCCCAGGTCCATCCTGTTATTTAAGTATACTTTTTCCTCAACCAAGCAGCTCTGATGGCAGCCTGGGTTTACAGCTCTCATGTTTGGAAGATCATATTTGACACAAACTGATTCAGGGACTGCAGAGGTTCCAAAAAACTTGTCATTGCTATATACAGTTCAAAAAAAGCCTGGATAGAGTGGGAAGGAAATAAAATCATATTTTAGTGATCTGCCTCCATTTCTTTGCCAGTCCAATCTCTTACACTTTGAGAAAACTTACCTTTGTGGTTTAGGTTTCTTTGTTTTGTGCATGGTTTCTTTTCCAGTGAAGAGTTTTTTCTGCACATAATTCCTCCATCCTTGGATGACCCTGGACCTAAATTACCCCTGCAGCCATCAAATAATTCCTTTTAATTGCTCTTTAATGCATACATTATGACCATTCATTCTGCCCCCTTTTCACTTTTTGCAATTCCTTAAGCTAACAAACTTGTATCTAGCAGTTTCTTTTCTCTCTTGCAGATTTTTCAGTCTGCAAAGCCTCTTGCTAGAGATTAGAAAATTCAGCTTTTTCGTAGGTGGCATCCAGACCCTTCTTCCTGATATTCTCCTCTGAGACTGACTTGGAAGAATTGTAACTCACCTTACTGGTTAAACTTAGCAGTTTATAACTAACCCCACATACTCTAAGTACTGATTAATTAAAATATATCACAGTGCTAACCAAAACTCATAATTTAACGCTTTATGTGAAAACAACCTGGTCTCCAGTCATCTCTTCCTGTCCTGAAAATGTCAGGTCACCCTTATTTGTGTGTCTGAGTATGGATGTGATAGCTAAATTTATGGAGAAGTTTCAAAACTGCTGTTCAACTATAATGGACAATTATAGTGCTACCACTCAGTCCAATTTGTTGACTGTGGCAGTGCCAGATGTTCTGGGAACAGCACAAAAAGTGTCCTTCAACTCTTAGGCTGATCCATTTATTGTCTATTTAACCTTTGCTGTCAGCCACTGCTCTCACATGAGCTTTAATTCCTCTAACGAGGACCAGAAATCATTTCAGTGTTAACAGATACCATAATACAGCTGAGAAACCTGAACCTCTGAGTTGTAGAACAGGGATGCTCTTTGTAGTTATAGGCCTTAAATCTGTTTACATTTTTGGGAATGCTTTCAAAAGGCAACGGCCTTCCCCTCCAGCAGTACCCTGAAGTGTATTAAAATACCACAGGAAGGACATTAAAAAAACAAAGGTGCATCAAATGCATAAAAATAAGAAAGTGCTGAGGGGTCTGAAATTTAAGAAACTTTAATCATGCTTACAAGCTTTTATTCAGTTTTGTTTAAATACACCACTAATGGATGTTAAATATAGTGGTCCACATCCTCAGCTGGGGGAAAAAAAGAAAAATCAATAAAGCTTAAATAGATTTGTGTTTGTTGTGGTTCTGCCTTTCTGTCCTGATATTTACATTTCTGGTTGTTTATTTGTCTTCAGTCTGCTTCTTGAAGAAGTTTTTCTTTAAGTTTTGCAAGCCATGAGAAAACCATGATCTTTTGGAGACTATTTCTGGTGCAAGTGTCACTGCTGAAAAGATAATCACCCTTCCATGGGATCTCATTTTGACTGGATCCACTCACATGTTCTTAGTGCTCAAAAGGAAAATGGAACTTCACACATTCCATGATAGGGCAACTTGAGTATAAACCACAATATAAAACCCTACATCAGGGTATTTATTTCTCTAAAAAAGAATCTCCTCAATCCCAAATTTTATCCTAAATAAGGATAGACTAGTTTTGGTGAAACATATTTCTTGTTTGGTTTTGGTGGGTTTTTTTTGTTTGTTTGCTTTGTTTTTATTTTGACACACTTGGTGTAAATGTTTTGTGAAGGAAGAGGATGTTTGTAATAGTTTGTCTTAAAGATGTAAGATTTAAAGAAGGAAAAAAGCATTTCAGTATTAGAATAAATGTTTCAATGGACTTCATTCTCACTCTACTGCTCTATCCAAAAGTGCATTAGAAAACATCATTGTGATTTAATCCAATTACAACATATTCACAATAGCAATTTATCCTGTAAGTGGGAAAAATTATGCCTGACCATAGGAAAATAATCAATTTTTATAACTCAAGTTAACTCTGTAGTTGGAAACACACCATATCCTGCCTGTTATTGCATTGCCTAAACCAAATCTGGTGCTGCGTGCCTTGAGCAAATTGGCCAACAAACAAATCTCTTTCAGAACATAAAAAGGAAAGTAAAGAAGCCCCCAGTAGAGTAAGGTATTATTTGCTGAGCTGGTGCACCAGACCCTTGGAAATCACTCCTAATTGCAGCAGCAGCAAAGCTCCAGACAACTTTCAGGTCAAATTTTCAAGGGAAAATTGTGTGTAGGGACACAAGGAGAGAGTTTCCTTGTTCAAGGTGACAACAGCACCACTGGGAACAGAGCCCTGGCTTCCCTCCCACCATTCCATGCATCATGTAATTAGGATGCTGTGCACAGTTCCACCCCACACAATGAAAAAGACTTAAAAAGAGACATCTAAAACATCTCAAAAATGCACAAATCACGGATCAGAACAACTTTCAAATGTGTGACTATACTGCTGGCTTGCCTGGAATCATCCCAACCACAGATGGAATAATTCCACAAACTATTTTGATTGTGAACACTTTCTGAATTTGGGGGTCATAGGAGCACATAAGTGTTGATAAGTCTACAGATCAAACTGCAACCCAGGGTCTGATCCTGAGTCTTCATTCTAGATGCCATCAGTGCCAGGAGTCTGTTAATCCTGAGTCTACATTCAGATCCCCTGGATCATTCTCAGACCCCACTGCATCTAAAACCACCTGATTTCTCCTGACAGATGGTATAAGATGTGTAACTAACTCCTCCATAAAAACATCTCACAAGACTGAGCAGGTCCATCAAGAGCACCTTCAGTGATACCTGGAAATAACTGCAAAGGGTTAAGGGAAGATATTCAATGTTTTATGCTCCATCTCCCCCGTGAACAAAGAGAGGGAAGCATGAGGTGGGTGATGCCTCAGCCTTTGTTTTAAAATCCAGGATGGTTTGGGTTGGATGATCTCTGATGATCCCCTCGAGGAGGAAAGCAAAGCGTGTCCCGAGAGAAGGGAACGGGCCTGGATCTGCATCCTTGGATCTACAGGCAACTGCACAGTTGGAGAGGAAATAAAGAAGCATCAACCAGAAAATCCTGTCCTTTTTTGCCATCTGTCGGAGCTGAGAGGCCTTAGGGGATGAACCTGCAGAGGGCACAGTGCTGTGAGGAATTCATGGTGCCTGCAGCAAACAGAGGGACCCGATCTGCTCTCAGGTACACCGTGGCCAAGCATCTTCTCCTGAAGACCTTTTGGATGTGTTTTGGGTCTGCAGTGCTGCCTGAGGCCAATCACAGCCCCTTGATTCCTTTGTATGGAGTGGGAGGGCAGAGCACGAGGATGGCAGAGGACTCCATTTCAAATCCCAAATTTCTGTCCCTCTCCTCACAGCAGTGGGACAAACGCTCTCCAAAGCCCCGGGGTTGGGGATAGTCTATGGGTCCTGAGTCACACTGCTGCAGAAAGGGACTGGGGAGAGGTTTTGGCCAGGCCACCAGGCACCAAGGCAGCCCTGCTCTTGGGGCCAGCTGCGAGGCACCAGGAGGTGTTGAGGCAAGCAGCTCCCAAATTCTCCCTTAGACAGAGAGATGGGTTACATCTTGGCAGAGTTCTATTTCTGCCATGAATTTGGGGTTCTCCACTATGGGCAAGCACACTCGAAGGTCTCCCAAAACAGTCTGCATCCCCCCTGGGGTATCTGCTGCTCATCAAGGCACACCTTGCATGAAGAAATCAGGTGCGAGGAGAACCCACTTCTCCATAAATATTTATTTGGCAGCATAGAACATAATCACCCCATTTTCCCAGTCCAGGTAGTGATATTCCTGAGCTTTCCTTTACTGCTCAGTAAAAGTATTCTTAACAAATACCTAGTTTTTTGGGTTTGTTTTTTTTTTTCCTTTAAATAATTATCTCGAGTGCCAAAACCTGAGAATATTTCATTTTGAGAGTGACACTTGCACCACAATGGTTAAAATGGCCTAAGCCCTCTTTCCTTCCTTTCCATTCTACTTTTGCTTCCTTTTTACCGCTCGTGATAGGAGCAAGAATATTTTTCATATTTATGTAACATTTTGTTCTTGAGTTTGGGGGTGGGGTTTTTACTGGCTATTCACAAAAATAACAGGTAGAAAGATTTAAAAAGTTGAAGAATAGTAAAGAATATGTGCATACGCCCCAATAGCCTCCTCCAGATACCATTTCTGTAACATAATAGGAAAAGAAAAAAAAAGAAATGAACATGTAAAAGAAACAGTGAAGAGGTTTTGTCAAAAATCTGCTATGCATAAATTGAAAAAGCTGGCAATCAATATACAGTGAGAAAAAAATTCTAAGGTATAGGAATATTGATGTACCTGGAAACCTGTTCTGGAAAGCACAACCTAGTGATCCAGCAATATATCAACTTCACCTCAAATAACGAGCAAGAGAGCACTCAGAGGATGAGTCTGTGAGCAATCTCAGTATGGCAGTAATAATTTTATGAATATTATGCACCCCATTGGTGTGATATTTATGCCTTTGCTTTACGATTCCAAGATGTTAATTCAGGCAGGAAAACTGGCAATAGCTTCGTACAGCACCATTTACCAAACTTTAAAGGACAACACAGGTGGGTTTTTTGCAAGGAAATTACACCTCAGGATACTCTGAACTGCAGCATCTGCTTGTAAACACAGAAAATGGAGTGCAAGAGAGAACACGTGTAACATTTGGTGGATAAAAGCACGATCTCTAAGGAATGAGAGAAAAACGTAGTAAGCAGTTCCATGAGCTCACTGAATTTCCAACAACTGTTAAGAACTTGGGACTCCTGGAAGAAAAAAAGATTATAAGCAAGTGATTACCCTAAAATGTGTAAATGTGCCTTTTCTAATGTTCAGAATATTTAATTTTAACACTTCCTCTTCGTTTCCTTTGTTGAATCTCAATTGCATTGCGTTCCTAATCAATGGCTGCAGTTGCCAAATGAAAGAACCATGGTTATTGAACACAAAGAACAATTAAAGCCTTCTACTCCTGGTTTCTAAATCATGTTCACCAGAGGGACCTGTGCTAAGGCCACAATGACCACAGGATTACGTCCTGCAGAAAATGATAGGTCCCCATCTCTACCTACTTCTGAATTCTGCATCACAAATTATTTAACTGCCTTTGTATCTGGAATGCAAAAGTTGAAACATTTAAGTAAAAGATCTTTTCCAAGTTTCTTACAATACTAATATTAATGTCAAGCAAACAATGATAGGCAAAGAAACATATATCTGCATGTTGTGTCTGCACAAAAGAAGGAAAAATCACAAAAGGCAATGAAAAAGTAAATAGAATCAGGACAGACTCATACATAGGATTAGAAATCCAAATCCCACTCAGGCTCCCAAAAATATACCCTGCTTAAATATAAGTCTGGTAGCCAAAAGAACTAAAAAATGAGAAAACAAGGCCTGTATAAAGTATCGACCCATATATTCAGTCATACTTTTCATTCTGAACTGCTGCAACTTCCGTTATCAAATCACGAAACCTGCACAAATACACAAGACACCGCCTGGAGAAAGAAAGGCTTTCTGAACAAACAGACAAATAAATATATTTTTGCAGTTCCTGACACAAAGGAATTTATAAAAGGCGTGAAAACTTGAATATTTTGTGTTTCCCTGAAGGTGAGAAGTCTTTTACTTTTCTTCTCCAACAGGACCTCACAGAACCTGATGTTAATTTTCTGTGACTAAGGACCCTGGCAGGGGAGGGAAAAACCCTCCGCAGAGGAGGTCTCTGATCCAAGTTAGTCACCATGGAGCATGTAAATGTGATAACTTCCCAAAGTGAGATACCCCTTCTGCTAATAAATAAATCATCCTGTGAGATCATGCCCACACTTATTACCATATATTAAATGCTTAGCCTCTACTAAACTTATAAACACAATAAAATTAAGGGCTGCATGTAATTTATACAGTATTTGAAGAGAAGTTATAATCTGTGATCAGATTGTCCAAAAGCAGTTTTAAATAATTGTGCTAAGTCTTTGGTAGGGTTGGGATTTTCACAGGTTCTTGCATAATGGGACAGACACTTTATAAGACTGCCTATCCATAGATATATTATATATGTGTGAATGTGACACCAAAATAGATTTCTGGGTGCTTTGCTCTTGATTTAATAGAGCACTTCTTGGCCTGATGAACTGCATCAATTCACACTGGTGCCAGTAGAAAATAATCTTTACTAACTGTGATAGTGTTGGAGGTGTAACCTGCAGTGGTACAACGGCAGTCAAAATACAACTGCAAATATCACACACAGTTAAAGGCCAGCCCGGTTTGTAACAGTTTTCTCCTCACAGCAAACAGAAGGTTTCAACTCTGAAATCCTTGATTCCTTCCTTATTATCCTGCACGATGAAATCATTCCCTCCTGTTGCACCAGAAGAATGACTGGCTGCAAACACCTCCTGATCTGTCATCGCCAGCAGTGCTTGTTAGAGGAAAAGAGCTTGAAAACTTCAAAATAACTCGGAATCGTTTGCACCGTCAACACTTTTGGAAGAATCTTTAAAATAATGAAAAGTTCTCAGTCTCTCCCATTTTGTTTAACAAAGAAAGTGTAGAGCCAGCATTTCCTGGGTCAGATTTTCTACTCACATTGCAAAAGTTGCAAATGACACATTATCTACTTTCTCATCTTATTTGTAAAGCGGGGGGTGAAAAAAAAAAAAATCTATTTTATTGAGCTGGATTCTCGGTGCTCTCTCACTAACACAGTATTAAGCACTCTTTTCTGTAGCTGGAGCAGAGCTTTAAATTAAACACCAAATGCCTTTTGTCAGGTGGGGCAGGGCCAGTGCAGCCAGCCCTCAAGCAGGGGTGACAGTTTGGCACTCTGGGTCTATCACCAGGCATTACTGGCTAATGCATCACTGCTGATAGGGCACAGCTCTTGTCCACCAACCAATTTAACCTTTCTCCCTTCCCCTTCACATCGAGGCTTTTACTGATATTGGTTCCTCTAATAAAAGTTCCTTTTCTAAGTCCAATCAACAGCTGTTTTGGTAGGCCAGAAACAGAAAAATCAAAGAGTTGAAGGTTGGTTTTTGATTTTAAAATAAAATGGTTCAGAGAGTCCAGGGTAGATATTCTCTCTGACCTGTGAGGAAACAAAAAAGCAGCTCTGGATTGTTGATTTACACAGGGAAATTCAAAGTATGGAAATTATTTGCAATTTATCCCCTTCAAATGCGGGGAATTGAAGGACGTTAGAGATAGTTGAGGGGTTTAGGGACTATTTTGTGATTTGAATCCATCAGTATCTGCACTCTTACAACATTCAGCAGGTGGATATACGTCATTTCAACTTCAACTGTTCATGAGCATACACGGCCTCTCCCAAACGAGTATGTTTTCCTACAGGCTAAGAGCGCATCCATAAAAACCTGCTCCAGCTCAGTTTGTGAGCAAGTTTGTGTAAATCTTAAGCCTTTACCAAGCTGCATTCACTGTAGGAAAGCAAAAATGTCTTATCTTCAGGTTTCACTGGATTTTTATCCAGGTCAGCCCTGAACCGGGATGCCCCAAAGGATTCAGGGCCATATTGGGCTCCAAACCTCACACAGCTCTGCTGGCAGGAAAAAAATCCTCACAGGACTCTCAGAAACAGCAACAGCAATTTTGTGGGCACACAGGAGAAATATTTGTTCCTTCCAGTTTGAAAATAAAAGACGCGTTTTAAAAAGACATGAAAACTTTACAAGATCACTTGTAGCAAGGGATCTTAGCAAGAAATAATTTGTCTAAAACAAGGCAGGAGCTTTAATGAAGTGCTAGAATAGAATGAGGGACAAAGTGAACCACATGCTGAGCTCCAACATGCAAGAAGAGGTTTAAATGAAATGTTGAATAGAGGTGGAAAAGTAAGGAGAGGTGTTCCAAAGTTCTGATTTCTTACATGATTACATTACCAAAGCCTGCCATTCAACCTTTTAGGAACTGTGACTTTTGGGCTGACAAAATCATTAAACCAAAGTATTTCTAAAACAAGAGAATAGAACAAACATCAATATTTGTTTTGCCATCTTGACCTGAAATTTCTGGTTAATGTTAGAAAAGAGTGATGCTACTGCTTCAGGATTTCTCAATTGGTTCGTTCTCCGCTGGACTAGGCAGTAGTAAAGACAAAAGTCCATATGCAAATATCAGAAGCTTTCAAACTACTGGGTATTTGAGTTAACTATTCAATACACAGATTTATCAACCCACGTTAAAAAAAATTTTTTAGGGAAATTATGTTAGGAAAGATTAGATGAAAATATCAGAAAATTCATTGAAATGCCTTTTTGAAGACATTGAATTGCAGCACAAAACATGGTTGTTCTTCAGACAGCCACTTACAATCACAATTATTGTCCATACTAATCAAAATTGTTAGATGTATTTGTGAAAAATGAATGTTCAATTTTCGTTTGAAGAAATAAACTGCATCATCTGAGTAATCCATTTGTTGCCTTTTTTTTTTTTCACCCCCTATATTTAAGGAAAACAAAAAAGAGAGAAAACAAAAGTAAACTCTCCTGTTTTTGAAAAAAAAAAAAGCTAACTAAAACCAGAACAACTTTATTGCATTTTGGATTTCTCAAAAGTGTGTAGTGTCAGTGTTCTGCACACATAATGCAGCCATACACACATTTTGTAACTACAAACACTGAAAGGACTTCCATTATGACTTATCCGCCTGATGCAGCAAACCACTGCAAATGGTTTCATTTATAGCTGATTTTAACATAGAAAATGGTTTCCTTATTGCACTACCAGAATCCTTTAGAGAAAATTGGGTTATTCTGGTTTTAGAAGAACTGTGCAGGTTGCACCCTTAGCAATGAGAACCAGGCCTTGTTGTTTGAAGGCAATTAAATCAAGCAAGTGTGTGGGGGATAGACAACACTAATGTAGAGGAGTAAACATACAATAGGCTAATTTGAACTTTAATTTGTTATTTTTCCACAGTATACCATCGCTAATGGAAAAGGAGAAATATTAGAGAAAAGTGCTCCTGCCCTAGAAACACAAAAATAAAAGTGAAGACAGGAAAAAAACACATTAATTATGTTTTGATTTGCAATCTGTAAACATTTTGTATTAATGGCTTGAGATATTAGAGAAAGATTTGGATTTGTAGGTTATAAAAACTCATAGTTCCCTACATTATGTACATAATTTGTGTGCATGCAAATATACACAGAGATAGATGTTTCTAAAATTAATAAAATATTTATACCACACAACTAACTGGAGTTAGACAAGCAGGGAAGCTCCTGTGAACATCATTACTTGAAAGATAAAGAAGCCATAATAGTGCCTACACTGTCATTGTCTAGATAACTACTGAATAATTGCTCCAAACCAAGGCAATTAGCATTTCTTTTATCTTGTATGTATGATAATAAGAGTCATTCTACTTGTAATAAGGTGTTTGATTAATATGGGTGTCTGGTAATTTCAGATTATTAATTCCCTTAACCATAAAGAGACACCCATGTACTTGCAAATTTGATGTAAATTGAAGCTGATATAAATTATCTACCCCAAATTGAAATTTACAAAAACCATTAAGCGCCACAAATATGAAAATAAATCATACTTGGCAAACCTATGGACTTATTTGCTTCTATAATTCAAATTACTCCATGAAAATTATTCAGACTTTTGGCCTTAAACCAATTAGTTTAAAGGAAATGGAGACAGTTCTAGTTGGGCTTGGCTGATCAGTGCTCAAGGGTGACCTCCCTGGTGCAGCACATGCCACCACTCAATATTCCACAGGTGTTACTGAGAAATAGATAAGCCTCTGTAAGGGATGAAGGATGTTGGAAGAAGTATGGGGAAAAAAAAAAACAAACATTCTGAAAGGCTCTAAACGTACACAAATTATGAAGTGCTGTCATTGAGCTAGAGAAAAGTCAGACGGATTTTAGGTAATACAAAAAACCCACGGTGGCACTTGTATGAATCAATTCATTTCTCTCCACAAATATTAAAATGGCAAATGTTCAGGAAGACTGGGATAATCTGATAAGAACACATAGCAAATTGGGTTTTATTTTTACTCTAATATTCACTTTCATCCTACCAGAGGCTTGGGACTGCTGTAAAAGTCTAAAATTAGTTACCTTGCTAACAAAGCAAAGAAGAAAAAAGTTGAAGCCTTTGAATTTGTTTTAAATCTCGTGATTTGGAGCAACTTGGTTCATTTTTTAACAGCATCTGGATAGATAAGAGATACAGAAAAATAAATATGAAAACGCAGGAGGAACATTAATCTGATAATGAAAGATGCTTTTAATCCTAAATACCTAAGACACCTGCTGCTGCCCACTTTTCGAAGTATTTCTATTTTAATTGCTGAAGAGCAACCATCAGGTGTAACAGAGCAGAAAATACATTTATGTTTATGACACTAATTAATATTTACAGAAGCTTTTGTGAGACAAAAAAGCCCCTTTAGTCCTTCTGTTTAGAGCTCTGCTTTCAGCCATTTTTCAAACCAAGGTGTCCTGGTGCAAGAAAAATGACACTTTGCAAATTATTCTTACTTGCTGTCAGAAGTAAGTTAAAAATCACGTTTATAAGTACTTAAATAGAGACGACTGGGAGAAAGTATAGGAATGTATGGTTTAAAAACTGTATATTTATGTACAAAATACAGCTGTTAACTGCTGGGGCTTGTACCCAGAGATGAATCTCAGCCTTCACCAAATGCTGGATGGAGCGCAGGTGGGGAACACAGGTGTCATCCAGGCTAACTGAATTTTAGCAACTGCTGGGGGAGAGATGATATTTTAACTGGAGAAAAAAAAGAAAATTATCTTGGTCACTGAGTGCAGCTGGGGATGATGCAGCAGACTGTGTGATTTCCTGCCCGTCCACACACCTACAATGCCTTTCCATTTAGCACCTTCACAGAGATGAATAACACAAAAAAAAAAAAAAAAAAAAAAAAA
>WEKY01024187.1:0-14307 GCA_013390045.1 Picathartes gymnocephalus
TAGAAGGTCTTATTCAAATGAAGTTCGAGCCTTATCACATCAAGCAGTTGCATTTTTTTCACAGCAGAAATACAGTTCATTTCAGAGGCTGAAAGGGAAACACTGTAATCTTCAAGTGCCAGATAAAACCAGAAGTTTCAGAGGTTTTGAAACAGGCTAGTTCACATTTACAAGCTGGAAGAACAAAGAAAGGGAGCAGACAGAAATCCATACGTAAACTTCAAAAAAACATACTTTAGAGCTGAGCTACCATAGGATTCTGTGAATTATGAAAAAAAAAATCTACCATTTACTAGCCACTTACTGCTCTTCTGGATAAACATCAATTCATATGAAACATTTGCTCAAAGACAAAAACTGATCAGTATCTTTAAATGTCTGATTACTACTGAAAGATATTTGACCATCGACTAAAACTGTTTTTTCTAGTTATCTTCCTAAGTTCCCTGTTGTAAGGATTTGCAAAGTGAAAGTATTTGCACCATTTCTTATGTGAAAACCCAGTAAGTACAGACATTTGCTATTGAAATCTGAGGCACTGTTGTGGAAAGCACGACAGTTTGTGGAGTCTCTTTTAAAAATGTACATTAAGAATTTCTCTCCAAATACTGCACATCTATTGCCTGCTGTTGATGTACATACGTAATAAAACATAATTTAGAAACCACCTTACAAGCTGATGGATCAATTTATTTTTCCTATTGACTTAGTAACTGATTTTGCGCCAGCAAATAGAATATGCTAATCCCAATCAAACCAAAATTTGTCTTCCATTTATCCTACCATCTAGGGAGAAGAAACAGTCTCCTGATATTTGCCTGGAAAAGAGCATTGTTCCAGTGACCTATGTATTCACCCAAGAGCCACTCTGTCACAAAGACTCTCCTAAGCAGTCACTGCAACACAAACACAACATCTGGGAGAATGCTGCTTCAGTTAAGATAGTGACTAGGAATTAACTGAAAGGTTAAACCCTGATTAAAAAACAAACAAACAAACAACAATAAAACTGCAAATATACATTAAAAATTTATACAAAGCTTTGTTTTGTACTGTCCATTCTTGAACTATGGCACATTACTCAGAAAACTAAAGATGAGACATTACCTCTCTAAATGTAGATGGCATTTTCACACAAGGACAAGGAAGGAACAAAGACTAAAATTCTACAGAATGGGGAGGGGGGAACAAGGGGGATGAGGTAAGAGTTACACAATCAATGACAAGTCACAAGGAGTCTGACTGTATTGGTAAGGTAAACCATTTTCAAACTGTTAGCTCAGGTTTTTAAAACACAAGTGTTAAATAATTAAGTTAGAAAGAGCATTAATGCACGATTCCCATATGATCTTTTGGGAATAATTTTATTTTCCTCTGACAGAAAAGCACAGCCAAAGTAAAGAGAATACTTTCAAGTTACTGTAAAAAATGCCAGTGTTTTTTCAAGACAGCACACTTAATAGTAGCATACATTTGATTTCAATAGCAACGAACATTTAATGATCTATCAGCTTATTCTAGAAAGCTGTGGCCTGCTTCAAGCATTCTAGATGACTGAACATGCTCAGCTCCAAACACGTTGCCAACAATATAGGAAACTACAAAATACAAAAGAACATTAATGTTCTCAACTCACCTAAGCTAAAGAAAACACCAGATAAAACTTACAGTGAATTTGTGTGGGGCAAAGTTGTTTCACTGGTTTCCTGTATGCCTATTCCATCCAAACATGTCCTACACACACTGGCATTTTGATAATTAGGTGGGGGACAATCAATAAACCTTTGACAGGCTATGTATGTTTAATTAAATACTGAATATAAATCACAGGAAACCCTTAAGGGAAGACCTGAATCTGAATGGCACTTCAGGGACAAAATGAGTCCACAAAGATATACTTACTACACAACCTAATCTGTCTCAATGAAAGCAATTCCCAGGGTCATGTTCTTGCAAAAGAGGAATCAGATGACAGGCAAATGTCCATGTAAAGCACGTAACAGCTTATTACAGAGATGGCATTAGAAGTCTTAAAGATGATCAAAGTAATAGTGCTAAAAGTGGATTCCAAGACTATCTCTAAACCTGTTTAGCTATTGTCTGAATTGTAAAAATAAACATTTCTGTAAATTTGAATGGGTTGGTTGTTGTTCATTGGGGTTTCTTTTCCTCTCCTTACTGCTTCTTCTTTTCTCTGTGCTAAAGCATGGCAGAAAATGCATCGCTTACTGATGATGCCACTAGTTCAGAAAAATCTAATAGAAACAGCATTCAACAGATGTTCTTTTAGTGATACTTTCTTTGCAGATTGTTTTAGCCACCTGCAAGCTACAGTTCAGTGACTTCTGAGATGGCACCAAATGATCTTTTTCACAAAAATTTTTCAGTACATCTAAACCATTAGCATGTGCACCATCTTTTAGCAAAGGTGCATAGTTTAATCAAAACCTGTGCAAAGACACTTTTCTTGATTTGAACCGGTGCTCATTAGTGACACTGGATTTACTTAGCTTCTGCACTGGAAAACAGCGATTTGCCTCTTCTGTATCCCCAGTATAACAGACCCCTATCCCCTCATCTTCCAGTCATCTCCATTCTAGCCTGAAAAGAGTCTGGATATTTAATAATTTCTCATACAGACCTGTTCCATTTCTTTGACTCTTCTGTCCTCTGTACATGCAGTTCTGCCAACATGGTCTTATGAAGTACAAACCAGACAGCACGTTGAGTAAGAGAAAACGGTACCAGCACTATAGTGAGTCTGTATTTCTTTCCTAATAATTTCCAGGACTCTTAATTACTATTATGACTACTGTTGTACTTTAAACAGACATTTCCATTTCAGTTGCAAGATTTTATGAATTAACAAATGATGTCATTTCAGTGCCATAACGCCAGGGTTGCCTTTCTCATACTCTTTACCCAACCTGCACTACCACATTTAATTTTATGAAACTGCAGGCTGCCATCTAACAGTACAGCAATGTCCTTCAGCAATTCCTTCAGTACAAACATCCTGCATAACTTAACACCAACAACAAACTTGCTGCCTCATTAGACTCCATCACGAAAAAAGACAACAATTTATTTCTATATATGAACTTTTCCCCCCATCACCCCTTTTAGCAGTCATCCATCCAATGTAAGGATGCACTCTCCATAGCAATTCAACTTCTTTTCAAACTTTTGGCAATGGATCTTTTCAACTACTTTTTGGAAATCCAAATAACACCACCTGATTGTTCCCTGCCCACATGCTTTCTAATTCTCTCAAAGAACTCTCATACACACGTGACAAATTATTTTCTTTCATAAAAGACACAGGAGTTCTTCCTCATTTCATCATATTCACTTACATAACGTTTTAAACAAAATCAAATTCCTCTACTTCTCATCACCTTCAACTGAGGTATCTTGTGTGTTCTTAAGACTCAGATGTTAGTATCATATCTTGAAACAAGCACTTCTTCCATACCACTCTCACCATTGCACTCAGTATTATCTGGAAATAGATGGGAAATTGTCCTCACAGGGATTTTGTATACATCTGTTGGTCAATGGGAAAAGAGCCTTTTCCTCACACACCTCCTTCAGAATTAAGAGGTTCAAGTGCAACAAGCTATAGAGATTTCCTACAGAAATGTACATCTATGTATCAGGACCAGACTAGCAATTAAAGCCAATTATATCCACAATTCTGTGTTCTCCTCTATCTGATAAAACAATATAATGATTTGTGCAGTAAAAAGTAATGATGGTGAGAGCTAAGACCCTACATATACGGCAACATTCCAATGTACATAAAGGCTAAGAGCATTGTTAATACTCCTTTTCCCCAATATAATTTTAAGTAAACCAAGTCCTATTTCCAAACTTTGGGAAAAAAAATACAGGCTTGCTCAAAGATCTAATGAGCTATATGAATTATATGTTGGGATTGGGGGGAACTGCAAAAGATCAGGTTGATACTATACATAAAGCAGTGAATTTCTGCTCCGTATTTTTTTCTTTAATTCTTTTAAGAAAAGTGGTCTTGAAGAGAAGACTTACTGAAAGTCAGGGAATTTATCAGCATATTTCAAATTTTCATCATTCACTAATGCAAACAACAGTTTTATCATTATCATAATTTAAAAAGTAGCTAAAGTGAAATCTACTGAAAATACCTGTAAAAAGCAAACTCTATGGCACACAGCTGTAGTCTACCAGGCAGTACTACATGATGCTAAGTTACAGCCTAAAGCTGCTCAAGGGAAGACCAGACACCACGCACATGAACTTACATCCCCCGAGGACAGGCAGTTGCTGACAGAGCAAGTTACTACACATATCCATGGAAGGCAATGGCACACTGCACTTCTACAAAGGCCAGCACTTAATTCCAACATTTCAGTGTTTTTATTCAATAGGCAAAAGAGGCAGACAGTTGTTCCTGTACCAAAATTTTGAATTAAAAATTAGAAAAAAGTACTAACTTTATTAAAATTTAAAAAGCTTCATAAATAACATATCCTTTTTTTCCACACCTCTGCTACATCCTATAAAGAGAAGAAAAACAGCTAGGAAATAATTTTTCATATAATTTTGCCACTAGAAGGCTTGGAAGCTGTGAATATCTCTAGTCTCATGTGATACAAAGGAACAGATATTCACACAGACTAATCTCTTAACACTGACACAGCAGCTACAGGAATAAACATTTTGATGCCAATACTCCAGGACTCAGCCCATCTCTTAAGTATGAGATTATGACCAGTGTGAGTGATATCAATTACAAATCTCCCTACAGAAAAATTTTTAAAGTTTTCTCTGGCTGTTACCAGGACACAACATTAAAAAGACATCAAATAATCACATGACACTAACCAGACATCATATATACTAACAAATATCTTCAATTTCAATGCAAAAAACCCAAAATAAATACTTAGAAGTCAAGCCAAATGCATACTATCTTAATAAATTAGGTTGTTTCATATTTCAATAGCATTAAAATAAATCAAATCCAACTGGAAATACAGAAATACTCACTGAATTGCTTACTAAATATTAATATCACCACACTGTAAAGAACAAGAAAATAATATTGTCATTCATTGCTTTAAAAAGAAGACCATTTATCAACAAATTTCTATTAGGTTACATTTTAGACACTCTCCTGAAATTTAATTTCTTAGAAAAGTTACTCAAATTGCACGCCCTTATCTCTCAGAGAGTAGATTTTAACTCAATGCTGAGTAGGACCTGCCTATGAGAACTGTTATTTAAAACCTGTCAGCATTTTGTTACTCTCTGTGCTGCATATAAATGTTAAAATATGTACCGTAGATGTGCATGCAGGATGACTAGAATGACAGCTGTTTCTTTCACCATAAGGTATTTCAGTTTGGAGTGCAAAAAACCAAACCAAAACCAAAACAAAAACAAACAAACAAAAAAATTCTATTCTTTCAGTAACCAACCAAGTCAAGTTGCCAAAATGCAACATTAAAAAAGTACAGAACGAGAGGGTTGCCATTAACCAATATAAAATAATAGTCAATTTTCTTGACATGTAAGTACATGTTCCTTAAAAAAAATTTAAAAGCAACCAAGGACGCTCACATTAAAAACTCAGTCCCTTCCTACACATCAGTTGTATTATACGCTACTGTTTATGTTTAAAGAGGACATTTAAATATTCGTGCCAACTACTGTACAAGCAACTGAGTGAAGTAAGATGCAAAGGTCCCTCCAGCCCAAAGCAGTCCCTCCAGCCCTTCAGATACCATCACACAAAGTCAAGTGTTACTACCACTGCATTTGTGTGGTGTTTCTCCTACTTCTTTTTTTTAAGGAAACACAATTATGACTTTCAAGTTGACTGAATGCAAACAATTTGAGATGAAACAACAAAATTCAATTTTAGTTTTCACATATTAGAGCCACCAGCCCATTTACAATTTTCTTTAAACCCTCGCCATCACTCCTTTCAAAGAGAGCTTCTAAGTTCTCTTAGTACAGTCTGCTTTGTACAAATAAGAACATAAAACTGGAATTTAGAGAAACCACGTGGATTTGGCTCCAGTCACTTGAACTCCACATATCTGCAAAACACTGGAGAAGTACCCTCTGTCCTTGTTCCAATGCACTAGTTTGGTAAAGTGAGGCACCACACAGAGTTAAAAAGCCTTAGAGAAGTCTAACTACAATCACACCTCTACAATTCTGAGATATGAATTATAGGAACAGATCTTAAACATTTTGAAAATCAGACTCACACGTTTTCTCTGCCAACTTTTTTTAAAGCCCATGACAAAACTGTCTTCTTGTGTTGATTTCAAAATATCCCCTTGGATATAGTTTAAAACCCCTGTATTTACAATGAAACAATGATTTAAAATTAAAAAAATGAAATAATCACAGTTTGTACTGGATTGGATTTCTCCAACCAATGTATTTGTGATATAAATGGTCTTCATTTTCTGTTAAGTGCTTAAGTGATCCACTTCACTCTTGTGAAAATTAAGAAGCAAGTGGTTACTACTGCACATCTGGTAACCAAGTTATGAAGATTAACATGTTATCTGAAGCTGTTGCTTTTCATGTGAACCAGCTTTGTTTTGTTAATATGTATAGGAGATTCGGTATTCTGAAAGACTTTGATTTGATCAGGTCTTTCCACTGGCTTCCAACAATCTGGTTAATATATTCTAAGCTCTTTGGACTTACCCTCTAAAAAAGACAAAAACATTTTTAAGTATGATTATTTATCTTTTCAAAACTTGAATCGCATCAGTAGCAAAATATTAGAATTGTATTTCTATCTATCATACCAATTTCTAAATCCACACTGAGAGTGCCATAATGTCCTGCCACAAGGCCAACATTTTTAAACCAACAGTTTTATAGTGAGAGCAATTTGCAGTATTCTGCACTTTAGAGAAAAAAAAAAACCCCTATAGAATAACAAGGGTGGAAAGCAAAGAATGCACATAATTAATTCTACTTGAGTTTTTGAAAGAAACTAATACATACTGAAGACAGAGAGAAAAAAAAGAAGTAGGGAAACCCTTACCACTCAATTCTAAACTAATTATTAGGAAACACTGAACCCTAGACTGAACCGCACAAGATGATGGATCTTCTAAATCACCTTTCCCAAAAATGCATGCTACTTCAATAATCAATTCAAATTCAAATATGTAAGACAGCTATTCACTTCCTTGTATAAAGGTAGTGGTCCCTGTTCAGCAGTTATAATTTTTCATAAAGTGCTATTTACTTCAATCTTTCAAAATTAATGTTATAAACAGTATCTTGTAATAAACAAGCTCAAGGCTACCAAAATAGGTGGCTTCGACCTCTCAGGTGTTGTTACCATCCACCCAAACCACCATTCCTTGCTACTACTGCCTCCTGGATCTCAGCTCTGCTACTCTTCTTTTGGGCACATCTTCTTTTGTGCCTTCATTTTAAATAGGAACCAAAACACTCTCTGCCAACCCTCAAAACCATCAACAGCAAACACATAAGGAAAGCACCAAGCCTCACCTTCCACACACGTAGGTTAGTAAATTAAACACATGCATTATACCTCTGAATGTCAAAGCATCAGCCACCCACTCATACAACCAAAGACAGGAAAAAACAACAACCTCATGCAATCAAAAACTGTACCCAGTAAAACCAGCTAAGTTATGTAGACAAACTCTTGCAAAAAGAAGTGGAAAGAAAATGATAACTTGTTGTATATCCATAGTAGTCACTTTTGTACAAATGCCAGCTCACTTGCCAAAAGCCTAACAGCAGAAACAGCAGGCTATTATAAGAAATATGAGTTTCTGGTAGGGATAAATCTGATAGAGACTACTACTGTTGTCAGTACTCCCGGAGAAATACCGCAGAAAAGTAGCTCCAAAGAAGTAAAGAAATAGAAGAATAAAAATACATGTGCAACTTATGAAAAGTTCTGAACAGGAACAAGGAGTAATATTGTTATGAACTTCTTTGTTCAATGCCAAGCTCACTGAACTCTGGATGCACATATGAACAGCCACTTATGCACCACTGTCCCAGGCCTCACAATGGAGTTACAACAGTGGCTGCTGAGGCCACAAATGTGGGCTGTAACCAAGGCTCAAGGAGCTACTCAGAATGAATTTTTTGGTGGTTGTCCAGAGGTAAAATGATGAACCAATTTGACAGACAAGAAAATAGAAGATTTCTTCCTAAGTGAAAAAACATCCTTATGTTTTTAAGTATCTTAAAGTATTTTAAGACCTGCCTTATCAAAAACTTTTGTTCTGAATGGCTTTTTTTTCCATAAGAAAGCCATTTGAATTACCAGACTCCACTTCTACAACTGCCACAGGAAAACAGATTGTTGGTTATAGAATGGTTTCTTTTAGAAGACAATTCAAAGGTCATCTAGTTCCAACCTCCCCGCTATGGGGAGGGACACTTTCTACTAGCCCAGGTTGCTCTAAGTCCCATCCAACTTGGCCTGGAACACTCCCAAGCATGGTGCATGACTCAAATAGTGGCAAATTCAAATAAGACTTGTTAAGATAATTTCAAGTACTCTGTCAGAGATTGTAGCCCCAGGTATAACTGGGTGTAGTCCCTGGTATAAGTAGGTGACAATCAAAGGATCTGAAGTTGTAAGACTTCAGAAGGGCATTTGTTTTAAACTGCAAAATGGCTCACTGCTCCCTAAATGAGGAGCAAGAAGGATCGATATTTGTAACTATCCACTTACAACTGAGTGTTTGCAGAATCTGGAGACCTATACAAACGTTCCAGGCTCAGAAGGATCTAATCTACATCAGAGTTTAAGAACAAATTTAAAGTCTATGCATCTAAGACTGAAAACCTATCAATGTCTGTCCTATACTATTTCACTAAAGAAATGAGGTTCTTGAGCAAGACATGCACCAAAATAAAACCAAACCCTAACATTTTTGGCCTTTAGCAGACACTTGCACGATCATGTCTTTACACGGCCAGAAGTCAAGATTCTGTGGCTGGTGAAAATCAAAGGGCAGATCAGTCTCTGAAAGTGTGATATTAAAACCGCAAATATTTATTCAGCACACATGGAGACATTTAACCAGGAGAACATCAATTCAATATTTACTGTATCTTGAAGAAAAAAGGACTTTCTTTCCCTACACTCTTTAAAAAAATAGTTGAGAGCCAGCAAAGTTCAACTCTTGCTAGGAAACAACAGACTAAAATACTTACATTTCACTGATACTGCTCCTAATGCTCCTGACAGCAAACAGGAACTGAAAAATTCTTACATATTTTGTTGCATCTTAAGGGAATTCATATAAATATTCTTTTTTTTTTTTCTGAGAAACACTACAGGATTATATAGCAAAATAAAATGGAAGACATTTTTCACATCCACCCCAGAGGTTAAGAATGAAAAACAGAAACAACTTTTCAGATGTATGTATGTCTGCATGCAGATGCACGTACCACTTTTCTTCTGACAAAAGTAAACCAGAAGCTTACATCCCAAGTTGCTACAATAAAATTTACACGTATCAGACCATAAATGGGATATCAGACAAACAAAAAAGAAGAAAGCTCTAAACTTATCACAGTTGCAGAGTCCTTCAAACAGCAGAGGATATGAAGGAAGGCCAAAGCCCTTGCTGCTCATTTTATAAACCATCCCTTTCTTTCCCACTTTCCCCAGCTATTCAGCATCAATCTCTATTTAGCATCTTCATGAGGCATACCATTTAGCTTTTTTTAGCATCAACTGGCATTCTTTCATGAAAAACCCGCCTCGCTGACTTAGAATATGGCATTTAAATAAAGTTGTCTGAAACAGAATATTTAGTTTAGCCTTCTGTACCTTTATGCACCCATACTCCAATGCTCAGTATTTATAATGTGGGTCACTTACAAGGGTCACATTTCTGAAATTGTAGACCATTGAGCTGTTCCTCACTGACCCTTAAAATATACCTTCCAAAGAACTGTCACGATAAAGGTGGCCAACAGAAAATGAAGTGCAAATGAAGTATAGAAACAACAGCATTCCCAGTAAATGATCAGTGTCTGCTATGTCCCTACCACTGATTGATTTCAGAATGACAAACGAAGCCAAAAGTAGCAATAGCCACTTTATGTATCATCTTACTTGACTCTCAAAAGCATGCACACCAAAAGCTCAGTGTACTTTATGACGAACTATGCAAAGACAACCATTTTCATTGTCAACAACAGCTCAACACCAACCTAGCAATGCTGCAGAAGTTTTAATTATGAGTCTCACACCCTAGAAGATATTTAGAGTAACAAGAGAAAAGGTACAGGAACCCAGATCACTCTTTAAACAAACTGTAATCACTACCTTAACTTTACAGCACTTTATGTGCATTCTCATCTTGAAACACTTTAAAATGTAGGATATTCCAAGTCTCCATGATGACACTTAGTTTTCTATTCAATTCCCTTGTATATGAAAGTATCAGTACCCAACTATAAAGACAAGAGAAAACTAGGATTTTCATACAAGACACACTCAAATGAACAAAGCATTTCTGAAAGGAATCAGAAAACACATGACTTCCTTGTTCCTGAGTTTCAAGGGACCAGTTTTCCCTTATTCTATTTTACCTTTTTTTTAAATATACAATTGTCCTTTTCTCAATTGCCTCTCCAATGTCATAATATACTGCATTGCCTGACAAATACAAATACAGCTGGAATTTGTAGCACTGGATGCTAACAACTATTGTGCATTGGATTCAACACTGTAAATTCCAAACCTAGATATGCTAACTCTTATGGTTTTACCATTACTAACCTTCTAAATGGCTGTAAATCAAAGATGCAAGTACCAGTCTCAGCAACTCAAAATAAAAACAATATTCAGTGGTTTGACCAAAGCATGCATTGCTTATGCAGGAGATATTTTTGCTTTGTTTTTAAAGAGAATGCAAAACCAAAAATATCAGTAAACATCATGAACAGCAAGACTTAATGAAGCGCATACATGAAGAGATGTGTGCCTGTATGTCAGTAAAGATAACAATAAATTTTAAATTATTAGAAATGCAATGTTTAATTGAACCATATCAGCGAATTACTATAGCAGTTTTTAAAGAAATAAATACCTAAGTTGAATTTGCTCTGTCTTCTCAAGATTCCTATTATTTAATTTTTACAGATGCAGTTAATATGGCTAAAAAAAGCATAACTTCAAATATTCACTCCGTGTTGTACTTAAAAATGAAGTCGTGATCTCTGCTCCCCCTAAAATAAATTAGAATCCTATGACTATTTATGTGGCTGAAAAACTGCTTACATTTATTCTACATGTTAACATAGAAATAAGTTTTAATTAAATGTGTTTCAGAATTAAAATATCCATTGGTCTTCTATTTCCACAGAGTCTTCACATTATATAAAGTGAAAAATACTTCGGCTTGCCACTGCAAAAAGGACAAGTATTGCAAGAAAACTCTGTGGAGTATAGCACTCACTCAAAAACAACTTCGAGTACAGTACCTCAAAGCAATGTGACAATGGCCAGCTAGAGTTGATGATGACAGCAGGACTTTAACACTCAGCTGACTATATAACAAATACTGAATTTTAATTACATACATCTCCAATTAAATCATTGTCATCTGAGCACTGGAACTGTGAGGATACACATGCTTGCCTCTAGTCCATTTCAATTCCTCTTTAACAAAATACATTTTATAGAACATAGAGAATTTGAAATACTTCAGTCACTTTCTTCCGTCAAGACCTGTTCCTGAATCTGATTTTGTGCTTTTCTGAAAAAACTCAGGGCCTGAACAGAGGCCTGGAAGAAAATGACTCTGCACTGGTAGTCTTCATGGTGCCAACTGTAGCAAATGATAAACTCTGTGGTACAAAACATTGCCAAGTACCTCAACAGTATACTAAGTCAGTTGCACATTATTCCAATTTTCAGTTGCCAAGCAGTTTTAATCAAATAGGAAAATGTCAACCATTACATGAAAACAATACTGAGCACGTTTTATTTAGGAGCTTGATTATTTCTCAGGTTTAAATTCACCTTTCCCAAGACTTGAAATGTTAGGGCTAATTTTATATATACAATTAGGTACAGCACAGACAACACTACTTATCATCACTAGACATTGAACAGCTTTCCACAATAGCCGACATTATTTCCAGTAGTTACTGTTCAAATAAACTTGAAATTCATCCTTCTAATCAAATTAATGAAAAGCCTATTTTAAGCACTTCAATCCTGACTGCCATAGAGTCAGTTACAATACAAGATATTGCTCAGCTCACATACAATTCCGGAGTAAGCTATATTCCCTAGACAGACAGCTGCCTTTATTTTAGTTTGGCTGCAGAATCCAAACACAACTCCTTCCTTTAAAAAACCAACCAAACAAAAAAATCAACCCTAGAAGTACCCAACCTGCAGACTTGAGTGTTTAAATGATTGCAATGTTCCTTCTAAAGCGTCATCTGGTTTGAACCAGTAAGTTACATGTAAAATTATTAACTGAATGCAAATTGCTTTGTCTTATGCATAAGACAAAGCATGGTAAAAGTTTTTACACAATTTAGTCTGTTCCATCTGCTTCTAAATTTAATGTACATCTATTTTAAGCCAACAAACTCTAAAACAGGACTCAGACGACGTCAGCTTTGGAGTTTAACATAACCTTATAATATAAACAAAGAACAGGATTTTACAAGCAAAGTACCAATATGTGGTAAGTTAATCAAAACCATTTATGAACAGCAACATATAGACTCATACACTTCAAGTAATTCAAATACTTAGTGACCATTTCACAGTTCTAAACTGCCAAGCGCGTATAGGTAAGTTCAACCTGAGACAAGGCCAGAAATTTAAATTAAAGTCAAGTTCTGGACTGGTGTTAAGAGTGGCTAGCAATGACACTTGGAATTCCTTAACTGTACCAAGTCTGGTACCATTTACTTCCAGGATCAGGGGTTTGTTTAGTCATGCCATCTTTAAAACCTTCCCATCATTGTAGCCCAGCATTCAAATACAGACACAGGTTAAATCAGAGATGCTGTCTATTTATACCACAGCAGATACGTTGGTTAAAATGACACTGTTGGATCTTCTGCATTTTCTCTTCCAACAGCCTACTGTCTACCATTTTTTAAGCATTCAGAAAATTTAAGGCATAATCTAAAGTGCTCCTCTTCAGCATAGTTGCCACCTGAAGTCTCAGACCTATTTTTACAGTACTTATACCCGAGTGCTCTGCAAATCAGTCAGAAGCTGTTTTTCAACATGAAGAGGAAGACTTCTGCTCCTACTGATAGATATACAGAAGGAAAATGTTCTGAATAACGTATGTTCTTCCGTTCTCGTGACCAGATTCTTCCTTTTCCCTACATAACAATATAGCACATATGCCAATCAAGTAATAAAACAGGAATAAAAGTTTATAGTGTTTATTTTTCTTCTAGTGGGCACAATGTGCTTTCTTCTGCTTAAGAATTCAAACTGCATAAAGTGCAACAACTAGAACTGCACATCAGTTAGAGCTGGACAACTGCTCCCAAGTTACTGGAGAGCACCTAATCATTTTAAAAACCTATCTAACTGTGCTTGTAGAAACAACAACATGGTTGCCACACTGTTCCACCACAGGTCAAATTAAACCGTATTACTTAAAATCATTAAAACCACACTACATCCCCACTGAGGCTAGCGACAGGGCAACTGGTAGCTCCAGTATGTGAGCAATCTGTAGAAGTATACATTGTAACCAGAGCCGATACTTTCTCAAGTCAATATAAGTAAAAAACTACTTTGTAAGATGTAAGACTTCCTAAGAAAAATACGTGTTTGGTTTTTTTGCTCGTAGATTAACTTCAAAATACAAATAATACCCTTACAATGAGAGCAACAAAGCAGAGTTGCCACAAGACCCATCTTGCAATAAAATAAACACTAGCTCTCAGCACAAAAGAGAAGCCAGGTGCAGTATGAACACCTCAGCCTATATATAGGTATGTGTTCTTGGGTGCCGTAGCCCGCTCTCTACACAGTGCTTCAGTGCAGGATCTGAGCTCTGTGTAGCATGTAGGGATTGTCTGCTTCCATTCTGACCACGGCGAATATACCACTCTTAAACACGGAGACGAACCTCCAATGTCTTTGTATTCCCTTCCCCAGATTTAAAGCTTAGCTGCACGAGGTGTTGAAAGTGCGTGCTGGCGGCGTTCAGGTACACATATAACTAGCAAGAAGGAAGAAGGTGGCAGGAGAGATGAGGGAAGGCGTGGAAGGGCACAGTCCCCGTGCCC
>WEKY01024187.1:15595-90983 GCA_013390045.1 Picathartes gymnocephalus
AAAAAAAAAAAGAAAAAATCATAATTAGATAAGCCCACAAGCAACCGGTATTAGTGAAGAGGAAAGGAGAAAACCCACCCACAGGCATAATGCAAATCAGTCACAAACCCCAGTGCCCTTACAACATGAATATTATAACCCGACAATTCGACACCCAAAGGTCTCTAAACCCATCACCAAGCGTTAAGGTATTTCTGTTTGACTACCCAGAGTGTATTGCCTAGGTAAAGTTTCAGATAGGGTGCACTTCCCCATGCCAGACCGGCAGAACACCTGCCTCTCCCTGAAGCACAAACAGCTTGCTCAGCTGAGAAACCCCAGCAGGAGCAGCTGTGTCTAACAGGAGGACTTACTTCCAGGGCATATATTTTTGTTACCTCAAACACAAAGCCACCACATGACTCACCTTTGCCAGGAAGAGCCTCAAGGAGTTCAGAAGCACTGAAGATGAAAACTTAGGTTTGTCTTTAGTTGCTGCTTTTCCCTGCTTAGTTATGTTCTTTCAACTCTACTGACACACTAGAGGTATGACAGCTCCCATCTGAATTGCATTTCATTATTTTCCAGTCACAGATCTAGGTCAGGCTCTGGATAGACTGGGCCTTTCTGCTCTCACAAGTGCCTCTCAGACCAGAGCCACAAAAGCTCTTCCTGGACAGTGAGAATCGCACTTCAGGCCTGAGTCAGGGACTTCAAACTGAAGTGCGCTTTATTCAACAAAAAAAGTAATAAATTAAAATAAGCCCAACATTGGAGGGAGACCTGGAATCCAACAGCTCCATTCTTAAGTCTTTTTATAAAAGGAATTGGAAGTTCCTCCTGCCTTACCCCCCAATAGACTTACTTAAGGAAAAAGCCCATCTCTAGCAATCACCCTTGTTGCAGTATCAGGCCACCAAGAGGCTCAGGAAACAAGAGCAAATACTCTGTTAGGATGAGAGGACTGTGTCTGTTCAGACGGAAAAAAAAATGAACCAGATGGCCATGGGGTAGGAAGGACACCCAATAGCTGCAGAGTAAAATGACTGAATAAGGCTCAGTGACATTTGATTGTTTTTAAACAACTGAATAAGGTTCTTTACAGACCACCTACATGGCAGGAATTGTAGTCATCACTCAAAGCAGGGGAGGTTCTGACACAACCCAAGAAAAGCCTTTTTGGTTGTGAAGATGGCCAGGCCATCAATAGGTTTTTCCAGAGAGGCTGTGCAGTCTCTAGCCCTTTATGAAGTCCCATGGGATAAAGGCCTTAGTAAGCTACTCAGCTCACAGCCTGACCCTGCTTTGAGCCAGAGACTGGACTAGACAAGGTCCCCAGATCTCTTCTAATCTGAGTGATACTGATACTCTGGGAATTGCAGAGCTCAGTGCAACCTTCTGGCAGTCCCTCTTCACAGATGATACAGGAGAAGCACACTATGCTTATCAGGAGGGACACGGCTTCTGTTTCTCTTTTGTTTTTTGTTTGGTTTTTTTTTAACTTGTTTGGGATTTTTGGTTGTTTTTGGGGGTTGTTTGGTTTTTTTCCCGTTGGAATTAAGAGTAAACGAAACATGAAGGGACAACTCTGTTCAAATTATTTTGAAGGCTTTACAGGGTACTCGTATTACAAGAATAACTGCTGTAACGATTTAGCTTGTACTCCTCTGGAAAGCTTACTGATGTACTGCAGGTACAAACAGTCCTTCAGGATCTGGTAACTTCCCTTTTACGTGAAATTGAAGCAAGCCTAATTTTCCCTAGTAAAATAGAAGGAATGCCACACTGCAGAAACTTAGTAAAAAAAGTTTTGAAATTGGTTTCAAAGTGATCAGAAACTCCCACTCACTTGCTTTTCAGAAATATTTTTTTCTGGAAGCATAGAAGTTATTCCAATAAAGAAGAAACCAAAGAAGGAGGGGTAGGATTTACAGAGATACATGCACAAAGCCTTGACCTCAAAAAGAGAGTCTGAACTGAAACTAAGTAGTTCCCCTCCCCCCACATTCAGCCAGCTTTCTGTGGGTCTGTAATAAACATTTAAACAAGTATTTTTACCACTTAAAATGTTGAGGTAACAAAGCCTTTTAACAGCCCTTTTTAATTCCAGCAGTAGAAAGGAGAAGAGCAGTACAGTACATCCCTGATTTCAAAAAGAGCCAGCTGTCATCCAAGAATGAGAAGTAGGCTACAGAATGAACACTGTAAAACATCTCAGGTTATATTTACATGGTCTAATTAAGACAACATACAAATGATGTAACATCAAAACAGCATTAATGCAGAAACACTGGCTTATTCTGGGACAAGGTGGCCTTGCCCTACAAGGCTCTCTAGTTCAGTGACTTGGTATCACTCCTGACATGCCAAAGCCAGGAGAGTTCTCGTTGTGCTACACAGCAGTGTCAGCTTCCTGCTCAACACAAGGTTTCTGCAGTTCCAGTGCTCTGCACAACTGATCAAACTCATACCAGAAATATTAGTTTTGCAGATGAAATCTCACTTGCATTCCAACATGTCAATGAATTATGTGGAATTTGCAATGATGAGGCACAAACACCTTGGTTTGCAATTCTGAGAGAAAAGCAGGACTGAATACATCTTTAGTCTCCTGTTCTTTTTTTTTTTTCCCCCCATAAAAGAAGGTAAAATAGGTATGCTTGCTTTTTTCCTGCTTCAGACAAGCCCAAATAGAAACTCAATAGATCAAAAATGTGTCATACTGGCAAATGCCCTTAAGAAAGCTGTCATCCAAGTAAGCAGTTCCTTGTTTCCTCTCAGCAGAGTAACCTACATGCAAGTGTCTGGAGGGAGAACTAGTGTTCCAGTGGGCAGAGAACAGAGGAAAATTGATCTGTTATTAATAACTTACAGCTTCAGTTGAGAAGACATCACTCAGTTTCCCTCGTGCTAACTCCACAATTTTTTTGAATGCACAGCTACAAATCATCCTCCATGCACCCCACTCATTTCTAACTTTCAGTGCATTTTCAAGGATTATCTTACATTTTTTATTGAACTTTAACTCATTTCTCCCCTCTGTCCTTCTTTGCTAAGTCTACCTCATCTTCCTCTTTCATTCACATTTTCAGTCCTCTTTTACTATAATTATTGTAAAAGTTTAAACTGTAACAAAAAAAGTATGCAAATAAATTTTCTGTTAAATTTTTCCTAAGTTTGTTACAGACATGTGTTCACATAAGGAGGTCCTTTTTAAGTTTTAAAAATTTCAGAGGTTGAAAGAGAATTTTTTAATAATTTGTAACCACACATTACTCATGATAGCCTGATAATTTGGAACTCCGGTTAGTTTACTACACAGTTCCTTCTGGTCAAGCTTGACTGACTCTTGCACTTACCCAACCCTGATGGTGTCAGACTCTCTCAGCACGACACCACAGAAACAAGCCCAAAACAACTTTATTGAAAAAAGCAATTGGAGCTTTAATTTACAGGCCAGCGACTTCTCTCAGAGGCACACTCTATAATTCTCTGTTGATTTCAAAGCAAGCCGCTTTAATCAGGAAGGAGAACAACGTCTTGGAAATTACCTTCAAGTAACATTTCTCAGACTTGCCCATAGGAGGTTTGGATAACCTGATGCAAAAGTGTGCTGGCAGTACAAGTCACACCAACTGTGGCATTTCTAATAAGCTTAGCCAGAAAGCATTTACTAACGTTTTCTTATTCTGTGGGGGGTTCTAATCCTGAAGCTTGAACTTTGTGGCATCCTGTTTATTGATTGTAGTGTACAATTACAAGGTAGAACAACCATTGTTTCCTACAGCTGCATAGTTACATCTAGTTCTGCTCCTAACAAGACAATTCTGCTGAAATAAAGGTCAGACAATGGTTTTACAGTAGCAATTATACCATGCTTGCATCATTTTAATGTAACAGCATAACTACAAAGATAGAAACCCCATATGATTTTAGCTTGTAGATACTGTGGAAGACAAATGTTTTATAGTAAATTCCAGCTACAAACATATCCACTTAGTGTATAATGGAAGCTGAAATTAGAAAAAAAAATATTTTTTCAGTAGATATGTCTATAAAAACATATTTACTGAAATTACCTTGAAGAATTCAACCCCAGCACTAAAAACCAAAACTTTCTAGAACATACCTAAGTATTTCAAAGAAAATTCAAGAATAATTAATTAATAAATTTCAGACATTATAAACAGCAGAAGACTGCTTATTTAGGGTACTGCTGTTTGTAGAGGAATAAGCAAATGTAGGGTCAAAAACCTGAAGTAAGAACATTAGAGATGATCAACTGGCAGCACTCAGTTTTCCTGGCATGCTGGCAGTGTTCAGCAAATGCTTTACAACTGCATCCCCAAAGGGAAATTTGCACCAGCAGTTGCACTTCACAGGTTAAATGCCTGAAAACGCCCTACTAGCTCCTGGCTCCTGACTTTTTGGGAACACAACTTGTAGACTCTTCTCAGCTTTGGACAGTTGACACCAACTTTTTTTCAAAAGCCTCATGAAGGTGAAAATTCTATGGAGCTTGATAAAAGTGTCGTGAGCCATCAGGAACAGATACCTCAATTTGAACACTGGTCTCGGTAATCCAGCCGCAGTCTGACAGCTGAGTAATGCTGAGGGAAGCTTTAAAAGGCAAAAGATGGCGGTGAAAGATGCGTTTTCGCTCTGAACTTACAGTCTTGAAGGATTTTTCCCTTCCTTCCTGCCCCAAAAGCCTAAAACGCAGTCCCGGTTCCCCGTGGAGGCAGACTTGCAGCCCTTGACAGCGAGGTCAACGCTTTGCGCCGGCAACAGCGGCCCGCGTGGGGCGGTCCCATTGCTCATCGTTCAGGCCGGTGCGTCCAGCCGGCTGCCAAAGCCGCGGAGCCTGGGCATTTTCCCGAGCCTTCCTCCGGCAGGAGAAATGCCGGCCCCGGAGCCCCTCAGGGCCGCTCCCGCGCCGCTGCCGGCCAATGCCGCCACCTGGCGGCGGCTGCGGGAAGAGACAGCGCCTTCCCTCGGGCAGCCCGCGCTGTCTCCACATCTCTCTGTTGTTTCTGTTTCTTTTCGAGGGAAGTACAGTTCCCTTCCCTGCCCTCAGCATTCCTTGTTTCCCTGCTCAAGTAACTCCCCTTCACGCCTGCCACTGAGGGCAGTTTGGCCGCAGTCAGGAGCCAGCAGCTCCCTGCGGCCCTTGCTCCCCTTTGCGATACAAATCTGCAAGAAAATGAGTCCCTGCTCACCCAACAGGTGCTGATTGTCCTCCACTCCCGGCTCTCCTAGAAATCAGTGCATCCTTCCCAACAGCATGGCTCTAACAGCGCACCTGACAAGAGGTGCCTGGTTCATTAGCCAACCTTTTTATCTCCCTCTACAATTTCCCACTGGTGGAAGTGATTTTAAAAAACAAAAAACCCAACCCCACTATTCTACTAACAATCTATATTAATAAAAGATTGCCTTTACTTGCATGCTGCTATGCTAATTATATATGCTACATCAAAACCAAAGCATATGATTTGCTCTTCAGCTACAGTTTTTGCTGATTTTTATTCCGTTTAGGTACTCACCCCCAGTGTGAGCACCTGAACTGAATGGTATGGTCCTTTGCATACTGAGGACCGTAACTTGTGAACTCAGCTTTTGCCCATCAATAGCTGTGTTCATACAGAGCACTGCTGAAATAAATGCAAGTGGTGAACCACCTTTGCTAGAGATATCCTGCGCTATCTCCTCCTAGTCATTTATGGAGAAATGATACAAAGTGTAACGGCACCTAGCAATTTATTAGTGCCTTTATAAACCCATTATTTTTCTTAACTTAATGCCTCAATGCCTTTTAAATTTTTCTTGCATTCTGAGTAAATAGGGTTCAGTCACAAGCTACCTAAGACCTAGGAAAATGACTGCCTCTTACACAACACCCAGAGATGGGACTCCAGTCTTAATTTTGGCCTCTCAAATCTCCTAGATGTAAGCACTGGTGAATTTTCAGACTTCGTTATACAACTCTGATTCAGCACCAGGTAGGGCTGTGTCTGTAATACAATGTAACTAGGCTGAGACTATACATGAATAAAGTGCATGATAACCATAGGCATAAAGTGTCATCTATAGCACCTGTATTTGCTTAATAGGTCTGACAGTCCTGTAATTAAAGCACTGATTTTAATAAAGGGAACTCTGGCACTAGTCATTTCTGCCTTGAGGGTTCTCTTCAAAGTGTGGCAAATGATGTACGTACAATAAAGCAAAACTCAAGTTCTCTCTATGTTCAATACCCAACAAGTTGTAGTTGATGCTAGAATACTGGCAACAATAATCAAAATAAAAGGAGAATCTTTAGTAACAAATGCTATGGCAGGCAACAACAAAAAGGAAACCAGCCTATGCTACTGTTTAAAAATAATCTCAAAATAATTGAGTTTACAGTTACAGGCTCATGAACTAGTAAAAAGGTAATATACAGCATTTGGATATTCTAGGCATGCTGAGCAACTGTAAGTGATAATTACTATATGCCTGATTCCTACATTCATAGTGGAATCGACTTTTGAAAGAAAAAAGTCCATATGTCCCTAACTCAACATGCTATTCTTATACTGGAATGCTCTCTGAAGAAAAACCAAAACGCAACAAATAAAGAAGCATTTAATACAAAAATTTGGTCTTAATTAGTCAGTACAGTAATTCTTCTCAAATCTAACATCAAATTGTCTTCCTGAGTTTACGTATCTGAGCAATCCTCTGAAATTTTACAGAAAGGAGCAAAGTGGCATCCAATTATAGGATCAGACTGCATGACTGTAACAGATGTTGACAATTCCTTGGGATTTCTCTTCAAATCTATTTGAAAAAAGATTGGCTAGACTTGGAACACGAGGATTCAGTAATGGGCAAAGCTAAATTTCATGCTTCTGTTGCTAGTGAGACTAAAACAAGCAACAACTGTTCCTCTAATAAGGAAGGTACAATAAATGCTTTGTGCACAGTTTCTTTATCACAAGTTAGATGTAGTCCTTAAAATTTTGGTAAGTTGCCAGTGCCATCCTTCACACAGAGTTACCTACCAAGAAATTAGCATTGAGTTGTCCTCTGTTGTGACTTATTACATATTGTTCTTTCTCTAATACCTGAACTAGATATAGGCTTTGAGATTTGAGGGAGACCTCAAGAAAAGTGGAAAAAAGAAAATGCTACACAAGAAAAACAACTTCAGAAAGCAGGTTAACACTAATTAGACTGTAGTTAAATACAAACAAACCAAACCCATTTAAAAAAATCATGATATTTAGATCACTAATCCTCCATCATTTCTGTCCAGAGACCACTTCTGTGTAAGCTTTACTGCACCAAGTAAAGGAATAAAAATATCTTGCATACATTTTACAGTTATTATCAACATAGCTAAACTCCATTATCTTGAAAAAGTAATGCATGTTTTTTTAGGCATCGTTACTGGTAATACACTTCCTCTCCAAAAACATGATTCTCAAAACCATAAAGTAACACCTTACATTTCCAGGTTGGCAGAAGTCCTAACTTCACTTTAAACTATACTGTTAATGCTAGGTTTTACAGAGAAGAGATGGTTTTACACGGTTTTTCCATGGAGGCATATAAGATAATTACATGGGAAACAAAAAGAGAGGGATTTAATCTGTTCATGTCTAAGGAACATAATGACGAGTTCTTCCTCCTGAGCAAAATGCCTGACAAAATTAAGGTATAGGGTAAATACTGCTTTAAGAATAAAAGTGTTGTTTTAACAAAAGCTATACGTAGGATGTAAAGAACATACTATAAGATGATCACTCTTTCCGCTAGGTGTCTATCCTTTTTCCTATTCTCTTATTAGGCAGTTCCCTAAAAAGGCTGAGCACTTACCTGAAAAGCATCTCCTAGAACAGGTAAGAAAATTAATGCCCAATACTAGCAGATTTAGACCACTGTACAAGGAGTGGGATTTAGCCTGTCACACAGCATTTCCTTCTGCTAAAACACAGCAGTATTTATAATGAAGTACGGGAAACCAGGGGAGGGTGCTCTGATTGATCCAGAACAGAGGAACTGTAGTACCCTGATTCTAGAGAGGTAGACACCAGAAAAATTGCAACATAGCCACATAATCATAAATACAGCTTACACAAAAAAGAAAAATAACATCTAGAAAAGCTACTTTTGTATAGAAAGCTTTAATACCTGTATTTGAAAACTTTAATAAGGGCCTTTTTTCCCAGTCTTTTTGAGTACATCTTCAGCTATATCTTTCTTCATCCAGTCTATCACAGTAGTACAAAGGCTTCCTCAGTAGAAGGTAGAATAAATGAAAATGAGTCAGAGCTTCCCTAGGCACAAGAAACAAGAGAGGAGCTCACACTCTGCCTAAGTTCCCACAAGAAAAAAATACTTCTTTTTCACTCTACATAATTTATGTGTCTAGCAGTGTCTATGGCAGACAAATGCTTGTGTCCTACTATTTCTTAAAAGAGAAACAAGAAAAAAAAATCCAATTCGTTCACTACCTTTACACCCAGAGCAGATGCATGGCTTTTCTTACCTCAGACACGTGAGCTGCTAACAACAACTGCTTCACTGAAAACACCTGAGGTCCTTTAATCTCTTCAGTGATGTCAGTCAGACACCTCCTTGACTCATGAGCACGGGCAGACTTAACTCAGGAGAAACAATTCCACCCTAATTATTTACCCCAGCTGTGGAAAGTACTACTGAGCTACAAGTAAGTATCTTTTGGCCTACTGGTTTATAACTTTGCCTATTAAATGCTGCTTGGCCTTAGAATGGCACCCTAAGCCACAACTCTTGGAGTCTGGTTTGGCACAAAGTTCAGCCTCTCCTGCTATGGGCTTGCAATCACTGGAGGAGACCAAAGAGTAAAATTAAGCTCTTTTTCTATTTAAGTTACCCTTATTTTCTTGAGGTTTTTATACTTGTATTGGACAGTAAACTAGCAAAGTTAATTACCAGTCTGTAAGAGCAGTAGAGTTCATAATAAAAGTATCAATACTTTAAAAGTTCTTTAAAATTGGACCACTTTAAACTATAGCATGCTTATATGGGAATGTTACAGTAACTAAAATAACAGCTCTTTTTTTCTATCACAATCAAAACACATACTGAACATTTTACAGCTTAATTACCTATATTGTAGGGGGAATAAAACAGTAGATTAAGTACATAAACTACCTTTTTTTCCTGCTTAGATTGTCTAAGTGGTAGTGTGAAAAAAACCCACCTTAAATAGCTAACTTCGTCTTCTTGATGAGAATAAGATACAGGTGACAGAAACCTGCTTAGGGTAGCTTATTGAGAAGAGGTGATGTATTTATTTCAAAAGGTAAGCTATTAGAAAAGGTTTTTATTACTTCATGTAAGGAGGTTAGAGGGGCTTGTTTGTTTGTATCTTGTCTCTTATCAAAAGTCAAAATTCTGGTTCTGAAGTTTTGCAGCTAAGAGTCTTATAGATGCATACTCTTGTTAAGAAAAGAAATAGTTTTTCTCCTTCTACCTGAATGATGTTATTATTTCAGAGACAGAGGAAAACATGCTGTGGCTGTATTGAAGAGTATGTTAGTCTGTTAAGTCTTGTATAAAAAGATGGTAGTGCTTGCAGCTACTGTATTATTGGTAGTCTTCCATGCTGGGCTGCTACACAGACTTCTTGTTAGAAAAATGAAGAAGGAAAGGGAAGTGCTATGATTGTCTAGGGAAAGAATTGGTATTCAAGGTAGAAAAAGAAAAAACCCTATAGTAGTAGTGAGGTAGTGAGCTACCTCTTATATAGTTTAATCAGTCTGTGACCTGTGTAATGAGTAAAAAAATTGTGATTGGTACTTTAAATTTAGATTTCTATAGGGACTTGATATGGTAGAGTAGGCTTTCATTGCAAGGTTCAGGGTTTTTTAGTAGCGTGCATTGCTCAAGCTATGTGCTCTGTGTACTTGTCACGTTCTATCATTTCTAAAAGCTGAGATGGGACTGTCTGGAGTTGTACATAATGAAACTTTAAGCCCTAATGTTTATAGTAACATATAAGTTAAGAGGAATAAAAATTACTTGAGAAAAACTATTTTTCCCTGCTGTAAAATAGAGCATTTCACATGAAATATTGACCTATTTTCAAAGGTGGTACTGTTTTTAACCTAACTGAATAGTATTGAATTCTGTTGCCTGTAAGATAATACTTCCTGGAGTCTTGAGTTGTTTTTTCCTTTTTCTTTGAAATCTCCATGAAAATAGTGAAAGTGTGATGTAGAAAGTTATTAATGTTTCTATAGAGGAATCTAGTTCATTACAACATAGGAGAAGTTTAGAGAAACTGGCTTAATTCAAGCAAAACTTGATATCTGTTAAAATACAGTTGTAGTTCAGTCGTCAAATGTAATCTTAGTAATAAAAAAAGAAGCTATATAGGCCTTGTTCCAGTTACCTCCTTTTGGAACAGAGCTGCAACTATGCTATGAATTATATGGATGCACTCCTTGCAGAGTCTGAGCTTTGCATATAGGGAATTGCAAAACTAGTGTTAGTCCCTTTTCACTGCTGATTTTTTATAGACAGGTTTTTCATCTTAAGAGCTGGTTTCTTTTCCACATGGAGAGTAAGCTTTCACCAAGAGTCATTCTAGGAGTAATAGGAGTTGGACTCTTAGTTACAAATCTGCACTTTTTCTTTGGTGTGTAGTTGTCTCTTAGGGGGATCAGGCTGCTCCCAGGACAGTGGTGGGTGCAGGTGTCAGACCTCTCTTGTCGTAAGTTTCAGGCTGCCCTGGGGTAGGGACCAGTGCTGAGGTAAGAGGCAGAGGTGGCTGCTTGAGTGAGTTAGCCGCCATAGCTGAGTCTTTTTGCCAAAGTTCAGCTGTCAGTGAAAACTCTAGGTAATGCCTGCCTAATTTTTTCTATAACCCTTAAGCCAGAGCACCTCCCCATCTCTTTTCCTGTCTGTGCTACTGAGGGTCAGTTAAGGCAGTTTACACAGAATGGGTTTTCAGTCTTGGTTATCTGGAGATCCTCATCCAATGACCCCAAAGACAGGGTGGCTGTTACACTCGTAAATTCAGTCCTTCTTATTCTCAGTAAAACTTGTGTATTCATTCTCTTAAAGGTCTTGCATATAACCTGTGTTCTGTTCCTTTAAAATAAAACCAAGAAAATCTTGCTGAATAATGCTTATCTGATGGAGAAAAATTAGAGAACAGAACGAATCTTGACATACGCACTGTAAAAATCTGTTATAGGCCCCAGTAGCGGTACATGGGTGTGTTCTAGTTTGCTTTCCCTCCTCCAACTTTGGAAGTAGATAACCTTTATTTTGATACAATGTTACTGTGTTAGATGTGAAAAGGTCCCTTGACATCACACGGCTAATTGGGGCTCCTCAGTGAATAGAATCTGGCCTTTTAGCTGTGTTCTGAATGCACTATTGACTTGCTGACAGGAAGCCCTGCAGCAATAACAAAGGAAGAAATGATTCAGCAAGCACCGGAAAGCCTCCCTTGATTTCACATCTGCTGGTCCATCTATTTCCATGCTGGTGGAGCTGCCTTCACATGAGTGCAAAGTCTCTCATTGTTCAGCGCTTGTTTCTTCATCTTTCCATCTTTCTGTCTTTTTCTCCACAGGCAGTATCAAAACTGCTTGAGTGATGGAGTGTCAAAAGTATTAAATATTGCTGGCTGTAGCAGAAAATGGATATGTGATGACAAAGTGCTGCATTATGAATGGCAGAGTGATTTCCAAAATTAACTGAAGAAAGTCCAAGAGATTAGGGTATTGTCTTACTGAACTGTGGCAGTCCGTTACACTTTTAGTGTGACTAGGCTCCAGCCCTTTAATAGCAAAATCCTGCTTTAGATAAGTTGGTCTTGGTTTGTTACTGTAACAGAGGAAGCATTCAAAGTTTAAAATGCTTTTGCTTTGTGTTACAGAACCCAATGTGCCTAAACAGCTAAGAAAATATTAGATTATTTTACTTTAAAAAGACAGCAATAAAGCTACTTTTTCTATTGACTCATGTTCCTTGTAAGGATACAGTGTATACCAGCATATTTAGCTTGACTTGGAAAATTCTTTCACTGTATTTGGGCAATACATAAACCAGGATATCTTTTTACTTATTCGGATCAACTTAAAACATCAGATGTTCTGGTCCAGATATTGGAATACAGATAAAATTAATAAGTACATTAGGAAATGCACAAATAGTAACAGTGGTCTACCCCCAATATGTTTATTTTAAAATGTATCACACACCATAAATGTCACATGTCCTTGTTGTAATGCAGTTTGTAACGTAGGAACCTCCAAATTGCTATAGGATATCAAAGCATTTGTCCATATACTTTGTCATTTAATCTCCTGATTAAAGCAACAAGTCTGAGGGATCCCTGTAGTTGTTCTTTGCCCTAATTAAATCAGAGAGAAAGTACAATTTGCTCTGCCTGCTGACAGAGAACTCTGTCTTCTTCTTAAAGCACCTTCTCTTTTCTACAATGTGCCTCAGTGAACTCCTTGCGCTGCTACTTCTCTTCTAGCTCTTCTATTTTTTCCAAGTATCTGTGTTTTCCATGATGCAATATTACTGCATGGTTTCTGAGGTTTTTGTCTTTGTAATTTAGGTCTCTGGATTAGTTTCCTTTCTGTGAGGGGTTGCAGGAAAGGTAAGGATTCTTTGCTGAGTCATCCTTAAGATCTGGTGTCAGATCTTCCTGAAGGCTCAGGGAAAATCCTGGTAGACAATGTCTTTTTGCAGAGCTGGTGGGGATGCAATTTTGTGTAAGAGGCACTGGAGCCCAGCCAAGGCATGTCAAATCTCTGGTTAATCCTGTCTGGGGAGAAGGGAAAATGGTTGTAGTTACTCGCCACCGCAGGATGGAGGTGACCTGGGGAAGGGCAGAAGGCAAAACACTTTCCTTCATGGCCTGAACAAGATGGTGATCTCTGTAAATATTGTCCAAGTCAATATGAAATACAGTGTTAAACTGGTGATAGTCTACAAATGAAACCAGTGTCCATATATTCACTCCAAGACAGCAGTGTTGCATCCAGTTATGATCATTAGTGGGATTTTTCTAGAGAGTTCCTATGGACCCAGAAGGCAGGAAGCATTTCCAGTGCGCTTTTGCTGTTCCCAGCAGAACTCTGCCAACTGTTTGTTGGGTAGTATTGTAGGAGTGCTTTGAAACTCTCACAAGAGTTTTATGGAGGAAAATGTGACTCAAGAACATAAACCCCTAGCTAAAGGGTGTGTCAAGCTTTAATTATGGCTTTCTTGCTGCATATAAAAGGCCAATCTGTATCTCATGGAGAGTTGGGAATAAAAGTAATCATAAAATCTTAGGAGAAGAGTAACAGAGGAGGGAGGAAAGAGGGAGAAACCATATATTTACAGAACAAGATGTTCCTTGTTGATGTGGAATTCAGCTGAGAAAATGAAATGGGGACATAGAGCACCATCTTTATCATGTAAGAACCTTAATTTGTCATAGATATGAGAGTTGTTTGAATTATCAGTGTTTCTTCATCACACCTAGCACTACCCTCATGCATTAATAGCTGTATTGTTTGTCCCGTGTGCTGGTATCTATAAACAAAGAAAAGGTACAAATGCATTTTTTGTATAGAAAGGTGCTTCTATGTGGACCAAGTGTAAATATTTACTTGTACAGGGGAGTGTATATATTTCTATAATAAAATATATATTTTTTTATTTATATGTAGATAGAGTCATAGAATGCATATAGTTCTGTGATATAGATATAGCTCTATAGATATATTAATAGAATATATCTAGATCTGTGAGCATATATCTCTCTATGTATCCTTACCTGAAGTTATGATCCCAGGAAAGACATGTACGCTCTGGGAGTCGCCGCTGGCCGGCGCTGAGCGCTGGGGGGCAGCGCTGGCCCGCGGCTGCCCTGCTGGAACCTCCCGTGCTGAAAAAGCTCGGGAATTTGGAGCGCTAACAGTGCGCCGAGGGGCCCCTGTGCCTGCAGGGCAAGCAAACGCAGCCCTGGACAGCTGCCCTCCATGCTTTGCCCTCTTTTTTTATTTAAAATGCCTAATCAGTTTTCCGTGTGCACGCCTCACGCACTCTAACCTGTTAGTAGAGCAGGGGGAGTTTGTAAGCTCTGTACCGGCTATGAGCGGTTCTGAGCCAAGCTGTCTTCACAGTCCATTTTTGCAGAGTTACGTCTCTTCCAGAAGACGACGAAATCCGTGGAATCACAGCAGTCCAGTCCTGCAGGCGCCCTAGAAGGTCTGGAGTGTGTGGCTTGCACACAGAAAAGGAAAAGTCAGAGGGGTCAGTCTGGTTTTCCCAGGCAGTAAAAGCATTGTCTATGTCCAATTGTATATAGGAAATATGTGATTCCTGTGTGTCCCTAGGAATACAGTGTTTAGTTTTGTGCTTCTGCATGCTTCATTTTTACATGTCTAGCAGCCCAGTGAGTGCTGAAGAGATCCACCACCTTCTGCTGGATTTGAAAGAGCAGTCTGTTACAGGAAGCTGCACATTATGCTCTCATGGAAACTTTTTTTTCCCCTCATACTGCTATTTTTTCCATTAACTCAAAGTGAAAATTATAGCTCTTCTCTGACTATGTGAAGTATTAGCCAATGTGACAGAAGATGCATCCCATATAAAGGAAATTCTTGATCACCAATGAAATGAAAGTCCATTCTAAAAAAAGCTAAATATTTATTGAATGCTGCTCCTAACATGAATCTTTTAGCTGTCCTGGGACAAGAGGACAGCAAGCAGTAGTATATGTGTTCTATAACACTGTGTATGGCATCCAGCTTTTTTTCTGTCACTGAGGATGCTCAAATTCTTCAGGAAACACTGTATATTTTTTTTTTTAAATTACCCCATTCAATGAATGTCTCCATTGATAACTTTGGTTTGTGTCACAGTAATAAATAATAATTTTCTCTTAGCTAATATTGATGCTTTCTTTCTCTGGAATGCCCCATGGAAGCAGATTCCTTGAGCCTCTGTTTGCTAACAAAGTACAGTGATTGCTTATGGACTTTATTTGTCTATGTAAAGATTGCTCACAGTGCTAAGATCACTGTGATCAAGCCATTTCTGTGTGGGTTTCTTACATTGTGATAAATAACATTTCTCTCTGCTCTAAGTTTAAATGTAGTTCTTATTCTCAAGTGGGAAAATGATGCTGTGAATGAAGCGCATTTACTTGTTTTATTTTCTGATGGAAGAGGTATATTATCTTTGTTTATTTTTAGGGCATTCAAACCACAAAACCAAGTGGTGAGTGTTTCCTTTGGTTTAGCAATTATGATAATATCTGGTTCCGATATCATGCTGTTGGATAATATTATTTCCATTTCACATGTGGGGATCAGAGCACAGCAAAGTAAAATGAATTCCTGGAAAACACCCAAGAAGCACATGGCAGAAGCTGGAAGACAATCAAGTATTCTCAGTACTAGTCATCTGCTTTGTGCACAATGGTTCTCCTTCACTAAAACTGGAAGGATTTTCTTGGGAATGAGGAGGGTCAAGCACAGTATGAGAGGCATTTAGAATCTAATGTAGCTCCAACTAGTTGAAAAAAGGGTTCAACAATCTGCACTTTTTGAAATGTAATTAACTTAAACATTTTACCAAAAGATAATTCTATGTATATGGGGGAAAAGAGGGACCTGGAGATGAGAAGTTAAAGGAAAGGAAGGAAGAAATATCAGTAAAAAAGCGAAACTGCTGTTAGTGTATTGCTATAACTAACCTGTTCTAAGGGTTTGTAGGCTTAATAGAACTAATCTGTCAGAGTTTCCTTGGCTATTGAGAGGACACAAAGTTCAGACTAAAATACATCTTATAGGTACCTGCAGTTCCAGATTCTCATTATTCTTTACATCCATAATAAACAGGAAGAGGGCCTGTCCCATGTCTCCCTGCTGTAGGTGGTCCCTCGGCCGCAGTGTGTTCTGAAAGGTGAAAGACCCTATTTACAAAACAGGTGCCATAAAGCACATGCTTATCAGCCATGACTGAACAACGCTTTTGATCCTGGCCAGTCGCTTTTTCCTTTGAACCTACAAGCCCAGGAAAGTGCCTTGTGATGCTGAAACTGTTTTTTACAAAACATCAAACCTCCCACTTTGGACATTAGAAAACAGACTTCCTCTGTCAGACTGGGAATAGAAATCTCTTTTTTTCCGTCATCATTCTCTGATCTTGTGCCAGTAGGTCACAGCAAGGGTGGTTGTCATTACTGTGCTGATGCATCTCACATTTCTTGTCCTCATCCCCTTGTGACTCAGCATAGTGTTCCCCAGGACCACTAGCCTACCCATTTTTGTAGCCCTGCAAGAATTTTTCATGAGTGCTGGTGTTCCCTATGACACTTCATGCTCAGGTTATCTTAGGCCAGGCAAATCTGCCTTTCTGTACAATATGAAGTATTGCCATGCTTGCTCTGAGCATCCCATAATTCCCATACTGCTGCAGGAGTAGACAGCCAGCTTTCCTCAAATGTAATTTCTACCTGTCTCTGGGCTGATATTTTTGGTATGAGCACTCTGACCAAAATAAAAAGAGTCTGTGAAGAGATCCATATTATGGTTTGACTTTAATTATTTTGAGAAAGAAATGAATGCATACCCAATGAAGTACTCTCTTGAAGGCAACAAAGCTTCAAGATTACTCTGGGACTACTAGAAAATGTTAGTACTTCCATCTCATGATCCCTCAGAAAATGAAAAAATAATCCAGTCCTGGTGGGCTTTAACAGTCAGCTGGTTAACAATTAAAACCTTGAATAACACACAATGCCTATTCACTGAGAGAGTATGTAAAAGAGAAACTGAAATTTTGTTTCCTTCTCATTGCTGTGATTAAAGTTGGGAGATACCATTTGTTGTATTAGAGGCCTCCATTCCTTTCCTGTAAAGGCTCACGTCATAAAGAAGACTTTGGTAAGTGGAAACTCTCCAGTATTCCAAGATGATGCCTAAAGATATGCATGAGACACTGAAGGCAAGAGGAAGCCGTTTCTAAAACTATTTCCTTTTGCAACAGGTCTTGTCTGTGCTGTTATGGCCCATGTGCAACACTGGCAACACTAAAGGCAAATATTTTTCAAGTGGACTCAGGTTGGGACACAGCTGGTTGGCTGGGCTCAGGTAACCAGGAAGTCTGCTGGTTAATGCTGGTGTGCCTTAGTGACAGGGAATGGAAGAGAAGGGCTGCCCTGTGGTCTTACATGCTGGAAATACATGGTAATGTTTGTGAGTTAGTAATTGGAAAGGTATGTGCTGCTTTTCCAGGCAAATTGAGCTAGAGATCTATTGTAGTTATTTCTGATGATCATGAGTTTGCTGGCTTGTTTGCAATATATTATTATTTAAGCATGTAAAAATATGTCTGTTCTGGTCATTTTAGGAATAATTCATTCTTTACAATGTCAGTGTTATGTTTCCTATAAGCTTTTCTTTTGACTGTAAAAATGTAGTTGGAAAATAATGTTAGTCCCCTTGGTTTTCCAATGTTTCAGGCATTATTCAACACTAATAAAATCCTATAATTTGTAAATATCTTTGAACAACCACTGCTGCATAGGGAAAAAAAACCTCAAGTTCTTAAAGACACAGTTAAGGGACGTGTGTGAAGGTTTGACAGATGACCTGTCTGATAGCAGCTTGAATGTGAATTTTTGAAGGTATAGACCAGTGCCAATGAAAGCATTTTTGGTTTTAGTTAGGTGGTGTACATACAAAATGCTTAAAACCTTTAAACAGTCTTAACTGTTTAAAGAAAAATACAAACAGAATTTTTAACTTTAGAAGGAAGGTTTTAAATCAGGTTTGATGAAAGAAGAGAAACTGAGGGCTAAAGGTGAGAGAAAACACTGCAAAGCAAGGGGTGGGAGCAGGGTGGTGAGGGGAGGGAAGGGAGGGAAGTTGCGCCTGGCAGAAGACAGTAAGGAAGACTTGACATTGCCAGTCAGAGGGGCAGGGTGCTCAGAGGCTTATTTTGTGTGTAGGTGCACTAACACACGGAGCTCGGGTGGCACAGATGGGCTGGAGGTCTGAATGCAGTCAGCAGGATGTGTATGGACAGATTGTGCAGTGTCATAAGAGGGCTCTCATGCCTATTTCAAAACAGATTTCTGAGCTGGTTAAGCATGTCCAGAACCTATGGCTGTGTTGGGTTAGTCTGCGGATGGAGAGGATGCAAGCGTAGTTTAAAGCCTTTTCTCCTTGTCTCAACTTTTAGTACAGCACCAATTCAGGCCAAAGAATCTACTGGAATTCATCCAGTTTTTCCTTGTTCTTAGGGCTGTATTTACTAGAGTTCAAATAGCAATGAAATGTGAACTTATTTTGTCAATCTGGCTTTTCTTTAGGTCTCAGACCTCTTTGTCTGTTTCTACTCCTATAATAAAGTGCCTTTTCCAAAAGTGATGCAACCACAGGTCTGGCAAGCCAGGATCCTGCTAAAATCAGTGCATGTAGGAAGTAGACCTCAGAATGGCAAAACTGCTGGCTCCTGCAGGCACTGCTCTGTGCTAAAGATCCAGCTGTGGAGAGTTTTGCTGTTCTTACATTGATGTCAGTCACTCTGGTTGATGGTTTAAGTGCTCAGACCTTTGCATCCAGAATCTTCCCCAGAGCAGCCACTGCCATTGTTGAGGTGGTAGCACAGCCTTAATATGTTCTGACCCCCTGCTCTGGATAGCTTGGCCAGAAAAGCAGCCAGAGTAATAACTCCAGTTCCAGGTCAAGGAAGGCTCCTCCTAAACAACACCAAGAAGAACTCATTTGGAGGACAGAAAAAACAATTTTCTTCTTACTCAAGTACCAGCTCTGACCAACCAGTTGATGAATATTTGATTGTGCTTCAACTTCTCCTGCCTATAATGACCAAGCCCCAGGTCAACTCTGGAGGAGCTCTGGAGAAGTGTTACAGAGTTGAATCTCCTTATGCCCCATGTAGCTGCTGAGATATGTGGGATGTGTACCTGTGATGGTGTGTGAAGGCAGTCACCAGTTTCCTGGAAGAAGAGGTGAAAAAATTAATAATATGAACAATGTGAGCTGGGGTGACAGCTCCTTTCCGAGCTGTCCTGTGAATGTCCTGTGAGGGTGTCTCAGCATTTGTAGGGTGTTTACATCCTCTTTCCTCTCCAACCAGCTTACTAACTTGTTCAGAGCACTGAGATCATGTTGCAAAACTGACTCTTGGGAACATTTAAGTTTGTGGAAATATCTTTAAACTCTCCTTCCCAACCAGAATTTTCCAAACCTTATATCTGTTCTTTTTCTCCTCAATGTGTTTGGGGGTTTTTGGAAAGCTGGTTTCTAGTTTTGTTCTGCTTTTCTGGTACTCATATGATCTGAACCAATACAAAGAGAAGTTGCTTAGTTGAATGCCAAAATTTTAAGAGTGGTCTGATATTCACAGAATTAATTATGGCCTTTGTAGAGTCTGAGGTATTAATTAGAAGTCAGGGGGTTGCAGATAATTGGCCTGCTATGGACTGCCAAAAACTTATGGGTGGGGTTTTTCCCTCAACAGTGGATACTTTTTAGCACCTATTAAAGGGACTAAATTGGAGGAGAAGCAGCATGGATTGATGTGAGGCTTTTTTTCGGTTTTTCTTTCTTTTCTAGGAACATGTGAAATGGTGCCTTGGTAGAGGAACCAAAGGTTGTAACAATTTAGTTGACAAAGTACGACATGTTCATTGTCACCAGTCTAAGAACTCATTGTCTTTAGTCTAAGAACTGCTGTCCACACACGCTTATCTACTGAGCAGATTGTGACCAGGCAAATAAATTTCTATAGTGTATATAATTTGTATAGAACTGGGGAGGGTATTTGGAGAGTAACTAGGGATAGAAGTGGGTTTGTCTCAGAAGGGTTTTCTGGAAAACTGGGTTTTCTGGGGTTCTTTGGAAGCTGAGGGTGCCAGAGGAAAGATGATGCAAAACAACCTTTGGCTGTTCTGTGGGAGGATGGGCACACTGGCTGTCTCTGGTGCCCTGTCATGGGGAGCCCCACAGGGTTCTATGTGTGGGAGCTTCTGCTCTAGAGGCTGCAGATGCACAGTGCCAGCAGGCAGTAACTATTCTAAAGTTAGATGGACCTGTCTGGCCAGTGATGCTTTCTTGCACGAAAAGTTAGCAAGATAAGTCAGCAGGGGATTTGACTCTTGTCCTTTTTGTCTTGATGTTTCAGTTTTTCTACTAATTAATACAATGAAGGTTGATATGTTGCTCCATTCTATTTATTAGTTTATTTCTAGCTTTGAGGTCCTTACGCCAGTATCATCTGCTTGCTGTACAAAAGCTGAAAAGGCAGGAAAACCTCTAATGGAAAGATGGGTTTGAGTTGTTGGTTAGGAGATTTTCTGGGTTCTAAAAATGTTTTGTTTTATGGCTTTGACTAGAGTACTGCAGCATGGGGAGAAAAAAAAAAAAAGATGTTTTCTTTGCATAGCAGCAACAGTGATAATGTAGTGTTGCTATCTGGAAGTATCATGTTTAGTGGGAGTCCAGGTGGGAAATCTGCTGTGCAAACATCCTGCCAAAAAAACCCTCAAGCCCCCAGGAAGACCTTCCCTGCTCTCAGAAGTTTCCAGTTCAAATAACTAAGACAGAAAGGAAGGCAGTCACTAAAGTGCCTTGAAATAGCTGTATGTAGAAGAAAGTTTGTTTAAGCTATATACCAATCTATCTCTTAAATAGCTAGAAAAATATAGAACCTATAAACATGTATAAATCCATCCTTTCCTTGTTTATGGGGCCTTTCTATGACCTGGGAATACTTTTCCATCAAAACAGACTGCACTAGGGTGAGCATTCAATTACAACACCTGTGTCCAAAGAGCTTGTAAAAGCAACATTTCCTCATTCAGTTAGCATTGGATATGGAGGATGAAAGTGATAAGGAACTTCCATGGCCAAGAACTAAGGATGGCTCTTCTATAGGAACATTTCCTGAATGGGGAAGAAAGAACAACAATAGAACTGAGTTGCTGCAGCAGAAGCACTATTATTTCTGTTGTTTTATGTTGTATTTACCAGGAGTTGTCCAGAATATGAAAGGATAGAATTGTGTGGGCTCTAAAATGGCGGTCAAAATTCAAGCAGGAGGCTAAGAATTATTTTGTTGCCTTTTTTTGGTAAATGTAATGTTGCTTTCCCATTCACTGTCACATGTTGGTGCGTATTTAAAAATTCTTGTCTGCTCTTAAGTTGGTTTAGGGGTAAGCAATCCAGCATTGCGGAGATGCTGGCTCTGGTATTCATGCACAAACAGAGAATTGTTCATAATCCTCTTCCCTAGCTCTGTCCTCCTCAGCATGGAGAGAAAGTATTCCAGACAATAGCTTCTGTATTCTGTAAACACACCAAAGGTCATAAAAATATACACTGCTAATATTAGCTCTGGCTTTTCAGCCTTTGCTACCCTCATTTGACCCCATATGATTGCATAAAAAGGTGAATGAATAACTGTCTTCCGCCTTAGCATTGAGGAAAAAGTGAGTTTGACCACTTCTGTATAAGAAAAAATGTTTTCTCTTTTGGTGTTACTGGCTTTGGAGAGTTCTGTTTTCTTTTTTTGTTTCTCTGTCCAGCTGGCACTGAGGACAACCATAACAGGTTTTTGCCTAGAGTTTTACTTGAGTGGTCAGAAAAAAGTCTTCTGTTACCTGTGATTAAATACAATTGTTTTATCCTTTGGTTAAAATTTGCATGCTCTGCTGTCTGGGGTCATTCATTTGACTGCGTAAGTGGCAAACATAGCAAGAATGGAGCATTTATCAGAATCTAAATTTTAATGGCACAGGCTTACCCTTTCCCACCCTGGTAGGTTTTTTTATTCTATGGGTTTTATTCTGTAAAAGTAATGAAAGAAAACTATGCTCTCCTTGAAATATTTGATGAGCTCTTTCAAGAGAGGCATTAAGTTACACGTCAACAAACTGAAGTCAGGTCTATAAAACTGAGCTTAGTTGTCTTGTAGCATTTACTGATTCCAGGCTCTGTGTGTGTCTGTCAAGCCTGGCAAGGCAGTGAGGACATCTGTTTCTGCAAATGAGCAGAAGGTGTGTTTCATACTATGGTATCATGTTTTTGCTGTAAGAACTTTCAGGACATAGGTTCTGTGTGTTTAAGGTTGGTGGCAAACAATGTGAAAAATATGGAAAGCTACTCCTGCTGTTAAGTTACACCACTTCCTCTCCTCTCTTGTTAAAAATGTCTTACCTACCCTCTTAAAGAACAGGTAATGTTAATGATAACTTGCCCCAGCCTAGATAAAAGGATTTGGAGTTCTATAACCTCACTATAAGTTGATGTATCCGAGTGGGCTATTGGAAAGAGCTGCATTCAAAATTGGCAACTAGCACTTTAAACCCTTGATTTCAGTAACATTTGTTTGGAAACGTATGATCTAACATCTGCTATTTTATTTAGATTTGAAAAGTTTGCCTTTTTGATCTTGTTTTCTCTGCATGGCTCTGAGGATGCCATCCTGACCCCATTGTAGCCAACAGTAAAACCCTTATTTGACATTAGTAAGAGCAAGATTGGACTCCCAGTGCTTGCAGTGCACAGTCAGCTTCTCAGCTTTTCAACAGGTTGGTCTAACTAGAATAAATCTGAAGAGTCAGTGGGTTTGGGGACCTCTTGCCTCAGTCAGGTACCTCGAGTCCCAGGGCTGTAATTCAGGCAGCAGCTTAACCCCAGAGCTTCAGTCCAGGGCAGTGGTCACAAAGCTGCATTCCTTTCTGGGACAGCAGCACTTCCAGACCAGTTCCTCTTTGCATGGAGCTGGGGAGCCTTGGGCTCGCCAGAACCTACAGGAGGGTAAAGGTTGTCACCATCTAGGTTGCTGCATTACTGGAGCTGATGGCAAAATGGGCAGTAGTGTCCTACTGTTATGAGCACTTTTGCTAGCAAACAGTGCTGTTCTGCCCCATCTAGTGTATTCCCTGCTCCTCTGGAGTCATGGGGAAAGAATGGCTTTGCTTAGGCAGTCTTAAACATCGCAGCGTCTCATCCTTTTTATTTGGCCAGGTACTTCTTTGATATAAGTCTTGCAGTCTTTTTAGTCCAGCTCTGTACCTCCAGCTTCCTTCTTAATTCTGCCTTTGCTTTTGGACTGACTTGAAATCCAAGGCCATCCTGTACTGCTGCTATTATTTAAAGATGCAACTCCCAATGCCCTTAAAATTCTTTCAATTCTTTAGTTTTGTACTAAAAGCAATAATAGCTTAGAAAGAAAAACAAAAAGAGAGCACTTAATGTAATCCAAACTTCCCTGATCATTGGCACTACTTTTACAGCTTGTGATGTCAACACAGGTCTTGACGATTAAGAACTCATATCAAATTTCACTGGCTAGCTTAAAGTTACCCTTCTGGGAAATGTTGCTTTTCTCTCTGCCAAGTCCCTTTTTCTCTCCACCAAGTCAAATCTTAGGAAGTTTAATAAATAAATAAATAAATAAGGTCCGAAGAAAAGCCTTCTACTGAAATGAAATGGGTGTGGGCCTCCAGAGCAGGCTGCACAGTCTTCAGGCCAGGGTTTGTCAGCATACTACCTCCTCAGCATCAGGATTTCTGCTGCATCCCATGGTACAGCCACAGCCATCACTCCTGCTGCCTAATCTAGGCTTGGACTTCAGCTGCTCTAGGTTCTTGCCTAGCTGCTCTAGGTTTGCACTTTCTGCAAAGCTGGGATGTACTCAGGAGTTTCTCTTTTCTGTCTTCACCCCACACCCATCAAGACAATCCAAGCTGCTACAATGTGTCTCCTTGGGTACGCCTGGACTTTAATGTTTTGAAACGATTGGGCCTGGGTGGGGAATTTGATTTCACTGATTTCTCTAATTAAGAAACCCTGAATTTTTGACGAGCTACCAATAAGATTGTGATTAAATGTAATGCAAAATGGAAGCAGTGGTGTGTTTTTTATTATAATGTGTTTGCATACATGCAACACAAGAACTTAATATTTTTTCCAAGGGAATTGCATTGTCACAAGAGAAACTTTTCCTGAAAGCCCTTCTAATATGATGAAAAATAGACCCAACCCTTGCTCTCATCTGCACTCAGCCATGCTGTGGAAAGCAAGCGAGGAAGCTCGGTGTGGGTGCGCTTTGACAGCAGCACCAAAGTTTACACCTTTGCTATGCACTCTCTACTAATCCCACACGTCGCTTGTTGTCTGCTTGCTCTCGTAGTTCAGGACAAAAATTATGCCTTTTGAGGATTAAAACACGTAAGAGGAAGGAGTTATTTAAAAAGTGATTGGGAGTAAAGGGTCCAGCTTCTTGGACAGAGTTCCTGCGTTCCCTCTCTGAACAGGCACTGGCTGACGCTCACGGAGAAGGCAGAGCCTTCATTCCCCGTTGTATTTCCATCAGATAAGGCAGTAATTCCTGACTTAAGTTTTCCATGGGAGCCTACTTTCACTTCATTAACACTGGCGTCATTAGTGGGATGGGGTAATTCACCGTGTGATCCAGACCCGGCTGTGACCTGCATGGAGCCATCCAATGGCAGTGCTAATTAGTGCCTTAGTGCCACGTGAACACTTCTTTGGCCGAGCTCACGACTAATTTCGCATGAATCACTAAGCAGCCATTGCCTGGTAACTAATTCTGACCTCTAACTGCTTCGGCAAGACCTCCAACCCTGCTGCTGAGGATAAATGACATCCTGTTGTTATCTGTCCTCTGGGCAGCTGCTGAATTCCCACAGCAGCTTTGCTTTGCCCTCGCTGTGGAAGGATAGCGCTCCAGGCGTTGCAGCACGGCCCTGAAATGAACGCGAATAACGACTATCATTAGGGGCTGGCTGGGCACAGACCCATCAGGCCGTGGTGGCAGAAGCTGAAGTACGATCCTGGAAATATTTCTTCCTTTTCGGTCTAGTTTTTGGATGAAGGGGGAGAGGAGCTAGGAGCAGAAGTGCTGAGGCAAGGCTAACAGCTTTCTCCTGTTCCCAGGATACGCAGCCAACACTTCTGTGCATTCCGTTCTGCCTCCCATCATTTGGTGCGGCTGTGCAATCTGCAGCTACGTGCACAGCACTGTGAGGAGCTGCAGGGGAAATACCTATGGTGAGGGGTTGTTTGGAAATGCAGGGGAGGAGAGTAGTGTGTTTTGGCAGGCATGCAGACATAGTTTATCCAGGAGATGTAGGAAAGCTAATTTAAACTCTGATTAGCTGCATTTTGTAGCTGAGCAAGCCCTTGGAGTTAGCGGTGTTAAGTGAGTTGGTGGCTACAATGAGAAAGTATCTTCTTGCCAGGAGTCCAGAATGTTCTCTCGAAGGTCTTCTAGCTGTTTTCCTAGTGTTTACTGCATTAGACCTTTGAGGCCGCCCCTGTTGCGTCAAGAACAGGCCCCGTGTAGACTAGAGTGAGCTTTAGTGTGTGCAAAGCCTGTCCTGAGAGCATATTCTGACTGCCGGTGCTTCACTGAAACCTGCCACCAGAGTCATCGTTATCTGACCTGTTGACAATGGCTAAGCTAAATGCTGCCTTCATGAAACTTTTGGGGAATACATCAAAAAGAATAATGAGAAAACTTTTATTGGAAAAAAATCAATCAAACAAAACTCTCAAACCACCGAAACTTCAAACCCCCTCAAACCCAGCGTTAGTACAGAAATAAAAATTGCTCCTCTGGCACTTGTTCTTAAACGTAATTACTGCTACAAGTGGTCTCAACTAGGTAGCATTCCGAATGCCTGCTTTTGAAATTTTCCCTGAGGATATAGTTTCTATGCTGGTGGAGTTTTGGTAGTACAGTATTTTTTTTTTCTTTCTCAGGTGTTTAGCTTGAGTTTCCCCATGAGAAATCAACCCTTTTCCATAGAAAGCTTCAGAATTGCAGTAGGCAATTGAGTAGGAAGTCAAAGGTAGAAAATTAGGCAACTGGAAATTCACAGTATCTTTTATAGACAGATTATCATGTAGAGATATCCACACAGTTCAGTAAGTCTGGATATCTAGCATTCAGGCTGTCAGGTTTCAGCTATGGGACTGTGCTTTACCCTAAGGTAGATGTTTATGTATTGATAAAATGAGATGTGTGGGTTTGAACCTTTGCAGTGAAGCAGAAAATCAAAGCCCTTGACCATTTGCGGTCAGTAAAACTTACATGGCCCTGTTTATAAGGGGCCTGTTCTGTGAGTCAGGATATATTTCAGTTTGTGCTGATGGCTGACCTGCTTAAAACATTTTTTTCTCCTGGTTTCTATATTTCACTGAAGTTGTGTTCTGTCCTTTGCTTTACAAACCATCACCGTATAGCATTTAACAATTCCAAATTGATTAAGTCTAGTGAAGGATGAAGTGATCCCTATTTGTGTGTGTTTTTCTGAGGCACCGCTGACAAAAGCTATGTAAATGTAACACATGACTGCTGTTTATGGTAGATTAAGCTTGTTCAGCTTTTGTCGGTAATGTACCCAGTTTTCAAGTAAAATAAAAGGATTTTGTGATGGGGTTGTTTTCGTGATTTGTGTTGATAATTAACCTAATCTGACAAAAACTGGCAAAAATTGTTAGACTGGACAGATATGTGGCAGAAGGCCCCACAGCAGGAAGAAGGTGACCTTCGGAAGTGAACAGCAAAACGAATATGTTAACTAGCAAGCAGCCTATCTAGATTTTTTTTTTTCCAACAGTGAAATATAGTTTAAACTGTCTCTTTTTCTCTTGTCCCCGTCAGCTGTAAGCTCCCATTTATAGACCCCTCCAAGAACACAGCTCTGTGTGATAGCACACAAGCTATGTTACACAAGCCAATATTTATTATTACTATTATTTATTATCAGAGAATTTGTAGACCCTGGGGAGAAAACTCTGTAACAGCTTTGACCCATGGAATCACATTAAAATTTCTGTTTTTCTGGACTAATTTCACTTGTTTTTCCTGTGTAATTTACTTTTAAGAGAGGTAAGCTTCATGTGAGAAAGGAAAGCTACAGTGGTCAGTGTCTAGCAAGCTTGTGAGAGTAAACTTAGCGGGAAACCAGTTAGGATCTTGAAGCTACAATGTGAGTGGAAAAGAAAAGGGGATGCTGTGACTGGCGGCACACAAATTGAGAGGAAAGACAACATGTGTGGAGGGATGTCTTGGATTTTTTGGCGTTTAACAAATTCTCCTTGACCTGCCCTTACATTTTGCCCTTTGTATATAAAAATTAATTTAAAAAAGGAAAAGCTTATGTTCTTCATTATCAAGGGCAGTGGAAAATCTGAAAAAATTCGGGACTACAAAAACAAGGCAGATGAAGTTAGTGGGTGGTCTGTGTTCGCTGCAACATCTTCTCAAGTGTCTGGACACTGAATTTGCTGTAATCACTCTCTCTTTATAAGCATATAGCTGGGTGGGAAGGGAGTGGGGGAAAGAGAAAAGTAACAAATGTTATTTACTGAGACTATATGTTCCTACCAGTACTGATTTTAAAAAATAAAGATTTTTTTTCCAGAAAGGAAACATGAATCAGTGTCTTGTTAAGAATGACGTTATTTATATGTATATCACAGTCCAGCCTTTTGTGTCACTGAATTTAATTTCAGTTTAAATCTTGCTTTTGTTTCTTATTCAAATGAAACTCATGTTAAAAACTTCTGGTTTCTTTTAGAAATGCTGATCAACACACAGATACTTCATCTCCTTGTTGGCCAGAAGAGGCAGACTTTGCTTGCCTTTGGGTTTTGGGGAAATGCCTCCATATGTGGAGGCATAATATGCATTTGCCAGTAGTGAAGGAGGCTTTTCAGATGCAGAGTGCCGGACATCAGCAGGCAAAGCTTTTTAAACTTCTTTTCTCTCTCTCTTTAGAGAAGAACAATGAAACTCTTTTAAAGGAACAGTTGAGAAAGCCGTTTTCTATTTAATGTGTCTGTCCAGGGCTGCCTTCGCTTTCCCTGCATAACAAATATGGTACTGAGATCACTTTCCCGTGCCAGGGATGGCTGAACTTCCATGGAGTCACTGCGGAGTTCCCTGCCTACTGCCCACGGGTGCCAGGCTCTGTGCAAGATTATCTGAAGAGGCCCTTAGCAAACAGGTTTTAATCTGATTTTAAGCCTGTGAGCCTCGTGCCTGCTCCTGAGCTTGAGTCTGGGAGCATGTGCTGGGCACCTCTCCCTGCACATGCACCCAGGACAAGACCTGGTGAGTATCTCTCTCCTCCTCCTGCACGGGGAAATTCCCTCGTGCTGCAGGCTGGGGGACAGCATGGTGTCTTCTGTCATGCATTCAGTCTGATGTGACAAGGAGATAAGGTCCTGAAGTGCACAGTTTCTGCATACCCGGGCGTATTAGGGCAACATCTATTGCATGAAATCTTCAGTAGATAGTACCATGCTCGTAGCTATAATGCCACAAACACCTGCAGTATTACATCACTCTTTACATTATTGCTATGATCTTTTTTGGCACTTTCTCAAGGAGTTATTCCTTATTTTTCAGTTTTTAACACCACAAGCTGAATTGTGAAAGAGAAATTGTATGGGGAGTATTTTTGTTCTAAGGTAATGGGTACTGGTCTGTATTGCTGATAGCTGAATCTGGCTGCCTTGCACAGTCGTGCTGTGGGAAGTTCCTCAGATAATGTAGTTTTGTTTCCTGTTTCTTCCAAAGCCAAGAGACAGATTTTTTTATATCTAGATCCTCTGTACTCCTCTTTCCCTTGGCTTACTGGATAAAGCTGAACTCAAGCAGAAAATCTGACTCTGCTTCACAGATGGGTGAGGTTTGTAGCAACTCTGACCTAATGCAGAAGCCAATTACGTTATTAAGTTGCCTCCTGAGATTGTTTTGTTCCTAACTACTGCTACCGTGTGCCACCTCAGAGCTGATATAATTCAACTCTCAGACACTTTTGCACACTTCCCTGGTTGGGTTGTTCCTATTTTAGCAGTAATAAAAGCCCTTTGGTACACACCATGGTGCAAAGCAACTTGCAGGAATATGCAGTATGCTCTCCCTGGAGATGAGTAACCCTCCCCATCAGTGCCAAGGCCATGTCCCACTTTTGAGACATTTTTGTCCCATTTTCTCTGGGATTGCTGAAGATGCAGAAACAGCTTCCAATTGCTTTGAAGAGCCTTGTGTTATGTGCAGGCATGTGTCCACAATCCCTGTCCTTGCATGTGTGCATTAGTCCTGCTACTTTTTGAGTGTGTGCTTGCAAGCACAAAAGGAGACATTTTCTGCTGGGACAGCTCTCCTTGGGAGGAAACATAATGGATGAGGGAGAAACAATCCATATTCTTGATGTGGGACAGAGGTTATTACATCTGAATAAAAATAAATTTAATTTTAGGTGAACATTTCATTTTTTTGTATAGGTTATATGCCTCATGTTATTGGTATTACACAGGATTTCAAAATTCAAATGCTTTTAAAGTGCTGCGTGAGTGAATTATGTGTTGTGTTTTATGCCATGCGTAATATAATAGCTAATTCAAGGACCAAATTTCTCAGGACCAAACAAATAGATGTGAGGCCTTGTACATAAATCTCCTTTCACCATGTGCAGAGTATTGTAGAGTTGTTTGGATTTTTGAGTTTTTTGTTCCTTTGCTCTTTGTTTTGTTCATTGTTTTTTTTAAGCTAGTGGTGGTCTGGCCTTTTTATATTATACATTGCATGCAGCTTAAGTGTACCTTCTTCTGTCTCATGAAGGTGTCCTTTGTTGCATGATCTCTATCAGTACTCAGCCCTCTATGTTACCAAAATGGTGCAAAAGGGTCTTAAGATGAATGAAGATAAAGAAAAACTACTTTTGCTGGACTCTACAACTCTTCCTTCTCTGCGTGTTACTGATTATATGAAAATCAGGATTTATTTATAAAAAATTTTGGTGGATTCAAATTCAAACTAGTCTAAGTGCCAAAGCTGTGGGTTTAATTGTACGGTATAGCCCTACAATTTATAGTAGAAGTTTAGTTAACTGTGGAATTAAATGACTTTGTTTTCCACTGCTGTGGGTCTCTATTGAATTTGGCACAAGTTCAAACAGCCTTGTAGCATCCAGCATTTGATGGATCATAAAGCAAAGACCCTCCCTAGGAAAACAAATGGAACTTCTTTCCACCACTGCAGTGAGATTAATGACAGTTTAGTAGGGTTTTTTCTCCCCCTTTTGTCCTGTAAATCTGAGCTCTATTCGACTGAACTACTTTTCAAAGAAAACAAACTAAAACTCAGGCTACCTAAGTTCTCCTGAGGCACTATTCAAGGGGCAGTGTTTTGCTCACCCCACAAACCTTTCAAGGCACTGACTTTTGGGCAGGAGATGCATACAGGATCAGGCATGCTGGCAGAGACTACTGGGGTTTGCAGTTGTAGGCGAAAGGGGCTGCACATCAGCTGATGCTGCTGATGTGGTGATGGATTAGTGAACAGAGAAAGGTTTGCATTGTGCTAAAAATGGAAGGATTAGCAGCTGCCCTTGTTGAGTCAGGCTAGAGGGAGGAGGATGAGGAGGACAGCAACATACTGTGACACTGGTTTTTATTAAATTGCTATCAGCAGCCTTCTCTAACACTAGTGTCCCTCCCCTTTCTTCAATGAGAAAAGTCCTGGAGGATTTCATATTAGAAAAAGAGAATTTTATTTATTCTTCCCTCTTTCTTACACTTTTTCTTATTTCTCTGCTTATTGCATTTTAAACTTTTCAAATATTTTTAAGACAAGGTAATTTCCAGAGAGAAAAGAGTTAGTAATACTACCTTAACTGTAAAGGCAGTTCCCACCCTGAAGTAAAAACCAGAGATGGTTGTGCCTTGTGGGTTTATTAAACGCAATAACGTGTGGCAAGACAGTATATTCTCATTGAGATCTGTTCCTTTGATGTGAGGTTTGAATTTAGATCCATCTCTGAAATTCATAAATCACTATATTTTCTTTCCATCTCCTCAAAAAAAAGCAAAGAAAAGTAAATCGGTTGCTTATGTTGGTTTTTATCACTTAGTTCCTTAGGACCCCCCTGCTTTGGTGCAGCTCAGCAATTAAGACCCTTGCATTTGGCACAAGACCTGGTTCAGTAATGTCAACTATTAATGTCATCACTGATGGACTCTGGTAAGAGTTGAGAAGCTGTCTCAGACACCTGCTGCCTCTTGGTGTCTGCTCTCCCCTCTGCTGAGGGCCGCCTCCCACTGAGATTCATCAAGAGGCCACCTGCTGATGACTGTGTTGGAAGGGGCTGGAGTTGAACCTTACATCATTTCTGAGTAAGGCCCTGAGCTATCTTCCTGGGATGTGAATGGGAGCAGCTGTGTGACTAAATCTGCCCTGCCTGCTCTGCCACCAGCCTGCAGACCCTGATCAGGTGCTGGGTTGTGCATTGTGGCTTGGACTTCTCAAATCTACTGCAACTCCCAGGGCTGTGCTCAGGTGCTTTACTGAACTAGGCTACTGTCCCTTCAAGTCCTTCCAACACTTTTGAATGCTATTTGGCCAAAATTAATTGTATTCCTCAAGGAAACAGCTTTGCATCAACCAGACACCTTTGATCTTAGCAGACAACTTGGTCTAATTGTTGGAGGTCAGTGAAATTCCCCTTTTCAGAGTTGCATTGCAATCAGTGAAGCTTCTCTCTGACAGATGAACCTAAAGTTAGGGTTCCTCTGTAGAAATGAGGACTAAAAGAGGGGGCCTGACTGTCGAGTGGTGAGACAGTGCAGTAGCTGGAGCACTCACAGGTCTCACCGTTCCCTGCAGCTCCCCAGGAGGCCGGCAGAGCACAGTGCTCGTGGGGACAGCAGCTTTGTTCAACATCCAGAACTTCTACTAGGGGCGGCAATATTTGGTTTGTACCAACACAGGATAATGATTTGTGGCATTTTTAAAAAGCAAAGAGCTTTGTGGATTAATATTGGTATTTTAGATCTAACTGTAGACAGCTTTTAACAAAGAGAAACCACGAGATTGCTAAAATGTGTTGTATTTTGGTACAGCAGGACAAATTGGTCTGGACAGCTTTGCATTAGCCAGGGTGCAGCATCTCTTGACGCTTCAGATTTCTTTTAATTTAAGGAAAAATACAAGCTTAAACTTAAGTGCTCAAATTTTCAAAATGAAGCACTTAAATAAAAAGTTCTAGTTCATGAATTTCTTTTATCCTGTATGGGTTAAGTTCCTGGGAGCTCTTCAGAAAACAGGGCCATTTTCTTCAGTGTCTCACTGTGAATTAAATGCTTCATTTGGGGTTAATCCAGTTAAAAAACATTGTCTTTACAAGACAGCTTGCTCATGTGAAGAACTTTATTGATAGTCAAAGGAGGTAAAAGAATCTTCCTTGAAAATAGCTTGATCAAAAAAAAAATACTGCTGAGGAGAATGAAAACATGTAAGTGCCATTCAAAACCGATGATTCCACTTGTTTGAAAGCAGAGTCTCCTTGCAGTGCTTGGGGGTATTTGCCATGTGGAGTCTGCTCAGCCACATCTCTTCTGAGCAAGGACAGAGAAACATTTGAAGATGAGTACTCCTGGTCACCTGCTAGAATCACAATTTGCTGCCCTAGTTTGTGTCACATAAAAATGTAGACTATTTGAGATCTCCTGCTGAAAGGAGAAAGGCACTGTGGGTACATGTACTGTTCAGAGAAAATGATAAGGACTTGCCAAGTAAGAAAGCATATCACCATTTTTCTTCTCAGAATGCTACTTGGGAAATTAGGGCAGAAAGATGCTAGGAAGAATTTGGCTATGTCTCACTTCCAGATTTTTCTTCTCCTTTGTGGAAACGAATCCATTTTAAAAACAGAAGTTACAAAGAAGGGAAGAGTTCACTTAATGTTTTACCTTTCTGTCTTTAGACTGCAAGAATGAGTTTTTCCACATCTCTAAACATTATTGTAGCATGAGGCTGTCATTGTGATGGGCACTGGTCAGAGCTGTAAAGGACATGCCTGAGAGAAAGCCAAAATCCATACTTCAAAACCACCAGAAGTTAACAAGTCTGAAGGGATCTCTGATATTCAAACTCTCATGCAGAGAGTAGGTCATGCTTTTACACATCAGCCGAGGCTACTTCTGGACAAGACTTCGGCACTTCTGAGTGGAGATTGCACAGGTGCTCTGGGTGCTTGTGCTAGGCCTCCAACACCTCCCTTGAGAGGAAAGTAAGGAATTTCCACAACACTTAGAGCAAACATGCACTCATTACAAGTATGTACCAGTCACCTTTATCTGCAGAGAGGATGGTGATGGAGAAGATGACCTTTTCTTTGGTTTAAATCCCTAAAACACAAGAAGGTTTTGCAGCCTCAAAAAAAGGGTGAAGTTCATTTGGAAAATTTATGAGCCTGTTCTCATTTATACCATGTACTTGAAAATGTAACTTATTTGCATGGTAATATCACTGTGTTAGTTAAACGTATGAGGGCTCTCGCTCTCATCCATATGAAATAAATGTATTACTTAACCCAAAGTCCATGGAACTTGTTGAGGTAATCGAGTGGATATAATGTTAGAGCTACAAGACTCTTCGTTCAATAATTCATTTAACTTAATCCACTTAGAAACCAAAACCAAAATCAGATATTGTAATTTCCCCAGAAAGAGAGGACAATAATTGAGATCCCAAAGAGATATACAGAGTTCTTATTGCATCCTGATATATGTAATTTTCTGGAAGGTGACTTCGAGAATAAATTTAATAGAAGAAGAAGAACAACAAAAAAGTCCTCCAGCTCTCATGGTCAGTAATCTGAGTAGTTTGGAAGATGGATGTGAGAAGTCTTTACCGGCGTTACTCATGGGATCTCAAATTCATTCCTTTCTCTGTTACAGTTCAAACTGTTTTATAAAGTAGTCCTAGGTTTTTTTGGTTTGGGTTTGTTTTTTCTTTTAACAGCTCATGGAGGCTTAGCGTACCTCCTTCCCTTGCAAAGTACAATAAATTTCTTTCTCCCAGTGGAGAAACAGCAAGGGAAAGAAGCCCTTCAGCACACACTCCTGATTCGCACAAGCTCCTCCCGGCGCTCTGACAGCTCCTCTGCCGGGCTGTGGGAGCAGCTGTTGCCAGCCTCCATGCAGATGGCTGCATCCAGCTGCTCTCTGAGTACCCCAGGAGCTTATGCTAAGTTTAATCACTTTCTAACATTAATCACTTTCTAACATTAATCACCTTCTACCCCTTTAAAATTCTATGGTGACCTGTGCTGAATCCTGCTTCCACAACAACCCATGGAAGCTCTTTAATGCGTGGGCCCAGCATGGCCTCCAGCTGGGCTGGTAGAACAGTGACATGGCTTCTCTAGGGCAGGAGGGGCCCCCTGAACACCTGAGTACTTGTGCTACTCGGTGAACTGTGTCTCTTACGCTTGTTTTGGCTGCCAGTGCCTTTCAAACAGCTCCAGTGCTTGTGCTGTACTGCTGAAAATGCTCATGGCATCTTGCATTTCTGCTGACTTCAATGCGAAACTGTCCTTTTAAGCAAGTAAAATACTATGTTAATATCTACATTTTATTTCAATTATATTCCTGTATTATTTCAAGAAGAGTTTGAATTATTTTGACATAGCCTGAGATCTACTTGCTGCAAGAAATGCTGAAGATTCCCTGGTGTCATTTTTTAAGTCCTCACAGTCATCTGAGAAAATTCTAAATTTCTGTGTTCTAGACACTTTAGATATGATCTTTGAAAAGCTGTACTTAAGCACAGCCCAGGCACCAAAACTGTTGGTATTTTATGACATTTTCTTTCATTTCAGAACTATAATTTTGAACAACCTTCTTCAATCAATTGATAGCAACAAATTAAATTTTCAGCAACGGATCTCTATTCCTTTTTCTTCATACAGGTGCTATTTGTTAGGATTGCTAGGACATTGTGAACACAAATGGCCAATTTCTTTGTCAGGAAACAACTTTTCCTGAATAATTTATAGCTAAACTCATAACTGAACAAAGTATGAATCCCCCATTTAGTTTTAGTGACAGTGAGTCATTTCCCTTCCTTTTGTCGGTCATTCAACAGCAAAAGATAAGAAGATATCTTGAACTCTGTGAAGTTTCCATTTTTTTATTAAATGGGCTTGTTCTTGCCAGTAATCTTTCAGCGTGAACACTGGACGTGACTCTTGTCTCATGCCACTCTTGAGTTTTTAAATTTGAACTGAATTATATCCAATAAATAATAAAAACATCATTTGAGAATAAATACATTTTTAAAAAACCCCAACACTTTAAATTTCATGACATCCAAAAGACTTGCTTTTGCTTTAGCTCCACAGACTGATAAAGCTGCAGCAGTGATGTATGTGCATAAGTTTTCCATATGAGATAGATAGTAAGTCCAGTTTGTTCTCCTGTATGGTGGATCACCCCCCTATCTTTCAAAGGCTCACTTTCCTTCTTCAGATAAGTGTATTCTGCAGCTACTAATAATCAAGTACTTTACTCCCAGGCAAATGGAAGTGGGGAAAAGAATCACTAAGAATTTCTGAAAACCCTCACAATCTGTGGGCCCCTGAACAGACTCACAGATGCTATTCAATCAACTGCCACAGTACAGTGCCACGAAGGTGATGAATTTTTAAAGTGAGGTTACAAAATCTTCAGGAGAACAGCAGAAATTACTACACCTCTTATGACAACACCAAGTCTTCATTTTACTGACTTTTGACAACCAGCTCTAGTGGCATTTGAATCGCCCAGCTCTGAACAGCCTCCTTTGAAACAAAAACAAATAAAAGTATAGCGTTTGCCCAGCATATTTGGCCTTGTCTTGCATTGCCTTTCACTTGTCTTTCAGAAAGCTCTGGACAAGCCCAGCTCTGACTGAGTTCCCACTTCCAGCCTCCTGTATTTGACAGTCATAAAATCATAGAATCATTACAGCTGGATAAGACCTCTAAGATCATTGAATCTAGCCATTAACCTAGCACCACCTTGTTCACCATTGCCCCAAGTGTCACATCCATTTGCCTTTTGAGCACTTCCCTGGGCAACCTCTTCCAATGCCTGATCACCCTTTCAGTCAGAATTTTTTCCTAATATCCAATCTAAGCCTTCCCTGGCTCAACTTGAGGCCATTTCCTCTGGTCTGGTCACTTGTTACTTGGGTGATGCGATTGACTCCCACCTGGCTACAGCTAATTTCAGGTACTGTAGAGAGTGATAAGGTCTCTCCTGAGCCTCATTTTCTTCAGGCTACACACCCCCAGCTCCCTCAGCTGCTCCTCAAAGGACTTGTGCTCCAGACACTTCAGCAGCTTCCTTTCTCTTCTCTAGACCTGTCTTTCTTTTGGGCCCAAAACTGAACACAGGTTTTGAGACGTGCCCTCACCAGTCCCAAGTACAAGGGAATGAAAGACTACATGGTTTCCCTGTGTTGTGCTCATGCAAAAATGATCACACCAAGCACGGTAGATTCTCTGCTCTGCCAGAAAGTTTCCTCTAGAAAACATGTCCTACTCATGCCTATGGGATAAGCACATGTGGAAAAGATTTTTCTAGCTTGGAATCATAGAAGGAGTGCAAACAGATTTCACTGTGTTTAGCTAAGATGTGCAATAAAAGATTTGAGAAAAAAAATGAAAGAACAGTGGAGGAAAAAAATGCAACAAATATGCTAGGGACCTGATAGAGCTTGCGATCCCCTCCAAGGGTAAAAAAAAAAAAAATCATCCTCTTATTTCTGTGCATCTGTGGTTAGAATTAAAGGAGCCTTTGATAGGAGTCAGGCTAAACTGAAGCTAGGTATGCTGGCTGCTTCATGAAAAGGCAGCACATTAATGCTTTTCATTTATCAAAATATGTGCCATTGATACATGAAGAAGACAAATGTTAAACAAAAAGTCTGTATTATAAATACAGACAAGAAGTGTGCAGCCTTACATGTTACCAGAAACTCAAAGCTGGAGGTTCTTCTCTATTTGTGCTAATGATACATCTCAACACTGATATCCTTTCAAGAGAGCTTAGCTCAAATGCTGTTTGCAATCTAGAGATGGTAGCTAGCTCCAGTGAGCAATGCTACTGCAGGAATCTGGCTCAGATTCAGGTATGTGGGAACTTAAGACTGTTTATCCAAAATCTTGAATCACCCTCACTTGCATTTGAGCAGTCTTGGCTGGCAATCAATCAGGAAAGCAGAATTCTTCATTAGCACAGTGCTAGAGGCAGGGATGTATTTTACGGATAGGGAGGATGCAAGGTGTCATTGCTGAACTAGGAGGAAAGGAAGCTGTTGCTATGATGAAGGAATAGAAACAATCAAGTGACTTTGTCTTTGAAGATAAGATCATGGCTGTGAACCTAGGCATGTCTCCAGCCTGGGAAATGCTGTAGTTGTCCTTCTGGCAGCTTGATTAGTTTATTACTGCTTACTTGTGTTCTTGGGAGTCTGTTCTCCCTAAAGTTGCTTGTCCCCCTGCAAGTCACCATAAAAATAGTTGCTAAGGGGATAGAATTTGCATTAATTCAGCTGCCATTCAGATATGGAAAAAGAAATTAATATCTGATGTCTGCTGAGGTTAAAGTTACTTTGAACTACGGACACTGCAAAACTGTAAAGCACCAAGTTCTGCAAAGCTCCTTTGCAGCCCAAGGACTGGATTTGCTGGGCACAGGGGTCAAAAGGCTTCAACAACCTTTCTTTCTATATTCTTTAGTGAAGGAGGAATTTTAGTAGTGCTCACAGTGTGGAAATAGAGGTGAAGTATAAAAGAGGAGAGATACATTTGGGTTTCAAAACTGGAATTCAAGCATTAGAAGTCTGTTTTGGCTCAGCTATTGACTTGTTGTGTGGCCTTGGACAGACTGGTTTATAAAGCAGGGAGGAGAAACTGGCACAGGAACATCTGAGGATTAAAAGATGTTTACAGAGTGCTTTGTACTTGCATCATTTTATCCTTTCTAAGTGTTTATTATTTTGGACTAGTCTCTTATGCCACTGTAATAGCAATGAACTTCCCTCAACTGGATCTGTTTCTACACAAAAACCTCTCTCATGTACAAGAATAAGACAGAGCACTCTGCACAACTTCTAACCAGTTATGAAAGCCTTAATATCATCTTGTAGGTATTCAGTGCTGAAAAAGATTGGAATCCCAAGGGGGAAAGACTTTATGGGATAGATGTCTCATGAAGGCTTTCTTATGACTGCATTTTTTGACTGCTCAGTTAAAGAAATATTCATTTGACTGAGAAATATACCTTATGTATATTTTTAACTCTCTGCCATTTTATTTCATATTAATTTTGTGACATCTTCTGTGGCACAAAGTCCCAAGAGTATAACAGTGGATGTTTCTGAGCATCCAAGCCTTGCTTTTCTGTATGAGAAGGGAATGAAAGCAAGTGCTAGTAGATCATCCTGCCTACAGGCATTGCTATGCGTGTTTTGAGAGACAAGAAGCCACATATTAATCATCATTTCAGTATGAAACTACTAGCTGAAGTAAATTTCAAGATTTGTGCAGAATGATTCCCCTAAACCCATTTGTCTGCATGGCCTGGCTGTGTTCTCTGGGAGACACTGGCTCTGTTGAGCTGCTGAGGTAAGTTAGCCTTTGAGGAGCATATGAAAGGGAGGAGGAAAATAATTCGGAAGTAATGCTGATTATTAGTATTATGGTGAACAAGATGTGATGAGCCAAGGGGCTGAAAAAATGCAGAGACAGATGTCATAAATATATGCTCTGAATACTTAAGAAAATGGGATTCAATCATAAAGAAAAATAGGAAAAATATGAATAGAATGAAGATTGTGAGCAATTGCACAAATATAGTCTATGCAGATACAGGACATCACATTTGTTGGGTGCATACTTTGAAAGTCTGGAGTTCTATGTACGGTTGCTGAAAGGATACATTTCTGTGCTTGTTTAAATGGCAGATGGAGTTCAGGTGCTCAGGAGCTATAAATGTCTGAAAGTGGTAGCTAATATCTACTACTGCTAATTACATTGTACTACTGTTTGCTTTAGCAAAGCAGCTCTGAATATACAAGCAGTCACGTGGCATGTGTTTTGGATGGCTGGAACCCTTGGTAGGTTTGTGGTACTTACTTGCACTTCACTAATTGCAGAACTGCAAGTACATTTTCAATAGGCTTTGGAAGCAAACTAGCAAGGTCAGGGAATGAACAGGTACACCTGGTTCCCATCCTTGGATTTTTCAGGAGTGGAGTCATGAGAGAAACCCCTTCAGACTCAAGTACCTTGGGTCAGAGACACACATTTATGGAGATAAGAAGTCTGATTTCCAGGAATGGCAAGAGGCACAACAAACTACAGACACGGTGAGATCTGTGTAACAATCAACAGCTCTGAAAACCAGGCCCCTGCTATTAAGTGCTTACCACCAGGCACCTAATCTTGAAGATGTTGGCCAAACACCACAAAACGGTACTCCTTTTTGAAAACAGAATCTGGGGAATTTTTTTTTTTTAAACTCTAATTTGTAGTACTGGGTCCTCTTAAACAATCTCCAATGTTTCCACTATAAGGTTAATGAGTAAGTAATTTACCAATGGAGAAATAGATTGGCTTCGTTTTTGTCTCACTGCCCTTTCTTTTGAGGTCAAGGTTAAAACACTAGAGCTAAAATGATTACTAAAGGTAGAATGTTCTCTGCTTCTACCTTTCCAGCTTAAAACCTTGTAAGAGAAAGAGTTCCTCACTCTTGGCTCTCATTCTTGGGGGTTAGGCACTTCTCCCCCCAAAATGTTTTTCAATTTGCTTGAAGTGCTTCTCTTGTGCATTTTTACTTAGTGTATGTGCAATTGGAATGAAATATTCTCATAAGAAGTTAATGCAGGTTGCAGGGTATGAAATCTTCATGGTCTAATGGTACTCAAACACAGGCTGAGTGAGATGGTTATGAGGGAAGCATGGAACTCTTGCTGAAAAGTGCTGTTCAGTCACAGTTTCCGTTACTCTTGTGGTATCTCAAACCACCCCTAGATTCCTAAAGCCTTTCCTCCACTTTCAAAACATTTCTTCAGGGGCAAAATGAAAAGAGAATGGGATGGAGCGGAGCATTCCCAGTGGATATATGTCTTGGGTTTCTCTAACATGCTTTGTCTTTTGACTGTTTCTTCCTGTCCAACAGGCTCTAGTAAAGTTTAAAAATTTGCTTCAAAACTTCCTGCCAGTTCCAGGTGCCGTGGTATTTTTCAGTAGTACAATCACCTCCTTATTCACTGAAATGATTACAGAAGATTTATTAACTAAAGATTAGCAGGAATGTCAATGGATGTGTGGGAGAGCTATGGAATTTCATGTGACAGAATTTAGACGTGGAAATTGACAATGAACATTTATTCACTTTCTTGACACATGCCATGGAGACCTCCTGAATCTTGATCTTGCCTGAAAACTGCAGAAATGCTCACCTATTACTTTCTAGCACTGCTGCAGGCCTGATCAGCACTCACACTGCCGCAGAGGAAGAGATCCAGCTGATGTCTTTACAGGAGAAATATATTCTAATACATAGCACTAGATGCTCCAATAGCTGGGCTTAATGATCCAATAAGACTTAAAACCTAACAGGGTGTGCAATTTTTTGTCTTAACATGTGGCCCTGAACCACTCTGCAAGCTAATTGCCTCTCTTTATTTGTAGCTTTGAGTGTAGAAGCTCTAGCTTGACAAGAAATTTGAGGTATACATACATGATGTTTGCCACCAGCTCGGTAATGTCAGCAACATCTTTGTCTTAGCAATGCTCTGTGAAGACATTCTAGGCATGCTGTTGTCAGGGTCCTCAGCTTTCATTGCCTACAAACGTCCAGCACTTGGCAGGGCAGGTCAGTGAGTGAAGAAAAAGTAATGAGGAAAGCTGTTCTGGCCAAGAAAAGAAGGAAACTTGCAAATGGAAGCATGAAGGTCAGCCACCAAAAGGGTAACTTGAGCATTAATTATTTGGGATCTCCTGTGAAAGCAAAAGGGCTCAAGAAAGGGACAGATTTATGACTGGAATGGCAGGAGGAAGAAAGTCCCCAGAGCCTTTCCCTTTCTTGCCTTGCATTTATTTTGTGTTGACCACCACAGGGGAAGGCTTTCATGGGCAAGGATGTTTTAGTAAAAAGTAAAGAAATGCAGAAGCAAACCCTTGCCTGGACACTTCTCCTTTCAGAGCTGGCATTGCCCAAAGAAATCAGAATGTAGCTTTTGACTTGACAGCATACTAGAAACAGGTACACGCTAATATATAACCAGGAGCTCTTTTCCTCAGCTGTTTTCCTCCCCTGAAGCATCCACCCTACTTTAGCGGGCCTACTTTTGTTCATCAGGCAGAGTTCGTGATGAAATGAGCCACTGTCTACACATTCTTCTGGGTAACACATAGTAATTTTTTTCTCAGACAGATCCTTCTTTTCTATCCTTTATGCCCCATTGGGGTTAAAAATTAATATTTTAGTCCCTGCCTGCTATTTATTTATTATTTATTGACAGTCTTACCCACACAAAGCAAGTTTGGGAATACCAGGCTGTTCTCAGATAGATAGGAGGTAGAAAGAAGTGCCAATGGCTACAGGTAATATAACAGGTTGAAGATGAGCACAGGCTGAGGTGAGCTTAGGCCTGGGTGGGTTGGAGAAGGAAGAGTTTTGGAGATGGTGAGATTTTTTGTGGGAGGAACATGGGGTAAAAAGGAGTTCAAGGCTGGATATTAATCTTGGGAAATACTGGGAGATTCTGAAGAAAAAGCAATGGTGATATTTGATCTCTTGGGCACTCTGGGGTATGAGAAGCTGGAGAGAGAATCTATGAGATTGGAGTGTTGTAACCGGCCTCTCTGGAATGTCAGGGACTTGCAGTTTGGAGGAGACCAAGGATAACCTGCCAAACTTCTCTTCAGCTTCTGCTGTGGTGGAAGGGACATCCACTGAATTGTTCTTCATGTGTTCTCTCAGTTACCAGATGCCCGACACCATCCCCCTGAATGTTTCCTACTTTCATTTTGATGGTCCAATTAATTTTCAATCATGTAACATCCCTATGGCTAGAAGGGTGCTAGCTTTCCTGTAAAGAGTTAGAGATACGTTTTAGCTGCTAATTATGAAATATAATGTAATGTAGTATGTACTGTAATCCAAATGTAGTTTAACTATACCATTTAGCAACTGGAAACAAAAAGACACAGCCAAATATCCTTCATGTAGTGGAACAGAAATACTTCTCCTTCCCCAGACTTAAGAAAATTATACAAGTTAATCTCTATTTCACTGGAAATAAAATTTCAGACAAATGCCCTATAATCAGAGAGATTCCAACAGATAAAACCGAGCCATGGAAGAAGAAATTCAACTTTACAGGCATATCTGAATCTGTACTGGGGTCACCTCCTACTCTATGGAGCAACCAGCTATTGTCCAGTGACACTACCTGGGGAGATAATGGCAACTAATATGAAATCTGGTTAGTTTTGAACAAATTTTACCAGTTTTGATGAAGCCAGTATCACTCTGCGAAGAAAGTTTTGTAACACTATCAATTGTAATTTTTTTAAAGAATATTTCCCAACCCAAAGACTGGGAGCCCATCTCCTTACAGGAGTGGCAATGCTGTCTCTCTGTTCTGGAGGAATGAAGCTCACCCTGAAGGAGCAGTTTGGAACTCAGCTTTTGAACTCTGCCAGTGGTAGTTGGAATGCTGCTGAGGCAAATGCTCTGGCGAGCGCGTGGGCGAGCACATCGTCTTCCTGCTACCACTCCGCCTGTAACCAGTGTGTGTTCCTCTTTTTTGCCTAATTTGTAGTCTCTTCACCTCAGGTTTGTTTATACTGAGCAAGGAGATTTATTATTTGTTATTACTTTGCTTACAGTTTGTTTGCATCCAGATTACACTAGGCTCACTGGCAAATCATTCCAAATTTGTGATCTTCATATAATTAACTGATTCGTTAATATGTAGTTTGTGATCAGTGCACAAAATTTGACAGTGTAATTTTTTGATATTGTGCAGGTGCCAATGAGGTGCTTTATTCAGGTTCAAAATGTGCATGAACTGGGCCTTATTTGGCTAAGCTCTTGAATAGACTGTCATGTTAGTGGAATAAAGAAATAGGCTATATATTTTAAGTGGGGAGAAAATGAATAATTCAACAGTAAGGGTCAACTCATCCTGCCAAGAAAAACCTACTGAAAAGGAAGTACACTGAGTTATAGTTATTTGCATTGTAGATAATAATATCAATTATAGTTCCCAGCTGGAATCAAGCCTCCATATTTTGGCTTCTGTACAGGCCCAGAATAACTGTTCCAGTCACAACAAGTTTCAGCCAAATAAAGACAAAGCTCAATTAGCAAAACAATACATATTTGCAGAAGCATAAGCTTGAACAATATGAGACTGATGTTTGTACATAGTTACATATGGCAGTTCAGTGACAATTAGCAGCTCTAATCATTTATAGTTAATGCCATTTTGCAAACACAAGTGTTAACCCTTCCCAGAAGCTATATCAAAGAAAATCACTTGTTAGACCCACTAGAAGCCATCTGCGTAGGTTTGAGTCTTTGCTCTAAGTGAAAATGCCAGCCCTCTGGACTTTGTTGTAAATGTCATACTATCGGCATACTGTAAAAGTCCCAGCTTCTGAAATCCAGTTATTATGGAAAATAACATTTTTCTTAAAAAAAAAAGGAAAGCCAGTAGCAAGGAGCACATGATGGCAGGTGCTGAGTTAAAAGGGAATCAGAATGGCTTGAGGCAAAGGCAAATCAGGCTGCTGCCATGGCAGACTGGTGGGGTGCTGTGCCTGGCAGGGAGCCCCGATAGCCAGACTCACACTGCGATTGTTCCAGCAAAATATTGGGGCATCTAGGTAAGCAGTAATGTCAAAAGGGTTAACCACACCTCCACACCTTCTGTGACAATGGAAGCAGCAATCTTGGCTTTCTGAGCTCCTACTGTACTTGTCTTTTCCTAATTTCCCTCTAGTTTCCCTATGTTTTCTGTGTCTTTCACCACACCTCTTCTCCCTTCATAGAAGTAGGTTTGGTCCCTCCCACTTAGGGTTGCAAAATGCATGTTTGCCTACAGAAATGAAAAGCTTCATGCAGTTTTTTGTCCCAGATGAGGTGTCTAATTTTCTATGGGATTGAGCTGAGGGGCCTTCACAGAATTTAGGAGGCACAGAGCTGGCTGAAAACCAGCAGCCTCCTTTCTGTAAATAAAAGCATTGAGTGAGGACATCAACCTCCTCGGACGAGATATCAAGCGTTCATACATGTCACTGATCTCCATGGAGATGACAAAGGTCTTGGCACTTCTTGTACTACTGCTTGGTAGGAAAAATCTGCATATCCTTCTAATGGCTCTGATGGTCCAGCCATCCCACGCAGAGTCCTCAGGTCCTGGGAAAACCCAAGTATGTGTCACTAGTGGAACAGAGGAATGTGCCAGGAAAAGACAAAGAGAGAAATAACTACTTGTTCCTGTGGAAGTTCATAGAACTGTGGTCAGCTCTCTGAAGCAGTTAGTCTTGACTTCATCTTTGCAAAACGTTTTTTTAAAATTTTTATTTTTATTTTATTTTATTTCAAGGCAAACCAACAAGTTCTAAAATGTGTCATCAGTGGAGTAGACAGAGGCTTTCTGCCTTCTTGTGCCACCTGTCCTTGCCCATTGCGCAGTTTGCTGGTTTGCACCATGCTGATTCTTTTACACACGCCCTGTGTTGCTGACACCTGCAAAAGCTTCTTTTCTAGGACAGTAATCCATGATGTAATCACAATGGATTGTCATTTTAATAACCAATTGACAGATGAATAGAAACACCTCTTCATGCCTTTGTTTTCTTGTTTGTAGAAGAAGACATAGTCTTCTCTTCAACTTCCCATCTTTTAAGAAGAGGGAACATTTTTTTATTCTTCTCCTACCTAAAGGATACAGCAAGAGGTCCCTTCTGTTCTGACTGAAGTTGTGGTCATCCAGTAAGGTGACCTATTTTTGTCTCCCATTAAGGCACTCTTTGGGAGACAGATGATCCTGGCTGTCTCGTTCCTCTTGAGGGAATCAACATGCTCCCCATTTCAGATTACATCTCAAGGCTTCAACTTTCCTGCTTATCAGCAGGGTTAACTTAACAGGCCTAACTGGATTTGGCACATACGCACCCTTTATCTCTGTTGTGACAGCAGTTAATTAAAGTGACTCAGAAAACAGCTTCTCCAAAACAAAGTCGTGTTTATTTGCCAAAGATGTACCCAAAGAAGTGGCCTAAACAGCAAAGAGTCATAGCTTAGCTTGACCTGCTTGTAGGTCTGGCTCTGTCCCAGATTGGCAGGGAAGCCTGCTACCTGCTACACCACCTGACTGCCCAGAGCTCCTCTCTGGTCACTGTTAGTGGCAGCTCATCCCTCCTCCTTGCATCTTTAATCTATGAAGTCCACTGTGATGTCAGCTCTTGGCCTGAAGAAGCACCAGCACTGTCTTGCTGAGGGAAGCAAGCCTGGAGTAGATAGATCTCTTTTCTTCAGAGGCACTCACATGGCCCCATCTTTCTTCCTTTCCATTAAGAGTTTAATTGAATTTATTTTGGTTAGTTTTTATCTCAGCAAGACTAAGATACTAGTGCTGGGCAAAGCACTAATTCTGGGTGTTTGACTGCTGCAGTTTTGGCCATCATTAATAAGCATAGGAACTGAAAACGAACATCCCATCTTTGATTAGGGAGATGGAGTGCCATTCCTAATCACTGCACAAATAAAACTAATCATAGCACAAAAAATGCAGTTGCTTAAAAAAAACATAACCATTTCCTCCTGATGAAGAAATTAGGTCTGGAAACTCATGAATGTATTGCTGAAACTGCTTTGATGATTGTAACTTCCACACATTGCGAAGCAAGCAAGTCAGAGGCTGTGGCTTAAAATAAACAGGTCTGAGCTAAAAAGAAAAAAAAAAAAAGCTTCATTAAGTTCCTCTTGCTATGCCTACTTAGTCTTGTAAAACTTTGGGACAGAAACCTGTAGGACCAACCCTTAAAAATATTTCTGGATTTATAAAACAAAACAATCCTTTCTTTCCTGCTCTGTTTTTCAGTATGATAACCAATTTTGATGTGTGAAGAAAGTAGAAACAGAAAGACAACAAACCAAGAAAGATCATTCAGGTCACTGAGAAAGAAACACTATAGGCATATAGCAACTTACTGGTGATGTCACATTTGAGGTCCCAAGAAAAGCTTTGTGTTTTACAAATGATGGATGCATGTTAATAAAATAATAAGTCATTAAGGATCTGTTTTCTTCATTAAGGAACTGTTTTCTTTGCCCTTCTCTTACATAGTTTCCTTGGATATTTGGCTCATAAATTTGTGGAGGGAATGCTTCACCCATATTAAAAACCTTACTTAATTTATTAAAAGGCAAAACAGGGTTCACTTTCTTTTTTAGCATTTGCCTTTTCATTCTTTTTATTGCTCTTGGCATATTTTCATTGCTTACACTTAAGGTTTTCAAGCATTAATGCCAGACTATGAAAGCAAATACTCTTTCTTATATTCCAGTAATTTTAAAAATGCAGTTTATTTATTTCCTTATTATTATTGTTTTTTCATTATTCAGTCTTGGGGACTGAATGTATGAAAACCTTTATTTGAGTGTCTCAAGCATTTTAGTGCTTCTGATATAGTTATATAGAGAGAGTATAATTCTGTACGTCCACTATTAAAATAAAGGTCGGTATTTGTGAAATTCACAGTACTACTTTCATCAAGTTGTGACACTGGGAATGCTTGAATCATGATTTTATTTTTGGTCATACTGGTCCTTTAAAAGTCTGAAAACCCTGATTTTATTGAGGTATTTGGGGATGCTTAGAATCTCCTAGAGCCCCCATAGCAATCAAAACCTACTGGGGACATGGTAACACTCTACAAACAGATAAGTTTAAGAAGAAAAAACCTTTATGGAATAATAATTTTTGGCTGTGAAGGAGATTGCATAAATTGACTTGTACACAGCCATTGCTCTATACCATGTTTACCGTGCCTGGTTTGAACCTCAGAGCAGTGTTTGGTCATGGGTAATGAAGCACATCGCAGGATCATGGGCTAATTTCAGCTTTAGTTTCTGAAGTAAGGCTTTAAGTAATTAGCTTCTTGGAACTAAACTTTGTAGGTTTTGGTAAGCAATGTTTTAATCTGTTTTTTACGGCTTGCTCCACTACTAAAATGTAACCAAAGTTTGTACCCTAAGGGAACACTGTTGAATATTAGCTCCTGATTGCCCTCTAGTTCTAAAGAAATTACCTTCTAATAATACTGTTTTTGCTGTTGTTCAGGAATCTGCTGGCCTTTATAAAGTAATGTAATTTGTCGGAGAAGAAAATAATTCTTACCTGAACTGTGACATGGAAAATACTTGGCTCAGGACACTATGATTTTTATGTATGGACTTTATTTTCATGTTGACTTGTTTAAAAAAGAACGAAATAATGACAGAAATAACAATAAAACCATTATTTATATTATAATTTATAAGAAATAACTTTTCTAGGAATTAAACACAGAATTGAAAGTTACTCTATATGGTGATCAACAAAGAATGATTCTACAAGAAACCTACCCTCCAAAAAAAAAAAAAAGAAGCAAAGCAGAATAGGGAATTTTTTAATGCCTTAACTAACATTTTACATTCAAATTAGCAAAATTTAGTTTATCTTTTTGACAGAGAGGGAAGATGCCCTTCCTCGGTTATCTTGTGATGCGCAATATTTCATGTCAGGACAGCTCCCCTGTGCAGGTCAGCAAACAGCATGAATTGTTCTCAGCATGTAGCTCAGATTGAGGTAACTTAATAGACTTGCTACATTTTTAAAACATCCAAAAGTGAAATAAGGAATACATTTCTGCATGAGATGTTCTGTTCTTCATTTTCTTCTTCCTTATTTCTGAATCATTTAAGGTTCCTGATCGTGCAAACATTATCTCCAAACCTGTAGCAAAGCTGTTGGTATTTAAGCACTTTGGTCATCTATAGAGATGTCTAGACTTCTGTACAATTCCTCTCTAACCTTGGGGTCTTGGGGCATAAGATGGGAGACATGCAGTAGTGAATCCAGCTTTTCTCAATATCCTTTATACTTTTTAGCAATGAGTGTTGCTCAGTTTGTGCCCATGCTAGTATGTTCACGTGCCTGTATACATGTATACATTAGATATTATTTATATATTAAATACTTCTCACTTCGCTGTGATGTGCAGTGCCAAATCAGCTCAGTAGAGAACTTTTCCTTCAGAATTCATTGATGGTATAAACCCGATTTTGGTAATTGGAGGAAGATGCCATTCTCCTGATCTTTACAAATGTGCTTTGCAGTATGCAATGGATTAAATTTGTTATGGTTATGGCTAATAGCTAAATGCTACACTTAATCATATAATGTTCATATTTATGGCAGACAATGACAGCTTCAAAAACGTTTCCTTCCCTTCTTGTGTCAGGAAACTTCTCTATCAATCACTTTAAATAATATTTCTGAAACAGACTGCAAGCAAAACATCATCTTCGCAATAGCAGACCTCACAGTTAATTTTAGCAGATATTTCTTATGAAACTTTTCTGTTTGCCAATTTCAAACTTTCTTTCAGATACCACTGGGACAAAATCTCAATGACATTTCAGTTTTTTATTTTTTTGTTTGCTTATTTATTTACTTCCTTTCTCTTTACTGAAAAAAACCACAGTGAAATCTGGTTTGCAGGAATATAATTTAGAGGAAATTTTTTTTTCCTTATCACTTCAGAGGTAAACCAATTTTAATTTTTCATTATTATTTTTAAGATACACTCTAATCAGAACAACAATTTTTAAAGATTAAAAGAAAAGAGAGAAAGTTGCACAAAACTGGTTCGTTTTACCAGTCTTTCCATAAAGGTATGTCAGAACAGGCATATAAGAGCTGCTGTTCATTGTCTCACGAGGGTTATGAGAAATATTTTTCTAGCAAATTGCATTCACTGCTTGTTTAAGGAGTATGCCACCAATAGGTTTCGCCCCCTGGAAAATTCCTCTGCCATACCATTACTGTTAGACCAAGTTCAGATGGTTTCTAGTGCTTGACTTAAACCTTTGCCAACATTTTGTGTAGATGGGCATCTCACCACTGGCAAACAATTCTTCTTTTATACCTGTTAAGTAACAGAATTGTATATTGGAAATGTATCCATGTTGTAATGATCTACGTCTGGTTATGCTTCTCTACAACATTTTTCAGTGACAGAATTTAGAGCATTTTAGATACTGATCCAACCTGGTTAGAAAACAGTGAGATTTTGCATCTTCACTTAGTGCCTGGCCTATGCATCTGTTGTGTGGTAAATCTCCAACGCCTCACTTAATGTCACTCATTTATGTGCAGATCCTGACCAGAAAGGGACGAATTTAGGACATACTACAAACTTTGCAATATGTAAAACTTACTGCTGATACTGTAGTGTTCTCAGATTTAGATAAATGAGATTACTGTATATTAACTGCAGAAATACCTTACCATAAGATCAGGTAAGTAACTAAAATGTAGGGAAGCATTTGCACGGCAGGGAGAGTGGCTGGGTTGTCTTTGGGAGACTGTAATGAAATTGCCTTCCTACAGCTCCTTGTCTAAGGCACATGAGTTTCCCCTAGTCTTCAAGCATCCCTCACAACATAGAGGAAGTATTTCCTTTTCCAGGGATCTGATATGTGCCATTATTTCTGTAAAGAGATGTGACATTTTTGGCATTTAGCCATGTGCTACATTACTGTTTGATCTATAAATATTTTGTTTCTAGGGTTCAACATTAATGACAAAGCATGTTTATGCTTTACTGTCTTTATGGAAGCTTGAAAAGATATTACAAAAGACATGTCACAACCTTTACAAAAAACTTAAGTGCATTATTATTATTATTGCACTAGCACTGTCCCTGTCCCTGCCTGTACTTGAACTATGTCAAGAGATGGTGAGAAGCACCAAAGGCCTGAGAGGGCTCAGAGTGCTCTCAGCAGGTGAGCGGCTCCAAGCTGGCCCCCAGAAGGAAGGAGCCTGGCTTTGGTAGGACTGTGCTGTCAGGAGAAACTTGGTTGCTGAAAGCCTTTTTGAAAACAAAATCTACTGTAATTTGTGACTCCTTGGTTTACCACGGAGAAAAGTATCAGCTGACGGATGCTGGAATGGAACACCAGCCTCACTCCACAACTTGTCCTATACCTTCATTTGCAAAGATGTATTGAGGAGCACATATGGACACCTGCAAATGCTAGAGAGACAATGAAAAATGCAGTGAGTCAGACTTACTTGTGCTGTAGTGGAACTTGGAGGCTCCAGGCATTGGGTATTGCCAATTTTATGATACTCACTCCTGCTGTCAAAGTACCAGCACACAAAGAGGTGTTTCCCACGGCTGAGTGAGGTATTAAGTTCTGTGAGGAAGAGCAGGACATTGTGGGAAAATATGTGCCATGTCACATACCTAACACTTGGCAAGTCTGGGGTAATAGTTATGCCTAAGATAACAGCAGCTAAGGCAGTGGAAGTAGGTAGAGCATGAAAAATGTTCACTATGCCCTGAGGTCACTGAACACTCCTGTGACTAGATATGCCCACACTCAGACCAAATAAGGATTGGAGGAAAGGTGTAGTTGGCACATGTATCAAAAAGGATAAAAACCCAAACCAAAACACAAAAAACCCCAGCGCTTAACCTACTGAGTTTAGAAGCAGAGGGAAATAAAAATATCAAACTGAAACTCTTCCAAAAAGGACAGATGTGTGAGTAGCTCCTGCTGAAGGGAGGTATAATGTTGTTTACATTGCTGCTTTTAAGCAAGACTTCACTTCGGCACCTCCCAGAGCATAAATATTGCTATTTTTAAAGAAAGCAGCTGCAGGACATTTAATAAGAAGGACAGTATCTTTGGATCAAAATATATTGACACAGGCTATGTTAACCCTGTTAATGAAGTAATGTTCTTTTTCTGTTTCTGTACTCAACACCACGATTTAATAAGGCAGAAATAATTCAGCCTTTTTTCCTATGTGTAACTGCCTCTACATTCTGATCCCTTAAAATATATGCAAATAAGTACTTGCTATTGTGGGTCAAAATGTCCAGCTGAATAATCTGGCAAAGCTTGTTTTTAATTAGGTCCCCTATTTCACCAAAATGAGCAAATATGGAGGAATCTTCTCTAGTGAATAATGGCAACAAACGGGATACTGTAAGCTCAGTAAGGAGCCCATTTAATCAAGCATAAAAAAACTTCTTGAGGAGAAATGTTTCTGGAAATTGTTGAAAAGCTAGAGTTTTATGCAATGAATGCTACAGGAGATTACATTTTTAAATGGACAAATACAACAACAGTTTAACAAACTGTTAAAAGCAGAGAAATTAATTTCTGTGCATCTTCATCTGCTATTAGCAAGGTGTAATATCCAGAATAATAATATGGAAAACAGTTCATAGATTAAGCCATTTGGGATAGTAACCAGCATTGCAGTTGAATTCTACCAAGTTGCTTACAGAAGCTGCTGTCCCAAACAATCTCAGCCCATCCTTTTCCCCAGAGAGGTGTCCAATGACTGGGGCTGGGGCTGGGGCTGGGGCTGGATCTGCTCTGGTGCCTGTGGGTGCTTGCTCCTGGCTGGGTCAATGGAATGGGTCCTGGCTGCTGGGTCTTCCCCTTGGGGAGCTGCCATAGTCCTGGACATCTCCTCCTGTGAAACCCACTGCTGTCAGACCAATGCTACATTCGTTATGTAGGAAAGGGACAAGTCAGGTAAGGCAGCACAAGCTAGCAGAATTGTCCAAGAGAGATGAAAACCCGGTGCACTCCCAGCCCCATGCAAGCTAGGCAGCCATCTCCATTATTTGTAGCCCAAGAGCCGTGCCCTACTCAGTGGCAATGGTGATGCTCCCAGTTATCCTCTAGTCCTAAATAGGAAAATATTTTAAGTGGAGTGCTTGAGAAGGTATGAAACTGGAATTTTATTCAGTTACTTGTATCAATTCTTGAGGAAATGAAATGCTTGTGCTGACCCTTCTGTATCCCAAATTAGTTGTCAGTGATGAACAGGGAATAAGTACTCCCTTGCTTACACACATCACTACACAGCTGGCATCAGCAGGGCAGAAGAGGACTTGACTTCGTCTAAAGCAGATCACACAGATCTGACAAGAGACTGACAAATGCAAATATTAGGCAAGAAGGACCAGTGACAGCACCCTCTACGGCACGGCCCATTTTTTAAATCTAATATGCATACCTACCTCATGGGGAAAATAAAGACTATATAAGCTAAACTAACACTGAAATCAAACAGCAGCACTCTCCCTGTTATGTGTCCTGAAGGCATGGCACAGGCACCATTTAATGGTAGTTCCTTGGGATACCTGATGAGCATGAACTACATTTCAGTAAAAAAAGTGATATAACACAATTTGGTTTTTCTTAAAGAATACATGTAAATATAATTTTTAAGCCAAGGGCATGAACTGGATGGAACATTTAAACTCAAGGCTTCCAAATTCAATACAACTATTGCCTTTTCGTTTTTTTGCTTTATTCCTCAGAGGCCTTCTGAAACTTTCAAACCATTTCAGCCACTTTGAAAAAAAGTCCTAAAGATCTCAGAGACTTCCACACACCTAAGGAATGCCAGTGTTTGGAGAGTGGAATAAGACTGAGAGGGTTGTCTCTGTTGAGGAAAAGGCTGTAGCATAAGGGCATCCGTTGGCCAGTGGTGATGGGGGTAGCAGCTGGCTGGCCAGCACAGGGACAGTTCACAGCCACACACGGTACATCCTGCCCCACCACAGTTATTAGTGACGAAGCACAGCATGGAAGCTGAGGGATTTTTGAAGTGTGGGGAAGTTAAATGTTAATGGAAAGGGTAAGCTGTAAAAGGTTGTCTTGGAAAAATGCAAATTTAAAAGGAAAGAAAAATGATTTGGCAGTTTGCTCTTCATGCAATCATAACTTGTTGGAATTTAAAATTATCACAGCACAGGATTAATAAAAAATTCTCTATCTGGTAGTGTAGCACATTATCATGCTAAGTTACCATGATGCCTTAGTGAGCAAAAAAAAAGTATTTCTTGAATGACTGGAGGATTCAGAGGACCATAATTCACACTGCCTGAAATACAGCTCAATTTCTTTCTGAAAGGAGCCTTTCTCACAAGATTCCTGGCACTTCTTGGGTACAGCTGGATCAGAAATAAAATACAAATAGCCTCTCTTTGAATTCAGTGTTCCTTCCCTGGCCACAATGTCAACTAGGAAGTCAGCAAGGGTGTGTACGTGTGTGGGTAGATAAATGAATAAGTAAGATTACTTGAGTTATTCCCATAGATTTAACTGCCACCTTTGTGATGATGACTCTAAAAGTCTATTTCCAACCTCTCCCACTTTCTTATATAATACCACATGTGTCATTGGTGTCTGCCTCAATTAAATCTTCTTTATCTTAGTTCTTCCCTGGGCTCCTGCCAGGTCACATACCTTCATAAAAGTCCTGAAATCCATTCTCACAGCCACCGATCTGATTCACCCTGTGACTCGTTTTTATCTAGGCTGTTGCAGGTTCTGTGTTTCTATTTGCAGTCTGTAAAGCCTGCACTTGCACAACTAGTCATATTGGTTATAGGCACTACTAAAACCCCATCCTTTCACTGACAGATAAGAAAGGAAATGAGAGCAACAAAATTGCCAGTTTATTGTTTTTTCACCTTTGAGAATCTAGTCAAACTTACTAACTCTGATTTCCTTATTTAATGCAGCTTAGAGGGTCAGAACATGAACAAGCTTATTTGGCCTCTTCATATTTTTATAATAGCTGGTCAGCTGTGGGAAACTCAAATTTACTTCCCATCTGATGGGAGTGCCCTGTAGGGCTCTAGATACCATTTTGAGTGGCAGAGGATGGAAGACAGGACTCGGGGGTGCTATGCTTGATAGTATATATCTATAAGGAACAAATAGATTTTCATTTATTCCCAACCTCCGGCTATCTAATAATTCTCTTTTTTTCCCTTGCTGGACATCTACAAAGGGAAAGCATATTCACTCAGATCATCCTAAGTGAAGTGATACATCCTCATATCCAATAGGTGGTTTTCTGTCTGTTTCTTTAGGTGGTATTTGGGAATGGCTTTCAAAAGGGTTACTATTCATAGTACAGTATTTGCTGAAGATGCGATGAAGACCCTATTGTGTTCAACAGTGTTCATATTTTCAATATCTCTAATAAACTTGCCAAATCGGACAGAAATGGAAGGAGCTGAAGGGCACTGCTGAGTCAAGTACATGCCACGGCTGGCAGTCCTGATGAGGGACACCATGATCATCCAAATCTCAGTTCCTGGCTTTTTCCACTGGCTCAATAACATTGACAGACACTATGTTTTATAAATCCCCTTAAAAAAATAGAGAGATGGAAAATGCATTTCAAAACAAACCCATAACAGCATTTTCCAGGCTCATCCTTCTAATTGTCCTATTACACGTGTAGGGTTAAAAGACAAGAAAAAATAATTACTACAGAAACAGACACATTGTAGTATTTTAATTACTACAGAAACAGACACGTTGTAGTATTTGTATTCAGTTGACGATTTTGGGTAGGGCTCAGGAACTAGACCTCAACTGCCAGGCTGTGAATGCATCTACTTTTTCTTGCCTGTTTCCTGCAGGAGAGCACAGGGAGCAGGATAGCAAACTGCCGAGTGTGCAGACCTTGGACTCAAGCATGGCACTCCCAAGTTAAGCTGCTCGCCTTTTTTATCTGGAAGTGTCTCATTGCTCTGAAAGGGTTATAGTCCTCTGCAGTCACTGAACCCAAAGCCTTGGCTTGGCTGCAGATCAAGCACGTGAAGAACGTGTGACCTTCTCAACACAGAAAACCTTTGTCGTGAAATGAACTGAAGTAGCAGCATAGAAATTTGTACTGGGAAAAACCAGTGCCTTTCTGGTTCTGCCGTGAAGGGATATATAGTTCAGCCAGAGTTTCTCACAGGCAGTTGTTACTTTGTTAACCTAAATTTTCCAGGGCTCTTCCTGAGCCCTTGGGTTAAACAGTTATCACCACATAAAGAGAGGACACTCAACTGTTCTCACACATAGAACCAAGGGAGGAAATAATTGTTTCTTATTATCTGCTTCCAGAGGCAGGCTCTCCCCTCAGTGAATGAGACAAGACAAGGAACGATGTTATAGCATCATAATTTGAAAGGGTAAGGACATAAACCTTACTGTTTGGATCATCCTCTCTTACCCCTCCAATGTGACTGCAAGCATCTGGATGTCATGTTCTACCTCTCTAATGAGACAGGTTCTGCAAAGGAGAGGAACTTCAGTGCTATAAAAATACTGACCTGGAAAAGGCCTGTCTGAAAAGCTTCTGTATGAAATTCTAAAACCTGGTCACAAACATTAATGAAAAGTGTTTCACAACTTTCTTGTCAGACAGGTAAGTATTATTATCACCATTTGATGTCTTGCATGAACTGGGACAAAGAGTATGTGAGTTGCTCAAAGTGATAGAGATGACAACAGCATCCAGCTCCCAGTGCCACAAATACATAAGACATGGCAGGACCCCAATCCATTTAATTTCATGAACTGAGCATATTAATGTAAAGATGAGGAGTATAAAAATCAGTTTTACTCTGTGTGGTGACATGGATAGCACTATTTGCAGCAGGAATTGTATGAGAATGCTTCAGAGAAGCCACGGCCGATACAATGGATGATGTGTCTTGTGCACTGCCCTTGTGTAAGTGGGAACACTGAGACATTGGACTTCTATTTCTGTGTCCTGTGTTGATCTGGTGAAAGCCAGTGCTTAGCTGTGCAAGTGTACACTAGCCTAGCTATTGCTTGATCCTTAAAATTGCTGGAAATACTAAAAACATGTCTGTTTCCAGGCTACTGGCAAACTTGCTAGGGCTGGCACTATCCTTTTTCCTGTATATAGGAAAAGATAGCAAGACATGGTTGGTTCATCCACACCTGACTTTTCTTGCAGCAGAAGTGAGCAGTGGTTCCATTCCCATGTAACAGTTATCATGTTTTACTTCGCCTCAAAAGAAATGGGTGAAGTTTCTTCAGATACTAAGCAAGTTGCATCACGATAGATTAAAATGACAGCTTGTTCTACAAATCCTTAAGGATTAAGAACATTTATTTCTAAACACTAAATCCCAGCAAAAGGACAGGAGGAGTTTGTTTTTGGCTTGGAGTAATATCACAGCTGATAGTAGAGACACCAAGTAAGAATATAGTGAACAAGGCTAGGAAAATGTATAAAAGCAGAACAAAATTTATTTCTTATTTAATTTATTTTTAATTTATTTTGTTCAACAGGTTATTGCATTGCTACATATTTATAGTAAAGACTAAAAACTAAATTATACCTTTACAGTTATTTCAAAAATACTTTATATTTTGTTTTGAGTTTATTAAAAAGTATATTATAGGTGGAAATTTCTAGATATTGCATCTACCTGGTCTGTATTTTATTCTTATCAAGTATTTGTAGTTCAAGAAAATCTGATCTATTAAAAAATTATTCCGCAGGCAGGAGGGAAAGAGCAATGAAACCTAATTGTGGAAACTTCTGGCTATGCATAGAGAGTCAGTGTGCCTGTAGCAGAAGTCCTCTTCTATGGCAATGTTGTATGGCTTAGAGATTGCAACGTTTTAGATACACAACATTTACCCACCGTGTTTCTTTTGCCTGCAAAAGCCTGACATGATAGTGATAGTGAAAGGACTCCAGTATCTCCAGCTGATGATCTTTCAGGTATGTTGCTGCACCAGCTTATTCAATTTCTTAAGATTATAATGTAATTCTACAGCTACTGTATGCCCCTGCCTGGCTGTGACGTGACAGCATCCATAAAGCATGGAAGTAGATATTCAGTATTTAGCAGCTACTGCAAGTATCACCTGTTGGCAGAGAAGGCATTACTTTTGCAAACCATTTGTATCCCACGACCTGCTCTGTCACCTTCCTGGGGTTCTTACAGTTGTCCTGCTATGTTTTACTAGGGAAAGAGGTGGCAGGAGGTAAATAACTTGGCAATGATTGATTTGCCCGAGGGGTTGTTCCAGGTGTTGAGGAATTGTTGCTCACACCCTTTGACCCATCAACACTGATGTACTTTAACAGGATTCTTGCACTTTGACAATTTGCTTCTGAGGTTAAGAGCTTTTCCAAATAATCAAGATTATGCTTAGACTGTGAGAGAGATGCCATTCATGAGATTTCAGTATCCTGGGTTTTTTGACTGTCCTAATTGTCCATCAGTCTGTTTTGCCACTCATACCAAGGTGGTTATTACTACAGACACAGGTCAGTTGTAAGTACCGTGAAATAGGCCATTGTAGGAAATTTTACATTCTCAGTCTACACAGTCAGACATTCTTCTATCAGATGGCTCCAGAGGGATACAGTCCCTCCTCCACCTGTATTTGTGCCTGTCCTGTGCACTTGCTATTGTGCAGCTCCATCATTCCTACTGTACCCAGATCAACCAGACCTCTTTGCAGAAATAATCCTACATCGTCAAATTATCTTTGCTAAATTATCTTTGCTTTTATATTTCTTATAGAGACCACTGAAAATCCCTAAGACTTATAAAGGCATAATAGGAATGGTACAACCTAGTCTCATTTTGTGATATACAACAAGTATGTCTTCCAAATACAGATGGAACCTCTCTGCTACGCAGAAGTACCAATCTGGCCTTTAAACAGAAAGCAGTTACAGGGCTGGATGTTCTTCCCTATCTTCCTGTACATCAGCATGTTGACATTTCATCGGTGACATGAATTTTCCGTGTGACTTCTGTTTAGTCACTAAAACCTGCCTGCATGTTAACTGTGTCAACATTATCTACTCTCAGAATCATTATTATGCTTTCAGATGCTTGCAACTGTGAAAACCCATAGACAGATATTTCCTAGTGAACATTGTGTGCCATGGCCACTTGCATGTGAACAGCAGCAGAAGTACAAACTTTTCTAAACAATACACATTTTGTATTGTCAGGTCAGGTTTCTCCAAATTAGTTAGTGTCCCCACCAAAAGCAGCTTCCTGGAAGAACATAAGAGTACAGCAGCTGTTTGAGCAAAAAAAAAAAAAAAAAAAGCCATCCTGTTGCTGGGGTGGTTTTGTATATCCTCAATAGATTTTTTTTTTTTAAACTACCCAAATTCACACTTCAAATTCACAAGCAACATGCAGAAAAGGATCCTTCATATGCATTAGGTATGGGACATCACCGCATTTTTGGTGCCATTATTTCTGTATGCCAGGCTTCTTGTTTGGAAAGCTGAGTGAAAAGTTACCTGTCTTTAAGTCAGGTTATCAGAGGTAAATATGCTTTTCTGAGTCCATGCTTCCTTAACAGAGTAAGCCTGACTTTGGAGGACTACATATATTCAGATCCCATTAAATGAACTAGAAATATTCAGCATCTCAACTTATCCTCTCTATAAAAGCAAAACAACCAGAAGTGGCAATTTCTGTCATAGAGATATATTTTTTAAGAGATAGTTTTTGTTTGTGTGCCTGTAAAACATAAATATATTATTATTACATAAAAGAACTTTAAAATTAATTTCACCCATCAATTATGTTCCTTACCCATGTGTTTGTCTTAGTGCCTGTATTTATCTCACAAGATCAACAAAGTCAATGTACTATATGGGACGCTTCACTGACCACCAGTATTTTCCTATTATTATCCTATTATTTCTATTATTTCCCTATTAATTAATTTTCTTTTCTTATGGTGAACAGGAGAAGACATGCACCATGTTGGTACTACGATGTTCTAACATGCTGCCTGAAGGCATTCACTTCCATATAGCAGAATTGTACTTATTTCTTTGGTTCCACTTAGAATAGAGAGGCTTTCAAATATATTGTTTGTCATAAGAAGTGAAAGACACATATTTGTTTGTGTTCTGTACTCTAGGAGACATATAATAAGGAAAATAGATTAGAAAAATATCATTATGCTTCCAAGTATATTTAATGTGTGCACTTGGATGCATATTATTCACTTTCATATTTTGTTTTATTACTTGCTTTCCAGAACAAAGAAACTCATGAGAATCCAAGCCAAAGGAACAGCACGTGAGAGTGTGCATCTGTATACAATAATTTATATACTAACTATGTTACGAAGTAACATGAACCATCTAGCCAGCAATGCTCCCCTGTTTCATTACACCGTGCACAGAAAAATAGAGCTTTATGCTAGAGATCTTGTTGTATTCACTGCCATCTGAATCTTACTCCTCTTTCATTGTTCTGCTCATCTCAATTTAAAATACAGTTCCGATTTTGATCTCAGAGTACTATAAATCCAAAATAAGTCTAACAGCTTCAAAGAAGTTTATTTCTGCTTTACATAGTTATAACTAAGATAAAAATCTGGCCCATAGGCACATTCATTTTATAGCGAGTTAAAACATGTGCCCTTACTGTTGGCAAATCCTCAAGATTAACAGACATACATGTGTTTCTAGAATAGCAGCTATGGAGCTGCTTTTCTTTTTCTTTTCTTTTTTTTTTTTTTTTTTGCATCTAGTGCTATTTTTGGTTCCTTCCCCTTTGACACACATTCCTGGTAACAATTAAAAGCAGCTCTTCTTAGTACAAAATTAAAGCTGATAGCTGAACACTTTATGTATCAAATACATTTTCTGTATTATGTATCAAATACATTAGATGCTGATTGTCATGCATGGAATAGAAATGGGAGATCAGATTGTCCTTTTACTTACAGTGGTGTAAACCAGCAGAGTGAAAGATGGATAGGAAAATTATTCTAGGGATCTATTGATGTTTGGTGCTTGGCTGTCAAAAGAAGCAAGTGATGCAGAAATAGGGATTGCTTGTGTTTCTGTGGGCTCTGAATGATCCCTGTCCCTGCCTGTGGAAAGTCCTCTTGGAATGAAAAGCAATGCACAAGGTTATTCACATCTTTCCCCTCTTGTAGGAGCCAGAGCTGGCACTGCAGGACATCACACTGGTGTTGGCTTGACTTACTCCTGTTGTCACACTGGAGTTACACGTCCCGTCTCCCCTTTGACACAGCAGCTCTCGTCCTTGCAGGTCGAGATGGACTTGGTGTCTGCTCTGTCTGTGGAGAGACTCTACACCAGAGGTGTAAAGGAGAAGTGGATGACCTTGCCCATCACAAATTCCCACTGCCTTAATTCCCAGGTGCTCTTGCTGACATAAACTACTGAATGTCCCTGCATCTAACTGATTTCCTCCAGGAAAGTATTCCAATATTTTTGGAGTCAGCCTTGGGGACTCAGGGCTCTTCTCTTCTCATATGACTTGGGCTGGCCCATGATATTTCCCAGGATGGTTTTAGGCTTACTCCCCAGATTGCAGTTCCAGGTGCTGCAACAGAATGTTCTTAGTGGAAAGTCCCTGGGATGCTAACTCATTTCCTCTTTTTTACCATTGCAGTCCAAATTTTCTGACTTCCAGTGTGCACAGCCAGAAATATTTAATTTAGCATTCTTTATGTCAGCATTCCTGGAAAAATTCCAGGAATTTATTATATCAGTTGATGGGGTGGGCAGATGGTGACACGGATCAGGGCTTTTACCACTTTTCTTTACCGGTGGCACTTTGCCTACACTTGGCATTATGATAATGGGGGAAAATAGCCATGAACAGTGACGAAGGGGATCAGCTTCTAAGAAGAGCTCCCTTATGGTGAAAGGGTGTTAAACTCACAGCCTACAGTCACCTGCAGGGACTCCATGCGGCCTATTACCCCAGTGATCACTGCAAGTGGGTTAAAGTATCAAACCCCTGCTCAGGAAAGGCTTCCCTTCAGGTGTAGTACGAAGGCTTTAGGTTTAAGTTAGTGGGATTTAAGCACACACTTACTTCCTGAAGCAAGACTTTGCTAAGTTTCATTCCTTCTAGCTAAACCACAGCATTGCCATCTAGTCTTCAGAAAGAATAGGTAGCCAGTTTTCCCTGAGACTTGCACCCAGAGTCACAGGGTTTCCAAGAAGACATCTGGAAATGGACAAAAATATGGGGAAAGGGTCCTGTTTCCAGGACAGTTGCTGTGATAAATGCTGACACTGTGGTCACCAAAGGATAAAGAAAATTTGCTGTCATCTTGTAATCTTTTGCCAAACATGTACTTCTATGTAAGAGCATAGGTACTACAGAGTAAAAAATATAGGAATATTTTATTTATTTACATGGCTTTTTTTTCCTGAGTGTTGCAGGAGCTGTGATCATAATTCCTGTAATACTCCAGCTCATAAATACTCAATATGGTGTGTAACCAACACTGTCTGGTACAGCTGAGCCTTGTGTTTGCCTCATGGTAATTGACATTCATTCTATTTTGAAGGGACAAGCCTTCTGGTTAAGTTGTTTCTCTCATTACAGACTCTGTTTGAGTGACTCCTATGATGCCTCATATCACGCAGTCAGGTGATGACTGCTTTGCATCACTGGAGATATTGTAAAACCACAATGTCCAGTGCAACCCTAAGACAGTGAGATGCTTAGTCTAGAACTCATAGGAGGCAATCTGCCACAGGAAAGTAAACCAATTTAGCTAACTTACTTAAAATGAAACATCTCAAGTCAGCAACACAAAGCACTATTTTCCCCAGAAAATTACATTTATATATAATGCTCCTCTGGAAACCAATAACTTTATGGGAATGGCATTTTCTGTTAGAAAGGTATTGCAGTGAGAGATCCTTGATCAGTTCCAATAATTTAAGCACTGTAGCCTTATGGGGTGTTATTATTGACTCTGGCAAATAAGAAAATATGTCCTTTGCTCCATTTTTTTTCTTTTTTTTTTACCCGCAGTGCCCTTTCTCTACTTCCATTGCAATGGCCCCAAACCACTGACTAGACAAACAGATCATCTGACCTCACCCATCTAGTTATTTTTCAGCTAATTACTTTGTGCTTCCAACCCCCATGCAATTTTCATGTAAACATATTTCAGGAAATACATTTCATTGTGGGTAATTCCCTTGCCAGCCTCAAGTTCAGGCAGGTGTTTTATTTGTTTTTGTACAGGTACTTAGTCTCTGTCATTAGACTTTGCAAGTCATTATTCTTGTTTAACTGCTTTGATCTATTCAGTAACTTCAAACTAGTTTAAGTAAAAGTTGACTCCTGTGTGTTTTCACTGATAGATTTTCATATTATAATGATGTTCCTAAACACCATTTAGCTTCATGCAGCTTTTCATCTGTGCTCAAATAAATGAGAGTTCTGCCACAAATAGGATCCACAGATCCTTCTTTCCCACAAGAAGAAATCAGATGATCACACGGCAACAGCTTTTAGGTAAAACCCCAGCCTACATCTCGCTGGGGATGCATGAACCGTGTGGTGAACTGCAGGAGACCTCCTGTGGCTCTGCAGGATGTTCAGCAGCAGCAGGTCATGCTGCAGGGGTCCAGATGTTTTAGAAGAACATCTAGGATGTCCAGAGCGACAGCCCTACTCCCAGTGGCAACCACAAGGGAGAGAAATGAGCTCAGGTGAAAGCAATTTATGTCCTGAAATCTTTCTTAACTCCAAATTCAACCTTTCATCTCTCATCTCCAGCTGTGACTAAGGTTGGCTTATCCTTAAAATAGGTGATGTTACTTGATGATTATATTTATGCATATAATTATCTCTCAGTAGTCTACAGAAGACGCAGTAGATCATGTTCCTGTTTTCTTGTAAGTAGTTCTAAAAATGACAAAATCCTAGAGAACAGGCAGGGCCTTTTGTTATACATATATGTTATACATATAAAGAGAGTAAATACGACATCTAAAATGTGGATTATCAGATATCAAATCATATGACAAAATAGACTACAGGGCAGTAATTTGTTGAGGCAGCCAGTGAACATTGAGTCTTCTCTTTCAACAAGCTGAAAGTGAGATGTGTCAAAACATTTCTGAATTAATTGGAGTTTTGTGTTTGATTTACCCAATGTCCCTTTAAAAACAGAAATAAAATGACACTTATTTCTCCAAAACTTCTGAAGGGAAGGTGTTAAGCTAAAATATTGCCAACTGTTATTGTACTTAGTGAGGAAGATAAAGAAGGCATGAAAAATCATGGAGGGAAAGAATACTATCTACATAAAGCCTTTCATATCTACACCTGGCCTGGTCAGGTTTACACGAGCCTGTATCAAAGCCATTGGGCTTGTTCTTTCTGGAATGTGCTAGGTGGGGTTTTTCCTGTTTGTGAAAGAGAAACACAGGAGAATGCTTAGGATAGGAATTCTCCATCATAACTGATGCTAGTAGCATCTTCATGGACCCCTGGTGGGAAATCCCTTTAATCCTTTGTAGAAATTCTGTTGGCTTCAGCTGGGTGAGCACCAGACACTGAAGGTTTCCAAAACCCGGCTGCCAAATACAGCCAGTAGAAAGATATAATTCAGAATTTCCTCTCTAGGGTTTCCTGGTAAAGAATCTAAATGCAGAGTGTGGCTTGCTTAGGGAACCCACATTCTCCCCAGGGAGATAAAACAAACACACCCAACAGTCAGAAAAATAATCTATTCTCGTAGTATTTCTGGCTTGTTTTCCAACTGGCTGGGATTTCCACGCTGTGAAACTTGGATCCATATGGAAATTATGGCATACTGCTCTGACCCTAATTTTACTTTCAAACTTTATAGTTTTGTCCACCTTGGGGAATAGGGCAAAATGGAATCAGGATGGACCTGGAGGAATAAACAAATTTGTGCAACACATTTGCCTTCACTGTTAGGCCTTCTTGCTGCTAAACTCAGTCAGCAAGTCATTCATAGTTTTCATGGGAACTTTTGCCTCTCAGTGCAAAGATAAATGAATGCAAATGTTTCTTCCTTCCCAGAAAGAGAAGTTATATGGGCATGATTTGGCTTGACAGTAAAAATAGTGTTGACCTAGCTGTATCACCAGGGTCAAATCAGCTAAAATTTTAATTCGCTAAGTCACCATGTCAGCTTGACTTTCCTTTCCAGCTGTTGTGAAGGCAGAACCACTCATCTAGTTTCTTATGCCAGCCTGGCCAACGTGCCCTTTGTATGAATACAGCAGACTCCAAGGTAGATCAGTACATATTTTGTTGTTGTTGCCTTTAGAATAGTTCAAAAATGGAACGTTGATGTCTTCTGCTCCTTTGTCTTGATTCTATATGGTTTGTGGGGGTAGGTTCTGACTTTTATGGGTTCTGTTTGTATAGGATGAAGGTGGGTCTTTCACAGCATAATAACTGTCTTTTCAAAGCATAATATAATGTATTGTCAACATTGTGTGTTAGTACAGGAATAGTAGCAGCAGTACATTGCTGTAGCTGTGATAGTTGCAGATATGAGAGGGTATTTTCAGGAGTGCTTTGAGAGCTTTGAAAGTGCTTTTGGAGTAGGCCTTCTACCTACATTACACAAATCAGTCCTTTCCTGCAATGCTTATTCCTGTTAGTAACCATAGAAAAATGTCTACATAAATTAATCTCTATCTAAGATTTTAGTTTACTCCCTTCCCTAGGCTTCTGAAACTAATTAGGACTTAAACAATTATTAAATAAGGGGACCCTTTACTTTCTTCTCAATTCGCAAATCTGGAAACAGAGTGGGAACAGACTTGGCTCAGTGTAATCTGTAATATTACTTTATTTATCTCTTTTTCCCTTGAAATCTTGTTCCCCAGGGCTTACAAATCTGGAGCAAATTGTCTGGTGATATTTTTCAATTATTTGTTGATGGAAACGGGTGGAAAATGTTCCACGAAACTGAGTAAGTTTTAAAATGAGTCTTCTATGACATGTAAAGCCTGCTTTGTCTTCACAGAATTAGCTTGTTCTTGTAAACAGGCAGTGCTTAACAGAACATGAAGATTTTTTAAGTGTATTTTGTTAGCATTACAGTGTAGTGTTGTAAGGTCATAGCAGTAGAGTTGCTTCAATTTACTCCATATGTTGCTGAAAAAAAACCCAAGAAAAAACAAACAAAAACCTACTGATTGTTTTGGCAGATGGTTGAAAATAAAATATGGACTAAGAGATCTAAGTACTTTTGAAAATGCAACTCTGTGTTATAAACTTCTTATCACAGTGTAAAGTTATTTGGTACAGTACAGGAAAATTTGTGCCCCTATTGAGGGAAGTGTCTATAAATGAGCTCAACTGTAATACCAGCCACTAGAAAATGCCACATGGGAGAGAGATGATGGAAATTCAAAAACATTCTGATCAGACACTGCACTTATTTACAGAGGAAATAAATCACGTATCAGTACAGAGACATAAGAAACTGATCTTCACAGCTCCCACTACCAACTAGTCTCTTTGATTTACATGAACTGTGTGGCATACATCACTGTTCAAATATTATTTTGGTAAAAACAGAACAAAACTGAATAGTTCACACTGAAGTTTAAAACAAGACAGTTGTATAGGATGCTAGAAATCTAGAACACTGTTTAGCCCATCTTTTATTGATTTTTTTTTAACAGTATCAAACCTATAGAAGACCTTGTCAGGCACTTCTGGGACTAATTTCCAGGTGTCCAATCTTCACTTGAGGCTCTGCCCAATGCTTTGCACTCAATGAATCTGTTTCTCTTTCTGTGTCCCCTCACCAGCTGTCCACTGCATCTTTCTGCTGGAGCTCATCTAATGTACTGCTGAGTTGCTGTGGTGCCGGAGCCTGGGCTGTCCCACTGTGCACAGGTAAAAAAGGCTTCAGCCAGGGCTGAGGGGAATTTCAGTGTCCTATTTTAAACCATTTTACCTATAGTCATTAGCAGATGGTGGCCACTCTCATGAAATAAAGATAATTTGTCTTCTTTGGTCTCCTGTAGTCATGACTGTGTTTGGATGAGGCCAGAGACTGAAACTTTTTTGTTTGCTGACTGAAGGGGTGCAGAAGTCCATTGTGGTGCAAGGTTCACCAAGTTTCCTAGCAAACAAACTTAGATCATGATTCAGAAATGTGCTTAGGTATTTCTCTACTTTGAGCACCTGAGTAGTGCTCAGATGCTCAAAATGAACCTTGATGCTCAAGCCAGGCATAATCTCAGTGTGCTCATGAATCAGCATCTGACTTGCTGCAGTCAGATAATGTGAGCTCTGGGCCCTTCTCTGCTATTCATTTCTTAATGATGGTGCATAAATCAGTCAATGTTTGTCACTTTCTGTATTCTCTGAGACTCACTTAGTCATTTGTGAACTTCCTTGAACTCCTTGGATGAAAGTCTATGCTAGGACAAACAAGTCAAAATACAGTATCATGACGTAATTCAGTGAAAGGAGCATATTCCTTCTACCATGCAGATATTTGTGAACTTCCTTGAACTCCTCAGATGAAAGTTTATGCCAGGACAAATAAAAATGTATTGTTATGACATAATTCAGTGAAAGGAACATATTCCTTCTGCTTATCTTTGCCTCATAATGTCATCATTGTGTTTTTCCTTTTGTTTAGAAACCAGACTTTTGCTCATGTCAGTGAGACCTCTAAGTGCCTTTTGCAGTAATGCTTCTGAAATATCTTCTAGTAATAAAAATAAAGTTGGATTGCTAAAAGGATTGGTTTCAGCAGATGATCCTCATGTTTGTAATATGATAAAACGAATGAGAGTCCTCTTTTTGCTTTACTAAAATACTTGTGACATTGAGATATATATGAACCTTCTTTCTTCTCTACTAATATGCATGTGATACAGATGTCCATCTTAACTTCTTGTATAAGAATTTTCCCACACCATTTTCACTAGCACATTGAATTCCTTGTGTTTATTTGGCACCACAGACTTTTGATCTGTGTCAACACTGCTGAAACATTTTGAGGAAAAAAAAATGGATAAAAGCCATTATCTTTCTAGTTAAACTTGGACTATATTCTGTCTTACATTGACTGGCAAAGATAACTATATTTCACAGGATTGCTGAGCCCAGGATGAGAAAATTACCTTTGAGAAAAAATGAATATAGACAAATGGCCAAGGATCATGAAAAACACTTAATTTCTATTATCTGCTTGGTCAAAAAGCAAATTCTCTTTTTCATTTCTCTGATCTCTTTCTTTCCCTGAAGAATTTTTTTTTCACACATTTTCAGAATTATGGGATGTAATCCAAATGGCTGTCTTGCTCACTCCTCATATTCATGACTCATATACATAAGTGGGGTCTTTCTGGGGACTAACTTTTCCATTATCTCTTTCCTTGGGATCTGGATGACAAAGAGTGGCTATTGGGAGACACAAAAGTTTAAGTTGTCAAAAAGTAGGCATTTCAGGCTGACTGCCCAGTTGCCCTGCTAGGTATTATTAGTTTACTCTGCGATATTTCTGGTTTTATTTATGTGCTTTGCCTTTTTACTATTTGATACGCTGGGCCTCCCAGCTCTTTTCCCTAGAGTTTCTCCATTCCTCTATTCTGGTGTCCCTGGCAGCCAGAACACCCTCCTGCCATGTCACTCACCCCTTGGACCTTCACTTCCTTCTCCAAAACACATGAATGTTGCAAGGTCAGTACCAGCTCCAGTGTACTACTAACCTGGACTGAACAATCCTGCCTTCTTTGGATACCTCCACACTCAGGTAAACCTGACTTCTCCACTGCAATGCCAGGCAGGTTCTTGCAGTTTGGGGTTATCTTGGCCTGGTTAGAAGACAAACTCCTTGAGGCACAGGTGAACCTTAGGCTATCGTCTGTATCAGCCCGAGTGCGCCACGGGCACACAGCTCCATCGAAAAAAGGCAAGACCAGCCCACAAAAAATCAGGTACTGTTATAGTGTCAAAATCTTTTCAGTCTGCAGGTTTCAAAAGTAAAGTGCTTAAGGAATTGTGAGTCATATTGAAGGAAGAGGAATAAGCTCAGTTTAATGGAGTATTAACACACAAGAAGAAAATATTTTAAAAATTAATGTAAATTCATTCAACTTCTCAGAGCTGAGTGCAGATTGAATACATGTTGCCTGGTCTGATTGACTCATTGAAACATTTTGCTGCCTCAAGTTCTTTCTTTTTCCTCCTCAGAAGTGCGTAAATAGCCAGATATTTAGACAAATAAAAACAGATAATCCTTTATAGGCCCTTGAATAAGTTGAACATATCACGACTGCACAAGAACTGTCTGGATAGAGATGCTGTCACTTGTATACAAGTCCTAAAAAAAATCCGCCAGGTCACGGCTGAAGCCACCAAGAAAATTGAGATAATTATTGCAACCTCCCATTTTAAGCAAATTCTGTAGTACAGTTAATACCACAAAAGCAATACATCACATGCAAAGTGACTTTACCTTCACATTGAAGCAACAGGGAAGACAACACATAGAGGAGGAATTCTTAGTCTGGAAAGTTTGCCTGCTGATGGAGAAACTGCTGATGAAGGTTTCAGGATGTTTAGCACTTAACACCCAACTCTACACTATGCTTACAGAATTCATGGACTTAGGGGTAAATTATCAGTCATCAGTACTTTCTGCTTGGCCTTCTTTTCACTTAAAGCCATGGACCTACCTTTTCAGAATTGTTTGTTCACTTGAAGTTAGCTAAATTCATTAGTCAGCCGTGTTTAACATTAGAAAGACTTTCCTTTAGAAGTTAATAAGATATGTCTTATTTGCATTGGCCATTTTTATTTCTAGTTGTGGGGTTGCATCTCCTTACATCTCATATTAATGATATTACTGAGTTTTGAGCTTCTTGACTTACAACGGTAGGGTCAACTAAGAAAAAACCCATCTTTGGAATTTTAACAAAAGCAGCTATTTGGTGACTTACCATGAAGTGGCAATATTTTTTCACATAATATGATATTTTCCCTTAAATGAGTCATCTAAGTTTAACCCACAGAATTAAGGTTTGATTCCACAAAGCACTTAAACACAAGTGCAGTTTTCAACATATGACTAGTGGTACTGTTTCAAAAATACCTCCATCTGTCATGCCCTCAAATTTGCAAATTCTGAAAGACCTTGTTGAACCAGCAGCTTCAGTAAAATTGGCAGATTTGTGTCTGGATCACACTTTGATTTCTTGTTTTCTTTTCTTTTTCTTTTTTTTTTTTTTTTTAATAGCATTGGTCTTCAAAACAAGAAAACCAGTGGGAAAAAATCCATGATTTAACTGACAGTAAACAGAGGGCATAGTCATAAACAGTCAAATACACAGTACTGTGAAACTCTGCCTATTAGTAGATGATTGCACACAGAGGTAGAAAAAGGCTCAAGCCTCACCAGGCAAGTAGTCCATTTCTAAACCTGTTTTGTTCAAAAACATTCAGCAGCCTTAACTACAGATTGAGATACCAAACATATAATAATGCAATAAAACCAGAGCAATTGGTCACGATAAAGCTAGAACTTTGTCAAAAGATAGTAAAATATTGCTATATAAAAGAATTTTTCAGTGCAGTAACACTGAAGGAAAAGGGAGTCACGAAGCCTTTGGGACACGTATTTTATTTTTCCATTGAATTTGCCTCCTTTCTGAACACAGACAAAGGATAGACAGGGCTGCCTGGCTCTTCCCTACTTTTTCAGGGAGAAAGGTTTCTGTTGATTGCTTTCACGTGCAGTATACATGTTTGCCTTTCTGAGAAGAGGTTTGCGTTTTGATGCAAACACTGCAGAGGAAATTGCCAGGGATCCAAAGGAAACAGGCTTCATATAAACCTGCCGCAGGCAGTGAATTAAGAATCCATTCATGTTAGTGTCAATTAGGCCTTTATAGGACAAATCCTGACCACAGAAAGGGTCAGTGAGTGGAGAAGCTGCTCCTGTGACTTTCACAGTGGGAATCTATCCCAGAAAGCTGATGGGAATCCTGCATGGAAATGTGCTCTTTCCACTTCTGTTATTTAAATCTTGTAGCATGTTTTTTGGTCATGGTTAAAATTGCATCTCATTTGGTTCCATGGGACCTGAAGCTGTTCACCTGAGATTTCTGTCCACTTTTTCTGTTTTCAACCATGGAGGCCAAAATAAACAATACAACAATCATGTCCAGTTACAGGAACACTGGTTTCTCTTTCTTCTTGCATAAATTTTTATCAAAATATCCTTAGTCCTCCCTTGAAACCATCAGAAAATGTCCCAAATCAAGTTGTGAATTAAAGACGAGTATTTCAAGAACACTGTAACGTATTAGGTGAATAAATCTTGCTAATGATTGAAAGGAATTTTACATATAAACCAGTGGAGGAGGAATTCATTCCACTCTCTTCCCAAGAGAGCACATTTGTATTCTGGTGATCTCTTCTCTTGACTTCAGAAAGAGAGGGAAGCCATGAAGAAAGTCTGGCCATAGGTGAGATCTGTCTTTCTCTTGGACTACTTTTGAATAATGATGTTTAGATGCCCACATGGGATTTGGTATTAAAACAAGCATCTCCCAGTGGCTGGGCCAATTCCCCTCTGCTTTCTCATAAAGGTACATAATTTTGGGAAAACATAAGTAGAGGTCCTTACAAATAATTGTCTGCACATAGCAGAGCTGTTGTGCTTTGGCCAGGCTGTTAGTGAAAACAGCTTTGACACGAGCCTGTGCCAAAGGCCACTGCTGCTGGTGTGCTCAGCACACCACACCTTTCTGTGCTTTGCTCAGTTAGAGTTTTTGGTCTCTATGTCTTCCCATGACCATGAAAAATAGATAGTTTCATAAACTAAACCAAAATCACAACTAAAAACCAGTAAGCCCCAAACAAGTGTCTTGCAAATACATCTCTGTCTGTGTGGTAGGGATGGATAATCTAGAGCCAAATCAGGATTTTGAACTCCCACCAGATCCTTGTATTGCTGTTTCTCTTTCAAGGCACATTTGAGAGGTGCCAGCCTTCCAACAAAACATTAAATATTTAAAAACAACTCCACTCATCTGGTAGTTGGATTTGAAGAACAAACACTAGTCCATTGTCTGGTTTCTGCCGTCATCTTGTACACACAGAAAGCCAAAGACTCCAAATAATTTTGTGGCCTCAGGCGTCAACAACAAACAATGTATATTTGATGTATTGGCCTAATTTCTGTCCAATGAATCTGCTGTTTTGAAGCTGTTTACATGACCTTTCTTTTTTGCTTTTTTTTTTTTTTTTACCTTCAAGTCTTTTTTTGCCCTGGGATTTTTTTTTTTAAATCTTTCTCAAATTTTCCCGCTTCATGTTTAGGATGCTGTTATTGAGGAAGAGGTGACCCAAGTGCTCTTTTACTAAAAGCATGATTCTTGCAGAAACTTGTTATTCCAGTCTGATAAACTTCTTGCCTGTTGCTACTCTTTCTAATTAAATTATCTAATGCTGAGGAAAAAGTCCTGAAAGTGAGGAGAAAGGAAACATAATTATCCACGCAGTAGAGATAGAGAATACCTACTGAATGCAGTTTCTAAAGCTTTCTGCCAGACTTCTGCTATGAAAATTATTGTCCAGAAGGGAGGCTGTTTTTGAAGATCAGTATGTTTCAAAAAGGACTATCGTACTTCAGATAATTGTTTTAACCTTTCTCATATGATTTATAAGGTCTTCCAACACTTGTGGTACCAACATTTGTTTGTGACTTTTATTGCTCTCAGAGCAGTCATTGATTCAAAGGACAGATCTAGTCTTTGGTCTCAGCAAAACCATATTTTCAGGGGATTAAATGACCACTTTTTCCTCTCCATTCCTCAGAGCTTCTCTTCCCTGGGGCTTCACTTTGCATCCCAGGCTCAACACAACCAATGAGTCAAGTCTTTACAGAAGCAAGAGTAATAGACAATCTAAGGAAGCATTATGCATAATGCAGTAATTTATTAAAGGAAAAAGCTTGTGATGAATGTACAGGAAATATTCCAATGTTGCTCGTCGAAGAAAGGAATGACAGGTATATGCTTCTCAGCAATGATGATAAAAAAGCTGTAATTTTCCAAACAAACTGTTGAGTGTGATTTACCATTTAATTTTCAAGCTGTGTTTTATAATAGTGGTACTTTGCCAGTACTAACAGCACTTGCTGTCAGGGCATGGGCCACCGAGGCGTGTGCTTTCTCCTCAGATTGCACAGACAACACGTGAGGAAAGCTGGCCACATAAAGGATATAAACCACAAAATCTAAAAAGCTTTGGAAGAACTAGCTGAGCCAGTCTGTTAAGAAATATTGCTAGGGCTGGACTAGGGAATGAAACCTACACCTGTGCACAGCCCCAGGAAGCAAATTGAAATCCCGTGGGGCAGAGAGGGGAGCTGAACTGAGATGCCCCACAGCCTGGGTGAGCCTGTGGCTCACCTAGGTGGTGAATGAAGCCCCAGTGTTTTCACCCAACTGGTTTGATAAGACTTACTCTGAATATGCCTATTATTTCAAGATCCCCACGTGCCACAGGGAAGTGCACAAAGTTAGCACCTGAACCCAGAAGAGCCCTTGGTTAAAAATAGTCATTGCTCTATAGAGCCGAGCCAGGACCAAGGGCCTGGACAGATGTGTGACAAGACATCTGTGGCAGTAGTTCAAAAATCATGATATTACTGCTTTGCCTCCTATCCCTGCTCTGTTTCTTAGAGCAGACCCTCTGCCACAGATGCTCCCTTTGCAAGGGAGTACATGGAGTTATTTTTGCAATCTCCTCAGGTGCTCCAATGGACAGTCGGGGGTGAGGCTATTAGCAGCTGCAGGATGGTTGTTTGGACGTTGAACCCAAAGGTATCCTTAAATCCCCTTAATCTGAAAACATTTAGACACATTCTTCTTACCGAATTTAACAGAATTACTCTCATGCCTAATCACAAAGAATTTCAGGATCAGTCTTAGTCTTGTGTGAGCTGGGCTGTGACAGAGCAAGGCTTTGAACCTCTTTCTTTTGAAACTCTGTTGGGCTGTCTTAACCACAAGACCACAGGTATTTTGAGAGACTACTCATTAACGTTTGCAGCATGTTTGAAGATCTGAAGATTTGAGAACTCTACAGAAGATACTACAATAGTAGTCAGCTTTCTAGCTCTCTAGAGAAACTTTTGCTTAAGTTACTGGGGATTTTCATTCCAGATTAGGTGGGTTTCTACAATAACCAGTTGTGATACTGCTGCCTACTTAAAAGCTATAAATATATGGCAATTAGTGAAAAAAAAAATCAAACCTTCTCAGATTTTAGGTATTATTTTTGAAGCTCAACAGATATTCAAATAAATTGTTTGAATTCCTATTACTCTTTTTGCCTTCCAAAAAAATAATTTCCATTTGCAATAAATGCTCTAGCAGGTAGAGTTAATGTACTTTTCTTACATTTCAGAGTCTGCAGAAAAATTTAGGTTATTAAGAAAAATGGGTGAATTAAAATACTTGTATATCTAACATCCTTTAAAAAGGAGGAGCATGAAGACCACAAAAGTGAGCAAAAATTTTTCTTGTCAATGTCATACAACTTTTTAAAAGAAATGTTTCTAGCTCATGGTTCTACTGTTGCATGTGCACATTTAGGTTGGATTTAAATCCCTTTGGCTGTTGTTTTCTGATATCTGAAGACTTAAGTAAGAGGGGGAGGAAGAATTTGTGTAATTTAGGCAGACCAAGGCTTCTTGAATCAGGTTCTTCAAATACATACATACAATATTCCTACATGTTCCATGTAGGAATAACTCTGGTTTTCCTTCCATAATTTCATCTCTCTCAGACCTTATTTTGAGTAAGTTTCCAGGCAAATATGGCACAGGTGGTGCAGACAGTACCACTGATATATGAGAGATGGTCTTTGCCTTGGCCCACAGGTACCCCTTTAGCAGGAGGAAGTTTCCACCATCCGTGTGTGGCTTCAGGGCTCATTCCTCACACCTCCTCAGCCCAAAGCAGCGTGGTGCTTGAAGGGTAGGTACCTCAGCCCCCTCCTCTGCTCTCGAGGCAGGAACTTGGCTGTGCCACATCTGCTTCACCTGCACTGTGCCACATCTCGCTCCCTCCACCCCTCCAGGCACCAGGCAGGACTGGGTCCCACTCTGTTTCTGTGTGCCTGTGATAAATGACTGCTGGACAAACATCCACAGCTGGTGGGGCATACACTGCTCCTGGTAATGTTGCAAAGTGGTTTCCCTGCTCTAGCAGCATAAATGTTTCCTTTCTAGTGCTAAACTCCCAGAAGCTGTTTTCCATTTGGGAAAGTAAATCTTCTGCAGATGATCAAACTCACCAACAAAGTGACAAATCTTTCCTCTTGTGTGCCTTTTGGGCAGGGAAATGAAGACCAGATAAAATAAATTTTCTATTTCTCTATACAAAAATGCTGTCATTTGACTTTAAGTTTCACTTTATATGGTGATATTGGTGAGTTTTGTAATTTTACAAAAATCACTTTTGTGCTTTGTTTACCTGAGAGTCAGATAGTTTCATAGCCAGGTAAAGGGACCCAAGGTAGACCAAAACAAATTTATAACCTAATTTCTATTAATTATGAAATATATTTTTAATACATTTATATTTCACACAACAGGTTTGTGATCCTCTTCTTAAACATACTACCTTAGCACAAGGAGCAGTGGAGGAAATGATTTCTATGCAGGGATTTGATATCTGCTTAATAAAACCACCTAGGGGATTAAAAAGGCCAGTGTATGGCAATTCAGGTCCTACATCTGCATTCTTGATGGAAAAAAAAATATACTCATTAAAATTTATAGGATTTTTCTCTGAGGAAAAATTTCAGAAGACCTTCCTCCTTATGGCCTATGTCAGTTTCGTGCAGAGTCATCAGTGTACATATACACACACATATATTTATATGTAGACATATATATATATATGTACACCTATAGCAGCTGGCAGTGGCAACTTTCACCCAACTAGGAACTTTGGGTAGGTAGTTTTAAAGCTGAATGGAAGATAACAAGGACAATCCAAATTCAGGATTCCTATCTTAGGAAATAAGGAGTCTAGGAACCTTATTGTGGGGAAAAAAATAATAAATCTGATAGATCCATTATAAATACAGCCATATATGTAGGTCTTCCTAACCTAACCTTGGTTACTGATAAACCAGCCATAATCTTGTATTCAAAACACTACTAGGCAGACCTATTTCTCTCATCAGGCTACACCAAGATCTCCCACACTGTCATGTATAATAGAGATCCATCACTAACAGTACTGGTATCAAAGTGAGAAATAGGATGTTGGCTCTTGTGCAACAACAGTTTCCCACTAGCATGAGTTTTTTTAATTACATGCTTATAGAACCAAACCCAGTTCTGAACTTGACTCACTCTGACTCAGTTAAGTTACCTGTTGCAATTTCCAAAAGAACTTTAATACTCACTGACCTTACCGGGAAGTTCTCAGTTCCAGTTAGGTAGGGTTAAATTTTCTTGCTGTTGTGCAAAAAGTCCTACTGACTTCTGTGGCCTGTGTGTGTGATTAAGATAATGCTTGAAAATGTAAATCCTAATTTTTTTTTTTTTTTTTT